>CM053504.1:73261936-73300633 GCA_028627145.1 Eidolon dupreanum | reverse complement strand
TCGTTCTCCAGTTAGTGTGTCACCTGGCTCTGCGTTCACACAGGACCCCACCACGTGTGAGCAGGGTGACATCTCTGCCTCCATGTACTCACTGGTAGAATGTGGATCAGAACAGAACGTGCCTCATCAGGTCGTTGTAAGGAGTAGGGTTAACAGAGGTAAAGCACTCTGTACATGCCTGGCACGTGGTAAGCACAGAATAAATGTTAGCTTCTATCATTATAATGGCTGCTATTCAGTAAGACCAGATTCCTGCCCACCTAGAAGTTTGTTTTCAATGGAGGGGGACCCATATGTGAAACCAGGTCATTCCATATGGCTTTTTTTCAGCAGATTGGATGTGGTTTAAGACATAAGAAAATGAATACATTAGTAAAACAAAGAAAGCACAGACCTCTGCATTAGGAGATCTGGCTTCCAGAACCAGCTTTGCCACTGGCTATGGCCTCAAACCTCTCTCGGCCTTAGTTTTCTTACCTGCAGGATGAGGTGGCCAGCGCAATGCTCGGCCAGGGTTCTCGAACCTTGCACCGAACCCTAGACTAAGTCACCCAACTGTAGTCTACATGGAGGATAGGGAAGACGTGAACGTAAAGTCACAGCACAGATCAGGGGCTGATCCTTGGGACAAAGCCCTCAGGCCCCAAGTGTTTCTATTCCACCTCCGTCATTAAACTTGTAACTTTCTGGTGACGGCTTTTAATGTATTGTAGCCAAGATTGGATGTTATCCAAATATTGTATGTCCTCTAAAATGCTGATTTAATTTCCAGATTATTTTTCCCCAACCCTCCCATTGTTATTGCTTTCCTTTGGTGGTGCTGCTGCCTGTGGTGAGTGGGTGGATCTTTCATTCCCCTGTCATTTCTTCATTCATGTTACTTTATTGAGAAGCCACCGGGAGCCAAGCAATGCTGAGTGAGCAGAGGGAAACGTGGTTACTTCCTTGCGGGAGTTGGCACTGTAGACTTTCCCTTCTCTCTTGTTCCCTCCTCTCTCGTGGCAATTTCCACCTCCCAGAATGATAGCAGAACTGCAGACACATGGTGCTTCTTCACCTGTCTGCCTCTGGGGCAGCCAGGCCTCTGCCAGCTGTCTCACAAGCACTCAGTGCTCGGCCCTGGTCTCAGTCTTTATCTGCATCCCAGGAAGAGACAGGTGAATTCTCCCCACATGGATCCTGTCGGGAAGCTTTGATGGTACCTTTTGTCCAGCGCCTCCTACCTTTCTTTCATGTCAAGTGTACTAGATCGGGAAGTTTGTTGGAGTAATCAGGTCCATGCACATAGCACCATCGTCACCTTAGGACTTAACTTCTTAAAGAGGAGGCTGCTGAGGCACCTTCAGGAAGTTCTTGCCTTCTATCATGATAGCACAGGTGCTCTCCCAGAATTGCTCAGGTAGCTGGCGCCCCTTGGGGTGGGGCCTTTTAGACACAGAGAGTCTTCTGAGACTTCTCCCCAGCCTTCTCCAGATCTTCTCTAGGTGTCTCTGCTTCTTGTTGTGACACCAGTTGATCCTAAACCTTCCCCCCAAATCATTTGTCAATAGTCTTAGACGGCCGTGGGGGGGTGGGGGGAATTGCATATGTAAAGCGAGAGAGAAAGTGGGAATACTGGTGGTGAACATAAATAAAAAGGAAGGGGGCCAAGAGTTTGCCTTTCGAAAACCTAAAGAGACTCTACTATAGGGAAATACGCAAATAATTAGTTCAGTCTACCAGAGTTTTGTCTTGAGATTCTTGTGAGTTTGGGGACAGATGTAGATGTTTTTATTTAGGAGATACTATAAGAAATTCATTTCTGCTGATATTTTGATATAGAGACAATCTCTTAATCTCAAATCAACAGACTGTGCTCAAGAATGAAGAACGAGGGAATGAGGTGGGAGGGTAAGAAAGAGGCCTGCGATCAGGGGTGTCACACTTGGCCCTGGTTTCCCATCCTCCAGGAGGACAGGCTGGCCTGCTTGCCTGATGAGCCACGCAGATCTGTTCCCCTCGGCGTCCATCCCCTGTTGGGTTCATGCAATTACTGCTGCTACTGCTGCGTGCTTGGCTTCTCCTCTGTTGCGTGTCCATCCGGGCCCCCGCCCCTCCCGGGGGTCACTGACTCGAGCCTCTCAGTCACCTGACCTCCTCTTCCTGGTGCAGGCTGCTGGAGGCACAGCTGCAGGCCCAGGGCCGCGAGCATGAGGAGGAGGTGGAGCGTCTCAAGGCCCAGGTGGAGGCCCTGAAAGAGGAGCTGGATAAGCAGCAGCAGACCTTCTGCCAGACGCTGCTGCTCTCCCCGGAGGCCCAGGTGGAATTCGGCATCCAGCAGGAGCTCTCCCGGCTCACCAATGAGAACCTGGTAAGTAGCCATGCCGGGTGGGTCCCAGCTCTGGGAAGTCAGATTCTGGAAGAAAATGGGACCAGGGATGGATGGCCTTTAGCCAAATGGACATGATTTATGTCCTTGGCTCTGTCGCCGGAACAGAATCTAGAAACCTCCAGTCAGCAAGAGTTTGTGGCGATACTACAGTCACCTGTTGTGGTATAACTAACCTCCTCAAAACTTAGCTGCCTAGAACAGCAACCACACTGTGCGGTCAGCAGTTCTGGTAGGGCTCAGAGGGCGTGACTGGTTTCTGTTCCACTGGTGTTGGTTGGGGCTGGGGACTCTGAGATGGCCTCAGTCCCGTGTCTCGGGCCTCGGTGCTGACTGTTCCCCTCTGAGGGGTCCATCTCTCTCCACAGCCTCTCTCATCATCACTGGTCTGCCCTGAGCTGCTTTGCACGGCAGCTGACTTCCAAGAGAATGAAAACAGGAGGTGAGAAGCCTCTTAAAACCCTGTCCCAGAACTGGTACAGGGTCGCTTCTGCCACCACCTTTTGGTCAAGACAAATCCCACGGCTAGGTCAGATTTCCGTGGGGGTAGACTCCTCTTGCTAGAAGGAGACATGGGAGGAATTGTTGGTGGCCCTCCTTGCAGACAGTCTCCAAAGGAGCTCTGGCAGGTGCAGAGAAACAGAAGGCATTCTGTCCTCGGGTCCGTAGGAGAAGCAGGACACACAAAAAAGAGAAAGAAGATCATGTTTTTGAAAACATTCTATGTTAGATTAATAAGTGTTACAGAAAAAGAAAGGAATCCAGGGGAAGCTGGAGCTGAGGCAGGACGGGGGTGTCATGCATGCAGGAGGGGGTGTCATGCATGCAGGAGGGGGTGTCATGCATGCAGGAGGGGGTGTCATGCATGCAGACGGGCAGAGAGGAGGGAGAGGAGCATGGACACAGGCGCAGGGGCAGGGCCAGGGCAGGGGCGTGTGGGGTGGCACTGGAGGGCCCATGGCCTTCTGCACCTGGGCATCCCTGTGGGGGAGCAGCAGGAAGTGCCCCAAACCTGCACCGCCAGCAGAGCTTCCGGTCCAGGAGCATTTCCACTTTACAACCAGGTGGCCCCGTGCTGGGTGGCCAGCTCACTCAGTTCTAGGTTGGGAAGCAGGGCCCTAGACTAAGGTCCCTGAACAGGACTTTTATACAAGTGATCGGCCTTGCCTCTCTTTCTCTCCTTCTCTCCATCTGCATGGCACTATCCGTCACCCACATGTATATAGACAGGTGGCTTTATGGAAAGAAATCTACATATTTTGTTGGACTGGTTCCTGCCAGGCAAAAGAGGCAGCCTGTGCTTCTGGAGGGGCCATTGCCCAAGCAGTGTGGTGAGCGACCCCCTTCCAGGAGGGCTGTGCCCCAGAGAGGAGCCATGGAGAGAGTATACTAGCTCACCGGACAGCTTAGGAGTCAGCACCGTGGGCCCCTCTGCCCTGTGGCGGGCCCTGGGGCTGGAGCAGGAGCCTGGGCTGTTGGGCAGGCGAGGACAAGGGTGACAGGTAGGGCTCAGCTTGCAGCCTGATGGGAGACCCTTCTAGAGTGGGGTCCACCCTGTGTACCCAGGCAGAGGCTGGGCCCATAAGCATAGCCCCCAGGGCAGGGGCTGGGGTTTCTGTCATCTCCATTCCCTTGCCAAGCAAGCATGAGTACCTAGAATGTGCCCACTGGTGGAGCACTGCCATACACAGGGAGCACGAGACCTGCGCATGTGGAGCACAGCCCGGGTGCTGGGTGCCTCCAAGGCCGGGTGTACAGGAATTCGGGGGACTGGCTTACAGCGAGAGGTGCCCTTGTAGGGCCATGTGGAAGGGAGAATGGGACTGTCCTTGGTAGCAACTTGAAAAGTTTAGAGATGTCCTAGGCAGACTCATCTGTTCCCAAGATTCCTCCTGGGCTGACCTCATCCTTTCATCGGCTGTCTGTAATTTTAGCCTCTGTGACTCTGGACCTCAGCTCCCCAAGTTTACCACCCACTGTAGCCAGCACAGTGTTCCCTTTTGCTTGTCCTAAATTTGCTGATTTCAAGCTCTAAAGATCCCAGGTGGTTCCAGTGTGCAGCACTGGGAAGCACAGCCCACGCCATCCCCCTTGCCTCAGTATGGAGCACAGTGTTCCTGGCTTCGAAGGGAGGGGTCTAAAGAGGTGGCAGAGATGGCACAGGAGCTGAGCGGTGCAAAGCCATCGTTCGGTGCTGTGGATTGGACGTCCCATCCCCCCAACCCGGGCAGGGGGGCCAGGTGAAGTATTGTATTTCCTGGGCTCTCCCCCCAGAAGCTGGCTGAGACTTCAGGGCTCTTGGGGACAGGAGATAATCAGAGCCATGCGACCAGATTAATTTTTCCTCGTTGGAGTGTCTGGTGTTTGATTAGTTGCAGATACGTGTTGGAGCGTTTGTTGCCTGACCTCCTAGGGTATAGAGAAAAATCTTAAAAATGGTGGTAGAAGAGACACAGACATGTCTTTGCCTTTTGGATTTGGTAATGTTGCCCAGAGGAGTGTGGGGACCGGATGGCAGTTGGCATACTGGAGTCCCCCTCCTGACTCTGTCCTGGAGCGGCCCCGGGTTGGCCAAGTCATTTGCCTCTGAGCATTGATGCATCATTTGCAAGAGTAAAAGCCAAATGAATAGTTGAGGATTCAGTGCAGATGGATGTGGAGAGGGCTGTGTGAGCACAAGGCAGAGGTGGGGGTGGCGTGCAGCAAAGCTGCTAGAGCCAGGACATGCTCCAGGAGCCACAGGGACATTCACAGGCTTTGGCACAGCTCAGGAAAAATGCAGAAGGATGAGACCGGTGAGTAGAACTGAGGGTTCATAGGAGAAGCTATGAAATCCAAAGAATACTTTCTAAAGTTTATCGAGATACCTGTGTCCTTTCTACGAACTGACTTGACCTCTGAGAGTATTTGTTGGTCTCTGGTCTGGTTATTTACTCTGTGTGGCCTCTCTTGTCATTTAGGTTGGGTTTTTAGCTACCTCTCAACTTGAGACCTTTTTAAAATTTCTTTCTTTATTAAGATAAATAAGACGTTGCCCTTGACAGTGTCTGTACCTAGGTTTGTGGTTTGCCATGGCTGCAGCACTGGGATTGAGATTCTAGCTGACTTTCGTCTGTAGGCCAACCTTACGAATTTGCCACCCAGATGTTTCTGAGGTTTCACAGTGGCATGCTTGCTTCTGTCTTCCATGGCACTCCTAACCACAGAGGCCGTAATGGTGATAGAGTCCCCTGCCTCTCCAGCCACGGAGGACCACTGCCCAGCTGGGACAGGGCTGACATAATGCCATCCCAGGTCCCAGCAGGCTGACTGGCTTCCGGGGGCCATGGTTGCTAGGGATCGGCAGCCATGGAGGGGCCCCCACCAGGGTCCCGTTTTGCTTTTGTGCCCCAGGTAATCTCACTTGCCCACTCCCACACCTCCACCTGTTCATTCCTTCCCAGGGTGCTGCCTACACATCTAGAGACCCCTAGGCAGAGTGTCTCTGGGGGTTAAGCGTGGCAACCTGAGGACACTTAGCCTAGAGAATAGTGGGATTCAGCCAGAGTGCCAAGCAGAGTGCCCTCCTGAATTGTGAGAATGAACCCTGACCCATCTCTCATTCCTGGGTCCAGACCAGGGAGCAGTGAGCTGCATGGGACGGGCCTCCTGGCCGGTCAGGAAGCCCAGCAAGTCACAAAGCCTGGCCCTCCTCGGCTGGCTGCCTTGGGCCATGCTGCGTGGAAGGAGTCTACGCTCTGCCCTCCAGCGCAGGGCCAGCTCTGTCCTCTCACTGCTCCCTTCCGCTTTTAGGACCTTAAGGAACTGGTGGAAAAGCTGGAAAAGAATGAGAAGAAGCTCAAAAAACAGTTGAAGATTTACATGAAGAAAGTCCAAGACCTAGAAGGTAGGGCGTGTGTGTGTGTGCGTGCGCGCGCGCGCGCGCGCGCGCTGTGAGGCACAGGTGTGCAAAGCCATGCCTGAGGGAGGGAACGCCTGCCACCCTCTGCAGACTCTTCCTGCTTCACCGATTTCCTGGTGCCTGTGTCAGTCCAGTCACGAGTCTGAACCATTCAGACCCCACCAGCTCGACCTTTCTCAGTTTGCTGGAGTCTGGACGAAGCCACACAAATACAGCAGGGGTTTGGGTGTCTACCCTGAGCTGCAGAGCTGGAGGGAAGAGCAACCAAGATAGTTGCCCCGTGCCCTGCCCCCAAAGGGAGTAAAGCTGGGAGGCAAGACTTCGTGTCGTGAATGAAAGCTACGTAACACAAAAAGCCCAACCACAGGGGCCTCACTCCATGCTCCCCATGAAAGTCAGGAAGGAGAGGGCAGTTCTGTGATTAAACTTCCAAAATGCAGCCTGGCCAGAGAGGTCACACAGATTCAAAATGCTCTTTTAGAAACATCTAGAGTGTCCTTGTCCTCTGACTCTACCGCAAAGCTAATCATGTCACTCCCCACCCCCTCTTTGCACATACCACTTTGCTTGGAACCCTCTGGGTCACCTCACCTCCTGGATACGTCCCCCTCACCACCTGGATACCCCTTCACCATCTGGATACCCTACCACCACCACCTAGATGCCCCTCACCACCTGGAAAACCCTTCTCACCACCTGGATACCCCCCCTCACCACCTGGATACCTCACCACCTGGATACCCCCCCTCACCACCTGGATACCTCACCACCTGGATACCCCCCTCACCACCTGGAGAGCTCCCTCATCCTCAGCTCAGGAGCCGCATCCCCAGGGCTCAGGTCCCACCTTTTGCTGTCCAAACGCCATGTGCCATGGGGGGTGGGGGTGGGGCATAGCTCCCATCACAGGTGGTGTTTGTTTAATCTCTGCTTATGTCCACCTGCTACTCCAGATGAGGGTCTGAGAGGGCAGGGCTGTCTGTCCTGTTCAGCCTCAGGCCCTTTCTCTCCATTCCTGCCCCCATGCCCCACTGTTCCATTTTTGGATTTCTGTTTTCTGTTCCTCAAGTTTTCATTGTCTGGGTCACTTAAGTGGTGGCTGCAGCAGCTACTGCTGCTGCCTTTTAAAAGTTATTTAAGTATAGTTGGTGTCCAGCATGATTTAATAAGTAAACATGGAGCGTATTGACATTGCTCAGTCTTGAAGGCCTGCCACTTCCCCTCCTCAAATGCTCCTCGAATGTCCACCCCTCCCGTCCCCCATGACCAGCTCTCTCTTTCCTGTTCAGCTGCCCAGACGTTAGCTCAGAGTGAGAAGAGGCGCCACGAGCTCAACAGGCAGGTCACTGTCCAGCGGAAAGAGAAGGACTTCCAGGGCATGCTGGAGTACCACAAGGAAGATGAGGCCCTGCTCGTTCGGAACCTGGTGACAGGTGGGGACCCTCGGTGGTACCTACCCCCACCCTCTGTCCCCCACTTGCCCATCCACCACTGCAGACACCCCTGATCTCCATCTCCCCATTCCCTACTCTGTCCTCTAGTCCCCCCACCCCACCCCCCACACGACCCCTGCCACTCTCATGCTCCCCTCACACCCATGGCCTCAAGCTGCTGCGTTTCTCAGGAGTTCCCAGGTGGTGCTGTGGTCTGTGTGGCACCGGCACGCAGGGCTCTCGGGAGCTACTTTCCTCGTCAGCCCTGGGCCTGGTTTCTCAATTGTACAGGTTCCCTCCCCTCTGGTCTCATTCCCCATCTGGCTTCAAAACGCCCATCTTCCCACTAACTGGGTGCCTAGCCCAGCGCAGCAGCCACTGCACAGCCAGGAGGGAGAATCTGAGAGGAGAGGATGCCGGATGACCAAAAGGAAGCTATGGTGGCCTGGTCCTCTGGGTCCTGAGCCATTAGCTCCGTCCTCTGTGGTGTCTTAGTGCTTCCATCTGTAGAATGAGGATGAGGACACTCACTCCCACCTACCCTGGCATATGAGATATAACAGAGGTGACAGGACTGTGTTAGAGCCACAGAACCCTTCTCAAATGTGAGGCATTCGAAGTGTTGGCTTTGGCAGGGGCATTTGAAGTTGTAATAAGAGGTAAACTATTTTAGAGAAATTTCAGTTTATTGAGGTTGTACTCTGCTGAGCACTGCGCCGAGGGCTGAGGGCTGTGGGAAGACTCGAGTGACCCCAGCCTAGCACAGATTTCGCTCATCTCTTTGCCTTGGGTATTTTTAGTAGTGGAATATTTTGGTCTTTTTTTATAAAGGTTAATTTCCCCTACAATTGTCCAACAATTAAAAGTGACATAAGTTCATCTCAAACCTTCTTAAACAGGCTGCGTCTTGCTCAGATGCTGCTAAGAATCTTTCATTTCTGGTGAATGAAACTCAAATTCACAGGGTTAGAGTAAAAAAAATAATGATAATGGAGACTGCTTGTGCCAGAAGATGGGTGGCTCCTTCCCACTGTCATTGCTCAGGTGGCCCCAGGCAAGGTCGTCTGCTGCGCTGCCTGAGCACAGTGTCCAGTAACCTTCTCTCCAAAAGACCCCATGCAGATGAATGCCAAGACTCCACTGACCACCTCATAGGGCCCCAGCACTGGCCAGTTGCTGAGGAGATTGAGAGTAGAGCCGTGGCCCGTTCCCCAAGACACTAACGTTCAGATGGGCAGACCCAGCAAGCTATGGGAAACGGGACTTGGATCATATGCTCTCAGATGGAACATACCTAGACAGAAGCAGCTCTTTGCAGTCTTCACATGGGTCAGGCTTGGAGCAAGAGCTCTAAGTTGGAAGTCTGGGCCTTAAAATACATTTTCCTGTATAAATGTTACTGGCGTTCTAATTACACCAAGGGCCAAGCCACAGCCATCTGTTGAGCCTATAAAATGCCCAGGTGTTAACCATGTACCCAGAGTATTATGGCTCGTAGTCAACATTTAACCCGAAGGGTAGGATATACTTCAAGGGACAGTGTAACTCAAGGACCAACTAGAGATGCTGTCAGCATATCCCCAGCCCCATCCCAGGATAGCCCTGGCAGAAGATTTGAGGATGTTGCCCCTTCCCCCTCCCCCTGGGATACCTGCAGGTGGAGGGGAGGTGGCCACCTCCTGGAGGTAACTCAGGAGGCCTGGGCTGGGCAGAGGTTGGGGGATGGAGGTCATGAGAATGAAGGGTGAGGGCTGGGGATACAGTACTGGGGCCTGATGCCTGGGGCCTTGTGCCTGGCCGGTCTTACCTTGCATCTTTCCTTAGCACTGGGCCTTTCCTCCTCCTCCTCCTCCTCCTCCTCCTCCGGGCTCCTCCCACCAGTCATCGCTCTAAGCCTGGCCTGTGGACAGCTTCTCTCTGGCCCTCCAGGGGCATTGACAGGGAAGGACCTAGAGGCTGAGTAGGAGTCTAAAGTTCTTGGGGAGAGTCATGAGCCCCTTCAGGTCCTGCCAGAGCACACCTGGTGGGAGCGAGGGGTGCAGAAGAGAGCAGCCGGGGGATGGTGGGGGCTGGGGTAATAAGTGTCCCTGACTATCGCCAAATTGGCACTGGCCAAGAGAGGCTGGTGAGACACGTGTGAAATGGCACTGAGGAGGGGAGGGAGTGGCTGTGTCAGCAGCCTCTTGATCTCTTGGCTCTGAGAATGTTTAGACAGGTGCTGCCAGGTATACTGCTCCAAACTGACAGCCAAATGGGCTGGCAGTTGCTGCAGCCTTCCCAGCCACACAGGCTGTCTTGGGGAATGCACGCTTCGCCAGCCCTCACTTCCTGCTGCTGAAAGCCCCTTGTGCCCACAGCAGCAAGTGCTATCAGGACTTACAGCCCAGCCAGGAGCCATGGCCTCTGCGTGTAAATTTAGGCAGGGAGCTGACTACCTGTGGGCTCTTCTCCGTGTTGTAAGGACAAGGCATTAGGAGCATGGTACAGACCAAGTGACTAGGAATGTGCTTTTGTTCAGGGTTTTTAAGTAGCTTCTGAAATTGTTGGTCGTCTGGGTCAGAGGAGTTTCTGGGCAGCTTCTCCCCTACTCCTCTCCTGCTGCCCCCTCCCCCATGAGAGGTCATTCTTAGATGAGCTACAGGAAAGTATTGAAAATATTTAGATTTCAGACCAGGATTCTCACAGCCCCAAGCATTCACCATAAATCTAATCCTTGCCATTCGCCACTGTCAGAGCTGAAGCCACAGACGCTGGCGGGCACGGTGCCCTGTCTGCCTGCCTACATCCTCTACATGTGCATCAGGCATGCGGATTACGTCAACGACGACCTCAAAGTGCACTCCCTGCTGACCTCCACCATCAATGGCATTAAGAAGGTCCTCAAGGTGAGTGTCCCACAGCAAAGGTTTGCGGTGGACTGAGTGAAGCCACCGCCGAGCCGTTGCTTCTCTATCCGAGTTTTGCAGTAGTGGGTTCTCCAGGCCTCCCACTCTGCTGGTCAGTGGTAGCCGTGCAGCGGCAGCCACCTGTAACCGGGATGGCCAGTGGTTCCCGGAGAAGGATGCTCAGGCTCAGAAACAGCGGGAAGCCTCAAACTCCAGTGTAGCCCTCCTGCTGCTCCCTGCTAAGCCTCCAGAGAACCTTTGTGCTTTCAGAAGCCTTGACCAAAGCCGTCAGGACGACACCCTGCCTCAGCCACGTGGGCTGGCCTTGCCTTAGAGTGGTGTTCAGGGCGCCCACCTGAACACAGGCACTCTCCCAGACCTTTCCAAGGGTCTGGGTGCCTGCTGCCCTGGGCGGTGGCACGGGGAGGGGGGCTGCTGTGCATCAGCTCCCAAGGGGAGGCGGCCTGAGCCAGGACAGGACTGCTCACGGGGTGCAGGTGTGGGTCAGGAACACCGCCCGAAGGCGCAAGGCTCTTCACAAACGCACTGGCGGCACCTGCAGTACCCGGCTGGCCTGAAGGGAGGTGAGGCCCAGCCACGTGCGGGGCCAGAAGGTGGGAGGTGAGATTTTTTTACACCTGCCAGCAGGCCCGAGCCCTAATTGGTACTGCTCTGGGAGACCATCTCCTCCAGTTCCCGCACACGCTGCCGCTTCGGGATGCAGGCCATCCAGACCGGTCCCCAGATCCGCTGGGCCAAGCTGCCTGCCCCCTTTCCCTCTCTGAGCGTGCCACGCCAGCCCTTGACTCCTCGCTTCATGCCGGTCTTTATCAGGGGCCGTGCCCTCTTCCCTGGCCACAGGGACAGTTGGGCTCCGCAGACACTTTTATCTTCTCCGGGCTCTAAGCAGGCATCTGCACGTGGGAGTCACTCAGATTTGTGTCTCTTCCCTTGACTTCTTTCATGAGCTCCACCTGGGAGCCCCTGTGCCAGTCTCGGTAAGTCGATGGCTGACTGCAGACGCCACTTTCTCAGGGAAGCCTTCCTAAATCACGAGGCTCACTGAGCATGCCCAGCCCCACCAGTTACTTTCTATCCAACTTCCTTGTTATATTGTTGTCAGAGATCATATCTCTATCGGATACTTAAATGATGATAGTGGTTACCTGACAGAATCAGTCCCATGAAGTCATTGATTTTAGTGCACAAACTGCCTCATAGATCATAGCTGAGTTATTGAACAGCCTTTTTTTATTTAGTTATAGTTTGTAGCCATTTTCCAGGGTGTTGAAACCATTGAACATCTGACCTCTAGATAAATGGGGTGCTGGAATGTTTCACCAGCATGCTCCCCTCATCTCCTCTGCTGGATCACTGATAGTTCAGAACCTGCCAGGGCTGCTGGTCCAGTGGTCAGGGTGCAGCCCGGCGCCTCTGGTGTCAAGCCTCGTCTGTGTCATTTGGCTTTGCTTTCTTCAGCCATAGAGGCAGCCTGTCATTCATGTGTGCACGCACATGTGTGTTCACCGCTGATCAGGGGACCGGGAAGAGGGGTCTGTGTACCATTCCCAGTAGCGGAGTAACTCAGCCTCTTGGCAATAGTCTCGTCTCTGTGACTGACAGGTGCCTGCCAGTCATCAGGTCTGCCTGGGGCATGCTGGGTAAGAGTGGAAAACATGGAAGCAGGGACACCAAGGAAGCATTCGGCCAGAACTGCTACTCATAAGGAGGGATGTGTCTCTCTCTCTCCACAGAAGCACAACGACGACTTTGAGATGACGACGTTCTGGCTGTCCAACACCTGCCGCCTCCTTCATTGTTTGAAGCAGTACAGTGGGGATGAGGTGAGTGCTCAGATAAACCCAGTTCCCTAAAGTACACTTAAAAACTATTGAAGTGCCCCAAATCCTCCAGCAGTTAGAGTCTCGTTTCCTTGGGCACAGCAATATGTGTTCTACTTCAGAGCACCTCAGGTGTGAGGCATCCTTGTTCTCCCGTAAGGGGAGAGGGTGTGAGGGCTCCAGAGCATCCTCTGGGACCGCAGGCTGTGGGCGTGCCTTACTGTACCTGGTATCGAGAAGCAGGAATAAAGCCAGCCTCACTGATCCCGAGAGCCCCCAGAAAGCACCCTGATTCAAATAAGCTTAACTGGGCAATCAGTTTGCATAACCCACTCATTGTCTGAGAGCACCTGGGACTCTCCAGGGAAACCCTTGTAACCTTAAATCTCTGAGGGAGCCCAATAAGTGCCCCATTTCAGTGACTTTGGGGAGAAAGCCCAGTCGTCCAGTGTGTGTCTCCTAAGTCAGCCAATTGGTTTGTCCATTCCAAAGCACATGAAGACAGCCACAAGGAAAGAGGTACAACACAATCAGCTAGACTTGTGCAAACTGACATCGAGGCCCTGCGTTGTGCTCCCAACCGAATTCAGTTCCTGGGTCTGAGACCCATCTGATCCCATTATTTCATGTTCTACTCTGGACCTCCAAGGCCCAGCCTTATCTGGAACTCACCATCCCCAACACCGAAAGAACTTTTCCCAGGCTTTGTGTTCAGACTGATGACCTAGTAACATCTGGCATGCTTTTACTCCTGTTTCTCCAGTAAGAACCCCAAGTTGTCCCAGACACTGCCCACTCCGAGATCCCTGAAGGTCTCCTTGACTTTGCTTTCTCCCCTTCCTTTTGCATCTCACCCTCCACCCTTCCCAAGGTCAAGACGTATAGTATAAATCAACAGCGCAAGAATTTTTAAAGCATATCTTTATTCCGTCTTTTGTGCCAGACCAAGTTTTGACAGACCCTTCTCCCTGGGATAATAAAAGTATATGCCATCTCAGTCGGCCCTGCCTTCTTTGGAATGTGACATGACAGGCTCGTGTACAACATCCTATGAATGCAAGGAGCCTGCTAAGACCCGACAGCTAGGACATTGCAAAAGGGTCAGGGGGCCTGCAAGTCCTGAGCCGGGCCGACCACAGACCCCGCGGTAAAGCACGCCTCTTCCCTGCAGGGCTTCATGACTCGGAACACGGCCAAGCAGAACGAGCACTGTCTTAAGAACTTCGACCTCACCGAGTACCGTCAGGTGCTGAGTGACCTTTCCATTCAGATCTACCAGCAGCTCATTAAAATTGCCGAGGGAGTGTTGCAGCCTATGATAGGTAAGCTGGCAACAAGAGCTCTCCAGCAGTCGTCATGGGGTCTGAAGTGAGGGGAAGACGTGGTAAGCCCTGCTTACCTTTAGGGAACTGGGCATGTTGGGCACAGCCTCCAGCAAGCCAGGACCTCCTCAGTGAAGGCGGCTGAGGAGGTGTACGCTGTGTGCCCAAGGAGGGCTATGAAATCTTCAGCAGCATCCCATCCATATACATAAAGCTTGGGTATTGAGAATGTAGACCATTTTTCCTTTTTCTGTAGTATATTATATCGTTTTTCCCAAAACAAATTTTCATAGGTAATAAATATAAATTCAAAAGGTATACATATACAGTAACAAATATACAATCGTCTTGCCCATATATAGTTAATTCATGAAAAAAGGAAAGCATTAAGTGTGTTCATGTGAAGGAATACAGGAGGAAGGGACTCGTCCAATAAATATTCATTGAACATTCACTTTGTCCAGAGCAGTTCACATGGGCATTTAATGTGAAACCAGAATTGAAAAATAAGAGCAGTTATTTTTTAAGGTAAGAGAAAAATGACACTCACTGCTCCATGTAGGCTGAGGAGGGAATGGTCCCCCGGACCTACGCTGCACGCTTTCCCCAGGTGCTTACAACAGAGGAGGTTCTAAGTGAATCCCAAGTAGGACAGAGTCCTTCATGCCATCCAGAAATACATCCCTTGGGATAAGGTTCATTCCAGATCCTTCCTCCCATCTGAAAATTTTCTTATGAGGCACGAGTTTTTCTCACCAGACACAGGGAGAACTGGGATACTTCATGACTCAGAATAACGTCATATTTAATAGTACTAGTTCAGAGGTCGGGTGGGCCTGGGTTCAAATCCTGCCGCTGCCACTTTCTAGCGCTATGACCTTGCACAACTTATTTAACCTCTGTGTGCTTCAGTTTCCTCATCAGTAAAAGGGTTGTTAGAAGATTAAATGTTGAACATAAAATACATGATACGTAGTCCACTGCTGTACAGCAAGTGTGACGGACCAGCTGACCTGATGTTTACACGGTCGGGGGTTCACAGAGAAGAGCTGTTTGGACACCACAGGAGGACCTCAGGGTCCAGGCCCAGGTCAGTGGCTGGGCCAGGAAGACACCCCGGTTGCTCAGTTCTCAAACTGTGGACTCTCCGCACAGAAGCCAGTACAGAATCGAGCTGGTACATGCCCATTCTCTTTGTTCCATCACCAATAAATTTAAGTGAAAATCTGACCCCAACTACCTTATTCCATATAGAGGCCAACACATTCGAAATCCTCTCCTGAACGCTGCAAGTTGTGGGCATGTCGACACTGCACACCTCTGGATGGTATCGCTGCCAACTCCCTGAGCACTGTGTGACCCGAATGGTCCAAAACCAGATCTTTGAGAAACAGGCAAGCTCCTCTAATCACGCTTTTCTTCCAGTTTCAGCCATGTTGGAGAATGAGAGCATTCAAGGTCTCTGCGGTGTGAAACCAATGGGCTACCGGAAGCGCTCCTCCAGCATGGCGGACGGGGAGAACTCGTACTGCCTAGAAGCCATCATCCGCCAGATGAACTGCTTTCACACGGTCATGTGTGACCAGGGCCTGGACCCCGAGATCATCCTGCAGGTGTTCAAGCAGCTCTTCTACATGATCACTGCGGTGACTCTCAACAACCTGCTCCTGCGGAAGGACGTCTGCTCTTGGAGCACAGGCATGCAGCTCAGGTAGGAGAGGTGCTTCCACCACACAGGTAGAGGACCCGATCACACCAGCTGGAGTCGGAGCACAAGACACTTGTCTCTGAAAATGAAATCCAAATCGAACTTGAAGGTCCTTGTCACAGTCGGTATGCAGCTCGACTCCACCACCTCTTTATTTGATGGCGAAATTCATCAGACACTGAGATGGTGCCTTTGTAAACGAATTAGTTCAAAGCTTAAAGATATTTATATATGATAAAGATTGTATGTAAATACGATGCAGATAGGTCAGAGAAAGAAAATCAATGAGTTTAAGAGCCAGGAAGACTTGCACCAAAGTATAAATATGTTTGTGAATTTTAAATATTAGTTGTTTTAATGCAGTATATTTAATGCCTTTTTTCCCCATTAATTTAAACAGACACTTTAGGTACTTCATCTTTTGATTTTTAAGCACCTATTCATTCAACAAAAAGAGTGCCAGGCACTTTTCAAGTTTTTGCCCATGCGAGATGATTCAGGCGAGAAGAGTGACAGTAGTGGCAGTGAGGTTGCAAAAGGAACAACAGCTGTGCTCATCCCACTGCCTTTGGAGGACTGGCTAACCACCGCTGACTTTTACCTCTAAGGTACAATATAAGTCAACTCGAGGAGTGGCTTCGGGGAAGAAACCTTCACCAGAGCGGCGCAGTTCAGACCATGGAACCTCTGATCCAAGCAGCCCAGCTCTTGCAGTTAAAGAAGAAAACCCCCGAGGATGCCGAGGCCATCTGCTCCCTATGTACCTCCCTCAGCACCCAGCAGGTACTGTCACTGCATACCCCATCACCCAGTGGACTCAGAGCAAGCCCAGCTTCCATTTCAAGTCTGTTCTTGCCAGTTTGTTTGTTTGTTTGTTTGTTTTTTTAAGTGTTGCACATCCAGCCATTTTATACCCCTAATGATATAATTCTGAAGTTGCAGCTAATAGAGCATTCCTAGATGAATCAAAGACTACTTTGGCCTATGAAACAAGATGCCACTGTTTTCTAGTAACTTTCTGCTTCCTCTTGCTCACTTAGATAAGGTAGAAAACCCACAAAACATTGAGCTTAAATACAAACTTTTTTTAAACACCTTGAATTCTGGAATGTTTCTCACCTAGAACTTCAAATTTTTTCAGAAATTGGCAGCATGAGGCACTTGGCAGTAAATAAATTGCTTCTTTACAATTATAATTTTATTGTGTTATCATGTTTTCACTTAGAATCCATTTACATTTTTTAAAATAAAATCATTAAGAACCTAGAGACATTTAAATGTTCTTTTCCCCCACCAAAACAAAAACAAAAACAAAAACAAAACTATACTAGGACTTGGTTGCAGAGAGATTACGAGTTTACAAAAAGAAAACCTTTCCACACACAAGGTAACCTTGCCCTCCATCATGAGTGTGCCTATTTAGAAGTGGGCCACCACAAGGTGCTGTCACTAAATGAGACTAGCACAAGGAAATCAAACTTTCCAAATTAAATCACGCACCTTCTCCCTGAACAGCCTAAATAACAACAAAATCCAAGCTCAGTTATGCAAAACAAATCATTTCCTTGCCTCCTCCACTAACTACTAAAAGGTGAAATGCCAAACTCTTTAGGAAACTGCTTCCTTTTATAAATGCATTGAAAAGTTTCAAATTTTTTTTCTCCCTTTTAAATATATTAAGTTTACTTCTAGAATGCAACTGGCATTGGTTTGCATATGCGCAGGCCGTCCATCCACCAAACAACTGATAGACAGATAAAGATGATTCTCCATTCAAATAAGAAAAAAATCTGTTTCTTTATAAGTGGTGTTTGGGGGGTGATGGGAGGGAGGGAGGTGTGGTTAAACAAGATCTTTGTTATCTAAAGTAATATCTTTTAAAAAAAAAACTTTAAATTACTGGTGGATAAGAGGCTAAAGATTTCAGGAAACAGTTTCCTAAAATCATTATTTTTTAAGCCATAAAGCATAGGGGAGGAGCAGTGGGTATAGGAGATAGGAATGCAGTGATAAGAAGGCTTGGATCTGCCAGGCAAGGCTTAGGAGCTCGAGTTAAGAACTGTAGACTCCTAAATGTCAGTCCAACTAGCTCTAAGTTGTGCGTCCTGTCCAAAGAGGATTGGACTCTTGTGCCACTGTTATATGCTTTTTAAATTCAAATGTTTTCTTATGTTCACTTAGCTCTGTGCTAAACCTTTGTTTTTATTCTAACAGATTGTCAAAATTTTAAACCTTTATACTCCCCTGAATGAATTTGAAGAACGGGTAACAGTGAGTTTTATACGAACAATCCAGGTGAGTTTTAAAATATTAATTTTTTAAAGTCCTAGCCTAAAACTAATAAAGAAATAGTTTAGATTTTTAACTTTTTTATTAATAAAATACTGGTCACATTATGTGATGAAAGATCTTACATTATTTAGGTAAATATAAACCATATCAGCCATGAATAACATATATATATATATATATACACAAAAGACTGAACTTTTATAATCTCTGCCTCTCAGATTTTAGACACAGTCTTATTTCATTTGCCACTAAGACATTACTGAATCTAGAGCACCCAATGGAATTAAAGTAAGCAGAATATTATCAACCCGACTCACAAATAAAACTAGAAATATTCTTGTAAAAAAACAATCTGAGCTCTTAAATCTTTCCTCCAATTTCTTCAAGCCCTTTAAATAGTAGAGCCTATTGATATATCTGACTGATGTAGAGAAATAAAAGGACCATAAGTCCTGTAAAAAAATTTTAAGAGCCTCCTGCCATTCCCCATTTTATGTACATTTTCATATGCTGAGAAGTTTGAAATAACAAATGCTGCAAAGCTCAGAGCGAGCTGAATATGAGCTATCAATGATCATAGAGAGCCCCTTCTGCCATGGTTACATCAGAGCCCTCGTTTGGTATCTTAAATTACTAAAGCTGGTTGCTTATTCATCCCTAAATGTCCTTTCTGCTTCTTCCTATTTCAAACTTCTTTTTCAAACTGTTAAATTACTTTAAAAAGTTGGCCCATCCTTCAAGATGCTAAACATGTGGGTGTTTTTAAATTAACACCTAGAATTTTAATTTTTGGACTGCAGCTGACTGCAGGTAATTGAAACCATAGATAAGAGGGAGAACTACTACAATTCTGTTTAAATGTTTGAGGAAGCACCTTAACTGTTTTCCATAGTAGCTACATTACATCCCTACCATCAGTGCATGAAGTACATACATACATGAGAATATTATTCCTGTATTTACATATGTTGAACCACCTTTGCATTCTGGGGATAATTCCAACTTGGTCATGTATATGTTTGTTAGGTCTAATTGGATTAAAATGTTGTTCATGGCCTCTGTTATTGAGTTTCCATCTAGTTATTCTATCCATTATTGAAAGGGGGTATTGAAGTGCCCAACTATTGTTAAAGAACTATCTCTCTTCAGTTATCAATTTTGATTCATATATTTTGGGCTCTGTTGCTAGGTACACATATATATTTATACTTGTTATATCTTCTTGATGGATTGAACCTTTTATCAATCTATAATATCCTTTTTCTCTAGTAATCTCTTCTTAAAATATATTTTGAATGACAGTATAACCATTCCAGCTCTTTTTTGGTTACTTTGAATATTTTTCCTTTCAATCTCTTTGTCACTGTGTCTCTTCTAGACAGCATATACATCTATAGATGGATCACATTTTTAAAACCCATTCTGCCACTCTGCCTTTTAATTGCATTTAAAGTAATTACTGATAACGGATTTACTCCTGATATTTAGCTACTTGTTTTCTCTACGTTTTACGTCTTTTGTGTTCCACGGTTCTTCCATTACTGCCTTTGGTGTATGTGTGTTTGTAGTGTACCATTTTGATTCCTTTTCTATATATTTTTTAGTTAATTTCTTTGTGTTTACCTTGGTGATCACAATTAACAACTTATAACCACCTAGTTTAAATACCAAGTTAGTTTCAATAGTATACAAATATTCTGTTGCTATATATCTCCATCTCTCTACCTTGTTATTTTCACAGGTCACATCTGTTATACATGTGTGCCCATTAATAGATTTATAATATTGTTTTCTGCATTTGTATAAATCACATAGGAAAAAAAGAGGGGTTACACACTAAAAGTATAGTGCTGGCTTCTACATTTACCTAATCATGGCTTTGAGTTACTAATGTCCTTTCATTTCAGCCTGAAGAACTTTCTTTACTATCTCTTGTAGGGCAGGTCTACTGGTAACTCCATCTGCTTTTGTTTATCTGGAAATGACTTAATTTCTCCTTCATTCTTGAAAGATAGTTTTGCCAGATATAGAATTCCTGGCTGACAGTTTTTTCTTTCAGGACTTTGTCATTTCACTGCCTCTTGGCCTCCATGGTTTCTGATGAGAAGTCAGCTCTTAATGCTTTCAAGATTCCCTATGTCACTGGGTTTTGATAATTTGATTACATTGTGTCTCACTATAAATCCGTTTAAGTTTATCCAGCTTGGAATTTGTTCAACTTTCTGGCTGTATGTATATTTATCTGATTTGGGAAATGTTGGGCCATTTTTCCTTCAGATATTTTGCTGCCCCTTTCTCTTTTCTCCTTCTAGGATGCTTTGATGTATGCTAGTATGCTATGGTGTCCCAGAGGTCTCTCAGGCTCTGTTCACTTTTATTCATTCTTTTTTCTATTTGTTCCTCAAACTGGAGAAATTCAGTTGCCTTGTCTTTAAGTTCACTGATCATTTCTTCTCCCTGCTCAAGTCTGCTGCTGAGCCACTTTAATGAACTGACATTTTTCATTTCAGTTATTATACTTTTCCTAAAATGTCTGGCTCTAAGTAGAGGGGCTCTGTCCCTTTAAATCTTCCAGTTAATTCCACTAGAGGAACCCATTGCAGCCCAAGACAGCTGAAACTGAGACAGGCATCTGCACCAACCCTTCGGGGAACTGCCAGACCAACCAAAGGGTACAACCCCAAATTTTTGGAGGACAAGGTCCCACTGACTGCCCTGGCACCAGACAGCTGCTCCAGCAGCCTCGGTCACCATCCCTACGGCGTCAGTGGGCTAGGGAATGGTAGCTGGTCCATGCACGCTGATCTTAACAAAGATAAGGAGCCTCTCCCTTCATCACTTATTCTCTTGATCCTTCATATGTGTGTCTAATCAGATTCCAGAGCTCTGAGATAGTTGATATCAACTGCTTTTTTCAGCTCAAGGGTTGCTTCCGTGAAGGCACTGACCCCTAGAGGTTCCCACTCTGTCATTTTTGTGACATTACTCTCCCTATTCCATTTTACAGATGAGAAAACTGAGGCATAAAAAGGTTCAGGAATTTGCCCAAGGTGGTACCAGGATTAGAACTCAGGCTATCTGCCTTCAGTGGCCATAGTCTTACTCTACCACACCGCCTCTCTCCACATGGTTTGCACCTGAAATGTTTTTTTTTAATTCTTTAGATGGAAAGTTTTTAAAAGACTGCTAGAATTAGGAGCAAGGTTAAAATCATCTGATCTCCAACAAGCCTAAGCCAAGGCTTATCGCCCTGCTAAATACCTCAGAATTTCAGGAGAATGTGGTCTCCCTAGCCCTACTTAATTTACAGAACTTCCATGATACGTGCCAATTCCCTTTGGTTAATTTACCTAAACTGGCTATTCATAAGTGTAGTAAGTATTTTACAGTCCTCTCCTTCCCCACAGGCACAGCTACAAGAGCGGAATGACCCTCAGCAACTGCTGTTAGACTACAAGCACATGTTTCCTGTTTTGTTCCCATTTAATCCATCTTCTCTGACTATGGACTCAATCCACATCCCCGCCTGTCTCAATTTGGAGTTTCTCAATGAAGTCTGAAAATATATATTTCCAACTTTGGCTCAATTGCCAGTGAGAGCAAGAAGTACATACAGTAAATGATTTTAAGGATCTTGTCAATCTGTAAAAGTATATCAAATCAGAGATTGAGAGCCTGTGCAGAGTTCAGCACTATACAGAATAAGACGTACCTGTCATTATTTTTTGTACCTACTGCTCAGAATAAAAACACTTGAAATATGGAAGATTTTTTTTAAAGTATGATTTCAGTATAAACAAATACACACCACAATCTGCAGTCCTCATGGCCATATAAAAGATGCCAGTCCATAAATGGAAACTGCCTAGTTTTGATCTTTGCATACAACTGGAGAATGTCTAAAGTAAAATAAAAATATGTAAGTCACATAATGATACTAAAAACCATGACATATAGTGCATTTCCCTAGGTCAACCAACCATAGATGCATTTGTGGGGAAATGTTTTGAGAACAAAAACATAGGCCAAGGCCTTCTGAGAAGTTCCCCAAAGGTTTAATGCCTGGTGATGCAGAGACAATGGTGTTAACGGACCTCCAGACCAAACATTCTGAGTCTTGGTTTCTGAAGCGAAATTAGAAGACTCATAGTCTTGGGTTTATGGAAATTATGCTAAAAGGCTACTGTCTCAAACCAAAAATGCGAGCAAGATGGAAAGACGTTTCCAATGCTAGTCCATGCACTTAATGAATCAACAAAAATTTCACAAAAATCTATATAAGTTAAAGTTAGAAAAGAATAACTTATTTACAGATCAAAAGCCAAATGAGTCAGTATGAAAGCCTTTAATCCCTTAATATCATTACACAATGCACTACTAGTAATTCCAGATAACCAAGACAGTAAAGGAAAACAAACTTCATCTTGAGGATCAGATTATTTGAAAAACCTGTCTAAACAAATTTGAGGATTATTGTTATTTTCCAAAAGATTTTTGGTAGTGTGCTTTTAAGGAGACAATAGCTTATGTCAACTTTCCTTTTTCAAAGGTTATTTTCAGCATTTTTAAAATTTACCACATAACCAAATGTCTCTGCTTTGAAATAAAGATGAAAAGAGTATTCAATGATATTACAATAGATTTTGTTTGCTTTCACAAAAATTTTTTGTCTCTTCAAAGCAGGCATTCAATTAGAAAACCCTACTTTTCTTTTATACTCGTTTTCCACTATTTATACCATACTTCTGGTAGATGGTAACAATAAGCTCTTTCCATAACAAGAACAGATGTCTGTAAATCACAGAGCCTCTGTGTTAAGTCAAGAAAAGATTTTTCCATGAATTGCACACGGAAGACTTCGCCACACACACATCCCACCTCCTTTACTCAGCCACTCAGTCTTTACCTGTTGTCTTGGAAACACAACAGACTCCAAGCCCTAAGCAATCTTGTTTACTGTGCCCTTACAACACCTTGGCTTCTCTTGGCTGTTTATGCAGAGCTGTGCCTTCTTTCCCAGTTATGGTTGTTATGGTTACATAATCTGACATCCATGACACACACCCTTCAGCTCACACACCGACTTTGTTGGAAGGCCATTCTAAACCAACTGGGTTTGTGGCTACCTCTTTTTAAGGTTGTTTATTCAGTATAATTTGCTTTTTACTGCACTGTAGTTTAAAACTGAGTTTCATGTAAAGACTGTCCTTAATCTTCAAGATAACCCAAAATGTCTTGTTAAGAGTGTTAAGGAGTTTGAAAGACAGTGGTTCCATAAATGCAATGGCTTACTGTCCTTACATATTGTTTTATACCCCCATTCTCTCGATCTCTTTGGGTTACTACCTCTCTGAGGTCGCTGATTAATCACTAGGTACAAAGGACTCACTGAATAAAAGCGTGGCAATTAGAATTAATTGGGGCGGGGGTACTTCATGAATAGTCCTCTACCTAGCCTAAGAAATGGCCAATTTCCTTTTCCTTTTCTAAAAGATAAAGGTATTTCACTGGAGCCATACTTAATTTCTACATGCTTAAAAACCAATAGTCTTTTATATACCACTAACAATAAAGAAATATAGTAATTGGTTACTTAATGTTTGGATCTGTCCTATTTAACTGAACACTTGGAGACTGGAAGAAGCATCTGTCAGGAAACATTAATATTTTGTTAGCATTTATATTCTTTGCAAATTTTTGTTAGTTCAATTCAAACTTCTTCCAACTTCATGAAATTATTTTTAATTTAAACAATTCAATACAAAGGTTTGAACTCTACACTAGATATCTATCTTTATTTTTTAATATTTATAATTTAGTTGACACTTTTCTCACTATGTGCCTTTAGCAGTTACTAAGATAACTGACTTATCACTTATTTCTCTGAAATAGGTGTTGCTGTGGGAAGAATTTTAATGCTTGATATAACGTCATGGGGGAGTTTTGATTTGTCTTTTGAAACATTAGGAGCATTTTAAAGATTAATCAAATATTTATAGATTAAACAATTTGTGTTTTAAGTATTACATAGGATCTACCTGTTTACCTGTAGTAATTGTGTTATGTACATATTAATAATTGTTGAAGCTGACAAAAAATTATTACCTTCATGCATTCTCCTTCTGCCGTTATAACGGCAGTTAGATTTATGGTACCTGGCAAGCAGATTAGACCCAAAGGAAAATAAACTTCTTCCCTTTCCATGGAGCATGTCAATAAGCATTTCCTCTCCTGATTTTCCTATACTAAATTTTAAAGCTTTTCTACAAAACCAAAAGACAAAACTAGGAACTTGGAAAACTTAGAAAAATAATAGCTGCTACCATTAATTCATTAAATATTTACTTAGAACCTTAATGCATTAAGATAATAGTAACAAATAAGTTAGAATCCATTTCTTTAGCATAAGTAAATTTAATCATTTTCACACATTTGGCCTAGTTCTAAGGCAGCAAGGCTATCCTAAATTGAAACTTTTATATAATGCCTATATGACTAAAGAGACACTAAAATGTGACAGCATGGGGCAGGACCCTGTAGTTTATCCTCATAGAATATTTCTCTGTACTCACTTTCTCGAATTAATTTGCTGCATGAACCAAATAGCCACAATTCGCTTTTTATGCCATTGGTGCCATAATTAGAGAATTAGGGAGGTAAACAGAATATCAGAGGTTGATGCCAATGACAATAAAACATAAGACTCTTTTTCCTCTTATTATAAAGGTCATTATATACTAAAGATTGTTTTTCTTAAAAAAAAATTCTAATTCTAATAAAGGGGATTAATCAGAAATGAATTTAAGATACTTTCTAAAGTGATATCATATCAGAATAATCCAGATTTGGATATAACATTTTGCCACCAACTGGTGTTTTCATGAAGGCCTGCTTCTCTGAAGGGGTTCACATCATATTCAGGGGTGAGTCTAACATTGCAAAAGAAACACTACTGATGAAATTTTTCAATTTTGAGAAAATCTGTAATCTACACCTTCATTTATAGAACGATGCTTGTATTGGTCACCATAATATTCAGCTGTGGATAAAAATTTGTGAAAATAAATACTTTTGAATAAATGAAGTGGTGTGACAATGCAATTTAAAACTCTGCAGGTACACACACATTGGCTGAAAAGGTTATTTTTTAATGCTTTCTCGAGAATGTTGTTCTGGGTCCTATATTCAAACATGCATCATGATCATTTAAGCCAGAGGTTGTCAAACTACAGCCTACAATAGTTGGGGTGGGGGAAATTTTTCCTATAAAATAACAAGACATTGAGTAACTACTTTAGAGCTATAGAATTGAAACAAAGCACATTAGGTATAGGAAAAGACTCAGCTGTATGTAACTCTGCATATAGTAAAAATGGCATTAAAAATCATTGGAAAAATACAAGATCGATATGGAAGAATTTATAAGTCAAAAACATCAATGGTGGAAAAAAAAGTAGAGAAATATTTCATGGATAAAACTCCATACCACAAAAATCTCAATTGTCCCCAAGTTGTCCATAGACTAAAAATCAAAGCTTTACAACAGTTTTTTGGTAAAAATTGACCAGCCAATTCTAAAATTTATATGTAAGAGAAAAGGCCTAAGGATAAGGAAGACCCTTCCTTATGAAGAAGAGGGAAAACTTTCCCTAATAGGTATCTAAAACTTTAGTAATTAAGATGAATCAGCACAGAGATAGGAAAATTGACCAATGGAACAGAACAGAGAGCCTAGAAACTGAACACCTGTGTGGAAACATGGGCAAACTGTTTATTCCCTAGAGGAGCATATACCAAAATCACCTGGAAATCTTTTTTAAAATTCACATAACCAGCCAATTGTGTAGAATAATACATCTCTAGAGATGGTGCTTAAACACCCATTATTAGGAAGCATTAGTGAAATATTTCATGATAAATAAAAAAATGTTCCCAATATACTAGTCAGTGAAAAGTTACGTCTGTAACTCAACTTCTAACCTAGGGATGGATTCACCTTTTTTCTGAGTGACTGATGGAAGAACAACCTCTCTTCAGGAAAGCGTTGGCCTCATACTCAGAGAGGTCTGGGCTTATCTTCAAGGCTTCAACAGGAAAACTATGTCTGCAAAGAGCCAAACTTCATACAAGATACGCTTATCTAGTAAGAGTTGAGAAAAAAAAGCAGCCCAACATCTGAGACCTGATCTGACACTTAGGGCTAGGCCTGGGCCACGGTAGAAACTGACCTGGTGCTTCCAGCTAGGCTGTGGTGTTCTTTTGCACAGTCAGACAGGGTCACTCTGTGACTGTGATGGAGACGACACAAGACCACTTCACAGTTCTGCCTAAACACAAAGACAAGATCACTGTGCGAACCAAATGATATCAATCATCCCTCTCCCAGCTCACATGCGTGACTGCAGCTTCTTTGCCAGTTGCAGCTTTAGTGCAGCTCTCATCTGCCCTCCTTCCAGATAGGATCATATCAAAATACTCAACCAAAGACTTGTCCCTACTTCAGGAAGCACTCAATCCAGACAATTCAGAGTAAATCCCTGCTTCTCCGAATTCTCCCCAAATCACCTAATCAAAGCCCAACTCCTAACACCTCTCAGGCTCCTCAGTGCCCTTGTTGTATAACCTCTCGTTACAACGAGCATTAATTCCAACCTGTTCAAACACAGGTTGTGTCTGGCCTCTGATGCAATGTTTTCCCTTCCCACCAACATTAGCATTTTACAGAATAAACTTAGAAAAACGAAGTATGAGATTTGCCTAAGGTTATATCACTAAATGAAATTCTAAAGCTTGGTAAGGATATTGACGCTGTAAATAACTTTCAAATAAGTGAGGGTGGGGGAACAAATATATATCCTTCATCTAAGTTTGTGACAATATCTTAAGGTTACTGGGAACACACCAAGACTTAGGGTAAACAAAATGAGTTTGGCAAATCAGTGTATTAGTTTCTGTCTACATTTCATTTCTAATGTGCTTGTTTGGCAACTTGGACCTTTCTGAAGAGTAAGAATTTGTTGTAAGGGCAAAACCACACCCAAGCTAAGAATTGACTTTGAATTAACAAAAAATTGAAGTTATCACCAAAGTGGTTAGGTTAACAGGGAGCCCCATATATAACTTTCCAAACTGCTCAAGATTAGCAAACTCACTACTTGTCCCATTTAGATCCATATAATTGTTTTAAAACACTGTCCTATCTCTTACCGACCTCACTAGCTTTCCCCAGTTTCCACTACTGAAACTTTTAAAACCTTTGCTGCTTTAAGCTATCATCAGTTTTGAGTATGACAGGAAGTTTAAGCATAGGAAAATTATCCAGAAAATGTAAGCAATAAGGCTGAAGCTGGATATTTCTGAAATCCTAATGAAATCTTAACACTAGAATTTGTAGATTTACAGTAGATTGACTGATTGCCAGTCTTAGGCTAATGCTACTCCTATCTTTGTTTCCTAAAAAAAAGAAGTACAGAAAGATGTAAGGCATTTCTAAAAATACTGAAAGCAAATGCCCTTAGAAGGACAACATTACATCTTACAAGACAGTCTGTGTCTAAATCAAAAGAATTATAAAATAAATAATTTTGATATATGTTTAGTGTTGTATAATATATAGCTGGTTGAATATGAAAAGGACTAAATAGTTTAGAAAATAATTCCAGATAATGTTGTAGCTTACTTGAAAAATACTTTTCCTCCCAATTTTTATTTTGAAAAGTTAAAAACCTACAGAAAAGTTGTAAAACTAGAACAAGGAACGACCACATGCTCTTCATTTAGACTCCCTAATTGGTCATATTTTGCCATATTGGCTTTTTCTCTTTCTCCGCCAGTGTATTGTATACATTTCTTTTCTGAGTCATTTGAGAATTAGTTGTACACATCATGACTCTTCATCCCTAAACATTTCTGTGTGTATCTCCTAAGAATATCCCATATAACTACTATATAATTAGCATAATCAGAAAAAGTAAAGTCAGTATTGCTATCTCATGTAATTTATATTAAAGTTCCCCTCAAGTGTCCCAATTCTGTTCTTTAAAGTTGTTTTTAATCCAGGTTTCAATTAACGATCTTAAATTACATTTAATTGTCATGTCTCTAGTCTGCTTTAATCTGGTACCATCCTCAGTCTTTTTGTTCAGAACAGTGAAATTTTTGAAAAGTTCATGTCAGTTGTTTTGCAGAATGTCCCTCTAATATGTATTTGTATTCGACTGTTTCCTCATGATGAGAGTCACGTCGGACATTTTTTAGAGAAATCCTACATAGGTAAAGTTGTATCCTCAATTTTCCACTTTGTGATATACTTTGAGACTATATAAATATCCTTACATGTTTTTATATATGTACACCTTTTACACAATAGTTTTAGGATCCATCCATTCTAGTGACATTTCTAATTACAGAAAACATGGTAAGTTTAGAAAAACTTGCTCCTAGTGATTTGCAGGGTATTGAGTGGGAAACTGTTATACTTGGTGATGGTAAGTTAACTTTTCTTAATACGTGGAGGGCAAATCCTCTTATTACAGGAAGCTATATCCCTTATCAGTAGTTCTACGGACCAAGAATTTTCTCTGCATTTGGACTATTAGAAAGTTTTAATGGAAAACTTCAGAACTTTTAAAGATCTGTTTATTTCCTCCATCATTGTATCTCGCATTGGGGCGTAATTTACTTCACATATGTTCTCTAATTTTTATTTTTCATTATATTCAATGAACTAGCTTAAGTTCATTGGATATCACCTTGATAAAAAATATGTTGATTTTGGCACCTAATGATTTCCGTTTTGGTTTTGATTCTATTATCAATAGCTACTGTTCAACGCCATAAATATTTACTGAATACTTCCTGTGTGCCAGGCACTACGACTGCCTGACAGCATTTTAAATTTTTTTATTTTACACTTTTTAAATAACTATTAACAATGAATTCAGTAACAAATCTGAGCAATTGCACAAACTGCCCTACATCCAATGAGAAGACACCATTAAAAGTGAACTCAATTTATAGGTATTGCCAAAAGGCCAGAGGTCCAAATTTTCAAACATGAGCTAAACAGGAAAGTCCAAAGACATTACAGCAATTTAGAGATGTCAACATGCAATATGAGAGGATGTAGGTTGTATGAAAGCCTATCGTATAATTGCCAATAAAGACCTTATGGTCGACACTGATGATCACCTACACGACAGTCTTTTCCAGCTTCTATACTCCTTGGCAGAGCCCGCTTTCTAAGAAAGAAGCTGAAAAAGCCAGATATTTGTTTTCCTAGCCACTTTTGCAGCTATGGCATAGGCATACACAACTCAATTCTGGCCAATGAAACAGGAGGGAAAGATTGTCCTTACTGAGAAAGCAACATGTAAGGAGGAGGTTCAAGCTGGTGGCAGCATTAGGAGGAGGCAGAACTCACCCCCTCATGAGCACACTGAAATATACAACTCCACAGAGCAATTCCTCTTGAGAGACAACTAAAGGCTGATTCACCAGTTTGTGCACAACAAACAAAAGAGAGAGACTGACTAGAGAGGGCTGAGGAACCCTGCAAGCTCTCCCAAAGCCGTAGGAACTCTCTGGGATTGGAGGTGTGGTGACCACTATTCTTTACCTTCCACCTCAATAGTGTGGGCATGGCTCTATCCCAGTACTCTGTTCTACCTGGAAGATTACAACACTGTGTTCCCAGCCAAACTGCCTGGAGCCCATTTTGGTGTGAACAAATGGAGCAAGCAAAGTTAACAAGGCACCACTGCACACACTTGGCCAAAACCACAATCTGCACAGAGGTAGCTTCTATACAAGGCCACTTTTTCAAGACTTGGAGAGAGCGCTATATTTTGTAGAAAGTCAAACAAAATGAAAAGACAGAAGAATCTTTCTCAAATGAAGAAACAAGAAAAATTCCCAGAAAACAGAGAGAAGTAATTTGCTAGATAAAGAATTCAAAGAAATGGTCAAAAGGATGCTCACTAAATTAGAGAGTAGAATAAAGGAATTCAGGGAGAACTTTGGCAAAGAGTTAGAAAGAATAATAAAGAACCAAGAATCAAATTAGTAAGGATATAATGGCCTTAAATGTCATATTAGACCAGACTGACAAACATTTTTAGAAATTTCATCTAAACACTGGAGAATTCTCATTTTTTCCAAGTGCACACGGAACATTCTCCAGAATAGACCACACATTAGCCACAGAACAAGCCTCAACAAATTCAAGAAGACTGAAATCATATCAAGTACCTTTTCTGATCACAATGGGATGAAACTAGAAATCAACTATAGGAATTTGGAAAAAAGCAAACGAGACTAAACAACATGCTACTAAACAACCAAGGGATCAAAGAGGAAATCAAACAAGAAATCAAAACTATCTTGAAACAAATGAAAATGAAAAGAAAACATTTCAAAACTTATAATATGCAACAAAATCAGTTCTAAGAGGGAAGTTCGTAACTATACAGGCCTATCTTGAGAAACAAAAATCCCAAATAAAAATCTAACTCTATACCTAAGGGAACTAGAAAAACGAAACAAACAAAAGCTAAAGTAAACAAAAGGAAGGAAATAGTTAAGATTAGAGAGGAAATAAAATTAAAATTTTTTAAATAGAAAAGATCAATAAAACTAAGAGCTAGTTTTGTGAAAATATAAATAAAATTGACAAACCTTTAGCTAAATTCATAAAAAAAAAAAGAGCCCAAATAAAATCATAAAGAGGAAAAGTTACAACTAACACTACAGATATACAAAGAACCATTAAAGAATACTATGAACATATGGCCACAAATTTGACAATCTAGAAGAAATGGGTAAACTTCTAGAATTATATAACCTTCTAGGACTACACCAGGAAGAAATATAAAATCTAAACAGACCAATTACTGGCAATACAATTGAAGCAGCAATCAAAAAAGTTCCAACAAATAAAAGCCAAGGAGATGGCTTCACAGGGGAATTCTACCAGTCAAAGAATACCCATCCTTCAACTATTCCAAAAAATTGAAGAGCAGGGAAAGCTCCCAAACTCATTTTATGAGACCAGCATTACCCTAATACCAAAACCAGGAAAAGGCAATACCCCCCAAAATAAATAAATAAACAAAAATTACAGGCCAATATCCCTGATGAACACAGATGCAAAAATCCTCAACAGAATATTAGCAAACCAAATTCAGCCATGTAGCAAAAAGATAAGATGATCAAGTGGGATTTATTCCATGGATATAAGGTTTGTTCAATAACTTCAAATCAATTAATGTGAGACACCACATAAACAAAATGAAATACAACAATCATATTATCATAGCAATAGAAAAAGCATGACAAAATCCAACATCCATTTCATTTATGATAAAAACTCAGCAAATTGGGATAGAGGAGACATACCTCCACATAATAACCGTCATATATGACAAACCCATAGCTAACATTGTACTCAATGCTGAAAAGCTGAAAGCTTTTTCTTTAAGGTCAGGAACAAGACAAAGATGTCCACTTTCACCACTTTAATTTGACATAGTAATCGAAGTCCTAGTGATATTAATCATAAAAGAAAAATAAAAGGCATCCAAATTGGAAAGGAGAAGTAAACTGTCATTATTTGCAGATGGCCTGATACTATATGTAGAGAACCCTAAAGAGTCTACCAAAAAACTATTAGAATAAACGAATTCAGTAAAGTAGTATACAAAATTAATATTCAGAAGTCAGTTGCAATAACGAACTATCAAAAAGAGAAGAAAATAATCCCATCTACAATTATATCAAAAAAAAGCAAAAATACCTAGGAATAAATTTAACCAAGGAGATAAAAGACCTATATTCAGATATCATGACATTAAAGAAGATACAATTAAATGGAAACATATACTGTGCTCATGGGTAGGAAGAATTAACATTGTTAAAATGTCCATACTACCCAAAGCAATCTATAGAGTCACTGCAATCCCTATCAAATTACCAATGGCATTTTTCACAGAACTAGAATAATCCATCCTAAAATTTATATGGAACCACAAAAGACCCTGACTAGCCAAAGCAATCTTGAGAAAAGAATGAAGTTGGAGGTATTACCAAACTATACTCCAAGGCTATAGTAACCAAAACAGCACGGCGCTGGCATAAAGACACATAGATCAGTGGAACAGAATAGAGAACCCAGAAATAAACCCACACCTATACGGTCAATTAATCTGTGACAGAGGAGGCAAGGAAATACAATGAGGTAAAGACAGTCTCTTCAATAATGGTGTTGGGAAAACTGGACCACTTTCTTATACTATATACAAAAATAAACTCAAAATGGATTAAAGACTTAAATATAAGACCTGAAACTATAAAACTCTTAGAAGAAAACATAGGTAATAAACTCTTTAACATTGGCAATATGTTTTGGGGTATGTCCCCTAAGGCAAAGACAACAAGAGCAAAAATAAATAAATGATACATCAAACTAAAAAGCTTTTTCACCAGAGGAAACCATCAACAAAACAAAAAGGCAACCTGCAGAATGGAGAAGATATTTGCAAATGATATATCCAATAAGGGGATAATATCCAAAATATATAAAGATCTTATACATCTCAACATCAAAAAAAGCAAACATTCCATTTAAAAAAATGGGCAAAGGACATGAATAGACATTTCTCTAAATAGTACATACAAATGGCCAACAGACATATGAAAAGATGCCTGACATTACTGGGGAAAGGCAAATCAGAACCATAATGAGATATCATCTCACACCTGTCAGGAAAGCCATTATCAATAAATCAACAAGTGTTGGCAAGCATATGGAGGAAAAAGAACCTTCATGGACTGTTGATGGGATTGTAAATTGGTGCACCCACTATGGAAAACAGTTTGAAGTTTCCTCAAAAAATTAAAAATATAACTACCATAAACCCAGCAATTCTACTTCTGGGTATTTATCCAAAGAAACCCAAAACACTAATTTGAAAAAGATATATGCACCCCCATATTCAATGCAGCATTATTTATAATAACCAAGGTTATTGAGGAAAAAAGCAACCCAGATGTCCATCAATAGACAACTGGATAAAGAAGATGTGGTATAGGTATACAATGGAATATTACTCAGCAATAAAAAATAATGCAGTCTTGCCATTTGCAACAACATAGATGGACCTAGAGGATATTATGCTAAGTGAAATAAGTCAGACAGAAAGACAAATACTGTTATGATTTCACTTATATGTGAAATCTAAAAAAAAAAAAAAAAACAAATGAACAAACAAAACAGAAACAGACTCACAGAGAACAAGCTAATGATTGCCAAAGGGGATAGGGGTGGAAGAATGGGTGAAAAGATACAAATATACACACACAGAGTGTCATGGGTTTGATTGAGTTTGATTCCTTACAAAAAAAGGAAAGATGGTAAATTTTATGTGTATTTCACTACAATAAAAAACAAAAGCAAAAAAAAAAAAAAAAAAAAAACCAAAAAAACCCTTACAGACCAGAAGTTTTCAAACTTCAAAAGGCATCAGAATTACTGACAACATTTATTGAAATACAAATTACTGAGCTTCGTCTCCAGAGTTTTGGATTTAGGAAATTTGTGATGGGGCCTGAAAATGTGCATTTCTAATACGTTCTTGGGTGATGGCAATGCTGCAGGTCCAGGAATGACACTTTGAGAAGCACTGCTATAGGCCAAAACTGGCCCTCTTTAAATCAAGGATTTGTTACAAATGGCCACCACAATTATTTCTTTCCAGCTAACCAAGAACTTTAGGAACAGAAATGCTGACATAGGGTCAAAGTACTGGTGTTGGAGTCAGAAGTCCTGGATGCTATAATTGACCAAATGTTAACATATACCCTGGATAAATCCTACTTTTTGAGACTAACTTTCCTCGCTTCTATTTTGGTGTATCTTCAGTTCTCATACTAAATTAGTAATAAAAATTAATTTGGGGAGTTCTAATCACTTTAATGTTTTACTGAGCCATAAAATTTTATGAAGTTTCATGTTCCTAGGGCACACAGTTATATGATATGCTTTCTGATGACAAATATGTTCCTAGAAGCCTTCTTATCTAAGGAGTTCAGGAAAAAAACTAAAATGTGCTTTATGCAATAAAAATGATACATCTGAGATATTTGCATGAAATGATACCATGAACACTTAAAAGTACATCCTTCATAAAAGTTACTTCAAACTAATAAGTTCCTATTAAAGATTTTTTCTCAGTATCTTCTGCAAAAATTCAGGACCTACTCGTTCTATAACTGGAGCCCAGAAAAAAAACTCTTCTGAGACCTGAAAAAAAAAAAAAAGAAAAATTTAGGAATAAACAAACTATTTTATACATGTCTTTTAACAACCATCACATTTCAAAAACCCAAAGATTTATCAATCTATTTCTTATCATTTTCACTATTTCTGCATACTTGTATTTAACATTTAGAAAATCATCAATCCTTTATACAAGTTGTTTTGATATCATTGATTATTCGTATTCTTGTGATCTGTTAAAAATTAGCTAAAGTATAATAGAGTTGGTTTTAGAAACCATTGCCAGTGCTTTGCTTTGAACATGTAATTCAATATTAGTTCACTCGTGGATAACGTCAAGTGGGGGACCTTACAAATTATGGAATACCTGTGATACAATAGCAGTAGATATTTACATATTTCTAATTCTATTAAAATTTATTATAAATGATATGTTGCCATATGAATTCTAGTAAAAGTTCTTGTAAACATTCTATATATTCTAGGAAAAAATAAACCTAATTTTTAAATTCACATGAGACGGGGAAAAAATAGATTTGTAAGCTCCTTAACAGCAAGGTCCTTGTTTTAATTATCCTGGTACCCACTTATCTTGTGCCAAATGCTAAATAACAATGCTGGTTTCTTAGATAACCCAGAATTTGACGAACATGTTTTAGAGCTAGAAGGCAACTAACAGATCATCCCATTTAAACTCTCCATTTCATCAATGAAGCTCAGAAGTTCTGTGACCTACTCAAGTCTTGCAGCCAGAATTGTGACTGGAACCTAAGTCTTCGAACTCTGAAAGTGTGCTCTTTGATTACATAACTGTGCCCACCTTTAACTCTTCCAAATCATATATCTCTTTTAACCTTCAGGGAGATATAGTAACCAGAAAGAGACTGTAAAAGTAATTTAAAACGTAACTAAGCATGCTGAATCCAATACATATCAGAGCACTTACTATGTGGTGTATATGCTCTCACGCATACTGAATCAACAAAATGCATTTATTTCTTAACACACAAATCAAGAAACTTTATATAAGACAACAATGATTTATCAGTAAATTAAAAAATTCTTAAATCATATTTTATTCATGACTATTACTGTTATCTTGCTACTACGCTTCGCTTTGCAAGAATGATGTTTTTATAAATCACATCATCCAAGCATAACACATTTACTTCATCTACTTCCCAATTAATATTTCTCAATAGCACTAGCAGGTAAAGATGCATTTATTTATCTTTCTCTCTAGCAGGTGAGCATTCACTGTCATTAATAATGAATATTTCTGTTATATATGCTTAATAACATTTAAAAGATAAAATTGACAATCCTATTATTTAGAAACATAAGAAAGATAGTAAAGTTAAAAAAGCACTGAGTTAAAACCCAATTGTAGTTCTAGGTCTAATTTGTTGTAGACAAGACCATTTATTTACTCGCCCTTAATAATTGCAGCATGCTTTACAGTGCACCAGGCATTGGGATACATTGGAAACTTAAAGACAGTGCTGGCTTTCAATGACCTAAGCACAGGAAGGCTGTTTATGTAAAATCGTATCTGGAAGCTATACAAAAACACATTAGGGAAACTTAATTCTAAAGTGCATTCATTGAAGCCACACTAGTTTCACATTTAGGTAATACCATCATCCCAAGGTGAAAATGAACCTAGTGATAACACTCCTTTTTAGGGTGCATATTGGCCAAATTACTATCAAGAGTTGTCGGTAGGAAAAAAATGAAAAACGAGAGTGAGAAAATACACACCTTCCTCTATTTGAATGTGGTTTTATGAGGACATGATGCCTACAGCTGAAACAACCAAAAGCCAAGATGCTTGATGACAAGGTGGTGCCGCTGAACTAATCTTGGACCCCCTACCTACAGACTTCTTGTTATGTGAAATAACAAGAACCTTATTGTTTAAGCCATTTTAAGTCAAATCTGTTACTTGCAGCCAAAAGCATCCCAAACGACAATTAACTCTAAAGAAAAAAAAAATCTTTCACAACAGCAATTACAATGGTAAATGAAATATTGGAACTGAGCTACTACCTTTTAAACACAAGTCAAGTTCTAATGCTTTAGGTATTCATTATATGTAATAACTCCTATGCATCTAGAATGGTAGTAGCTCTGTACCACCCTCAGGAGAATTGAGAAAAGTCACTCAAAATCATTTTCTGTAGGGACCATGGTTGAGAAAGGCTGAGCATCTAGGAATGACACAATCCCTCACTCTTCCACCTACCTGAAACCATATTTTATCTCACACCCCAGAGCACTCTTCCAAAAAAAAAAAAAAAAAATGCAAACCTTATGAAACTAAGCCACCATATACTGGCAAGCATAGAAAGTTATCCTTACCAAGGTTTCTTCTAAAATACTTTATTCCTTCCCCCAAGGAAGATTCATCTCCTTTCGTGTTTTTTATAACATACATCTAGCTAGTGATGTGTGTTACTACATCATTAATAATAATGTCTTTTTCTACCCCCAACTCCTATATTCCATATCCCATAAGCCCTGGACATAACATGGGCCTTGGGCTTCTGAAAATCGAGGGCTTGAAATTCTAATTTAGGAATTTTCTAGATTTGAAGCCTTGGAAGTTCTATGGTTTCTCTGGGCCTAAGCTTCCTCATTTATTAAATGAGAAAGAACAAATCTAACCTATCTCATGGGGCTACAGAATGTCCCTCAATTCAGATTTGTCTGAGGTATATGAATTGTATGTTATTCTATTTTATGTAATAATTATATCACAAGTATAAGATTTATTACCACTGTTCATCATCCAGAAGATGCAGGTTAAAAAAAAAAAAAAGATCACCATCAAGTATGCGATAAGCTTTGATCTATTCAAAGTCCAAATTCTACTGACACACTGTGAAAAAGGAGCATACATATTTTTTAAAGTTTAATAATCCTCAGAAATTATGTATTGATTTGACAACTGCCAAAATCCAGGGTTCACTCAAAGCAACAGAAAGGAGAAAAGCAATAAACCAGAGGGTCGAATTAGAATAGATGATAAGAAAAACTGAACAGTGGTTAAGAAGTGGAAGATGGGAAGGGATATGAAAGAATTTTCTGTAATAATGGACGTGTTCTAATTATATTTTGGTAGCTGATAGTGGTTTGAGTTCAAGTGTATACATTTGTGAAACTCATCCGAGATTTGTATATTTGATTGCATGGAAATATGGACCTCTGGGGTGAACTGTACTAAGGTCTGTCTAAAAAATAAGGTGGTTTAATGAAAGAACAGTTGGACAGATGTGATAATAGCAAATATGACAAAATGTTAACAATTGTAAAACGTAGCTGGTGGATATATGGGTGTTCCCTGTAGAAGTCTTTTCACTTTTCTGTATGTCCCAAAGTTTTCATACTCAAATTGGAATTAAAAACAATGCGAAGGGCCACCAAGGCGTTTGAAAGCAGGTACAAGGCGGGCACTTCCCTGAGGCTCACAGAACACCTCAAAGCCTCCCACCACCCCCTCCACCCACACGATCCAAGCCCCGGGCAGCCTGGCCTGCCTCCTTACCCCGGTACTGCGGATCTACCGCATCTATGCTGGGGTCGCCTCCTGTTCGCCCGGTCTCAGTCGGTTCGCAGAACACACTCCATCACCTGGTTCCCAGAACTCAGATTGCGCAGTGGTCACGTCATCATCGACCAGGGCTCACAGTTACAGCGTCAGAAGCCTCCCAAGATCTCCCTAATCTCTAGCCTAATCGGTTATCCCTTATCTCCCCGACCCCTGGTCCCCTGGCCCCACTTCACCTGACACGTTGTCATAATCCTCTCAGGCTCCGGGCAAAGCAACGCCGCCAGCCATGGGGCCCAATCATATAAGGAAAATACAGCAGGCTCATCCGGGGACGACACTGGGGACCCGGGGTCACCCCTGCCCTACGACGCTGGCTGCACCCCTCACACGCCAACCTCCCCGCTCCCAGAGAGCCAGATCCCCGCCACCCACTGCCAAGCAGCCTAGGCCTCAGAGGCCCGGGTTCCCGCTGCAGTCCCGACCCAAGAGCGGTTCAACCAATCCACAGGCGCCGACCTCTGCGCCCCGCCCCGCTCTCCTCCTGCATCAAACCGTTTCCGCACTTTCGGCTTCCTGGCGTTTGGCTACTAGCCTGGTATTTAAGAACGGGCCGAGGCCCGGCTGAAGGGGAACATTAATTACCTCTTGGGGGGAACTTAGAGGCCAGGGATAGGCTAGTAGGGTAGAGCCAAATCACTCTCGATTTGGAAACAGGTAAAATGTTTAAAAACAAGGATGTGGGAGGAATACGCACTTGCGAGGAACATTTTTCTACCAGGCCAGTCTCCCCGCTGGAGTGAGTGGGGGTTAGTCCCTCTGGGTCCCACGGGGTATCGGGAGCTCTGGCGGGGTTGGGTCAAGCTGCAGGATGGCGGAGGCCGCCAATTAAGTGAAAGGGCAGGGGCGTAGCCTCATGGGCGCCAACTCCTCCCCCGCCACTCCCTCCCTAAAATTGTGACGGGTTTCCGGCGCCTTGCAGAAGGAGCTCTTTGCTTTTGAAGTTTCGATTCCATCATGTCCCTGCTACGAGGTGAGCCCCGCCCCGGGCCTAGCCTTTCTTCGCCCCTCGAGTCCTACCCGCCCTTAGGCCAGGTTTCATCTCCGGTCTGGGGGGGGGGGGG
>CM053504.1:73245636-73261436 GCA_028627145.1 Eidolon dupreanum | reverse complement strand
AAAATGGGAAAGAATAGATTTGGAAGAGAAGATTCAGGCACTCAAGTGCAGATGTCAGGTAGGCAGTTGGATGGGGGCGGGGGGGGGGCGTGCCTCTGGAGCTCCAAAGAGCCAAAATGGCATGTGAACAGTTCAAGTGAAAAATAGGTATGCTGAGTCAAAATGTGGCGTGTTCAGTTTCTTGCAACTGGATTTAACTTGTCAGTGTTCTTTCCAACTCCGAATTTACTTAATAAAACAGCACGTTGATTTTCTTAGACAAGGGTGTTCAAAAAACCCAATTCATTTGAAAGCTGCAGTGTAATGAGCATCTTTTTTAAAAAGTAATATTTTTATGATTTAATATTTTTCAGTGTGGTTCTTACCATTTTTTGTAGTACAGAGCCTCTGAAAAGTTGATGAAAACTGTGAGCCCAGTAAGGGAAAAGAATGTATATCTATACCTGTATTAAGGAGTTATAAAGTTTATAAATCTGTGATACAGTTTCCTATGGTGCTAGAGCTAGCAATCATATTCTTAGCCATTTCCTTGTTTTACAGTTGAGAATACTGATGTCCAGAAAAGTAAAATAACCCAGGTAGTTCGTGGCTGTGACAACAACCCAAGACTTGCACTTCAAATAGCGATTATTACTGGCTAGTTAGAATACATTCTGGTCACTTTTCTTAAGTGGAACACCAAGTGCTTGCAGGATTAGTGGATAAGAGGGAACATGTGACTGATTATGGTAGGAAAAGGACACATTTGATGGGAGCTTAATTGGCTTTGGTAAAGATCCTTACTTTGTCAGATTTCCGTCAACAAGAACCTATCCCCCCGTCATGTACTAGTACCCATCCCAGTGTTTGGCAGGAGGGTAACCCCGACAAATATTAGTTCTCTTACTACTCGTTAGCTTTTTGGGGAATGTTTGTGTATCCTTTCAAGGCAGTTAGGCTAGGCTGCCAAATTACTTTAATCCTGAAACTGAAATGGATGCAGTTTCCTTCATTTGTCTTAGTTGCTTTGCTGTCTGCAGTTGCCGTAATTAAATGAGTCAAAATTTACCTAATGATGTGATAGAAAGGAAGGCAGAATTCCTGTTTCTCTACTACTGTTGTTCTTTTCTCTATAGTCACATTGGCCACTTTGCCAGGACCTTTCTTGGTATTTCTCACTATACTCTGGATTAATGTCTTTTCACTGTCTTGTCGTTTTTGAAAATCTTTGGCTTCTGAATTTTTAGAGCCTTTTAAAATAAACAAGATTTTAGTTCAGGGTTAAAGATTAAATCGTAGACCTTTAAACAGCCAGCCATGTGAAAAAAATAGCATCAGATCAAATAATTATTGATGTGGAATCCAGGTTATGAAATTACAGAAAAAAAAAACCTTTTAAATTATCCAGTCTTTATATCTGCACAGCCCAGATTATTTTTAAAAATATATTTAATAACATTTTCTCATTCAAAATATTAGTTCAGTGTTAACCTTATTTAAGATAACCTTTACAGTCTGGAAGCACAGTAAGCAAAAGTGATGGAAGCGGAAGTTTTTGCTTTTGTTTTTATCCCCCCCACACACACACTTTTGTAGTTATCTCATATTGCACCATTAGTACTTTCCCACACAAAAATGATCTCTTAGATTATAGAGGGAGAAACTCACAAAAGGAAATTTATGGAAAAACATGAAATTAGCCTCCATTGTTTCTGATAAATCAATGGTCATAGAACCCCTCATCCTACCCCAGTATTATTAACATCTTGCATCGGCTTTAGAAAAATTTCCTGGGGCCAAGAGACCATGAAAAGAGGCTGACAACTCTAAAATTACATCAAGAGTTTAAGAGAACTTAGCAACAGAAGCAGCATCTTAGCAGGAAATCAGGAAGACGGTAGATACACACACGCGAAGAGGAACGGGGCCTGTTATAGATAGCCGAGTGGCGCATGTTTACACAGGTGGCTTGTAGCCACGTGGCATGTGCTTATTAAGGGCAGTATAATCCAAAGCAATAAAAAAGTTAAGGGACCCACTTATCTATGCAAGAATATTCCCTTCAAGTGATACGGACCCACCCCTCTCCCTATGAACTGGGGTCGGCCTGCTTCCAAAAATGGCCTTGGTCACTTTAAGTACCAAAATCATTTCACCTGACAATTGGTGTGGTACATTTGTTACATTTGATGAGCCAGTACTGGTATATTGTTATTAACTAACATCTGCAGTTTCCACTAGGGTTCATTTTTTCGTGTTATTCATTCTATCTGCTTTGACAAATGTATATAATGACATGTATCCACTAGTACAGTATCATAAAGAGTAGTTTCACAGCTCTCAAATTCTCTTGTGCTGCACCTGTGCATCTCCCCTTTCCCCTACTCACCCCTGGCAACCACTGATCTTTTTACTGTCTTCCTATTGCACCAAATTGATATTTATGGCCTTTTGTAAATATCGGAATATTATATCTATTCTAATTATGGTTCTGGGTCTGTTCTAAATTATATATGTTGCTCCTAACATTCTTTTAGACTGTAAATTTCTCAAAGTAGGAATAGAAGAATCTGAGTTTGTTTTTTTTAGGATAGATTTAGTTAGTTCCATGGAAAGAGACCACTGGCATAAACAGGGGTATTATACTTAGATACCAATAGTAGTATAATGCTTGAATGCTCTCAAGTATAGTTCAATACCTAGACACAAATCCATTGTTAAAAGTCCCATAGTTACTTGACAATATGTGGAAATGTGTGCTCAGATTGTTTTTAGGAGACTGTGTATGTGCAAAGATTTTCAGCTATCTAATGGAAAACTGTACTTTACAATAAAGTTTCACGGTGAGATTATTTAAAGCATGCTGAGGGATATTGACTAATCTTTAATTGCTTACAAATCTCTCCTCATTGCAATAGGTGTGTTTATTGTTGCTGCTAAGCGAACACCCTTTGGAGCTTATGGAGGTCTTCTGAAAGACTTCACAGCTGTGGACTTGACTGAATTTGCTGCCAGGGCCGCCTTGGCTGCTGGCAAAATACCGCCTGAGACTATTGACAGTGTCATTGTAGGCAATGTCATGCAGGTTAGTAGAGCAGAGGACAGTATTCGTTCCTGTTGCTTTATTTTATCAATTTCTAAAAATAATTCCTTTAACATGCCATAATGATAATTAGTTAATAATAGTTAAAGATATTTATAATTTGAGTAATTCTCTGACTCCAGAAGCAATGACATACATAATTCAAAGGAGCATATATTCTGGAAAATATATATCTATCTAATTTGGGATACATTTCATTGCTTTTTAGGTCCCCCCCCCCCCAGTTTTGAGATATAATTGACTTACAACATTGTATTCGTTTTAGGTGTAGAACATAATGATTTGATTTATTGTTTATTAAATGGATTCATTTCCTTGATGTATTTGAAGTTAATTGGTGCTCTCTCTACCTAAGGGGCATAGCACACCCAAATGAAAAAGTTAAAAATAAGACAGTGAACACTCCAAATCCTTTTACCTCGATGAACCAATTCTTCACATTTTATCAAATTTGCTTTAGCTCTTTCTCCAATACATTTTGTTATTATTGTTGTTATTTCTTTCCTTACTCAAAGTGTGGCCCTTGGACCAGCAACGTTGGCTTCACCAGTGGGAAATGTTTAGAAATGCAGAATTTCAGGCAGTCCCAGCCCTATTGATTGAGAACCCAGATTTTAACAAAATGCCCAGCACGTGTTTTAAAGTTTGGGAAGCAGTGGTCTAGTCGCACATCTTACTGCTCTCTTGACCTCCCTAGGTCAGCAGGTCTCAGTCGCAGTTTCATATTATAATTACCTGGGTGCTTTTAAAAGTACAGTGGTCCCCTGTTACCCACAGGGGATACGTTCCAGGACCCTCAGTGGATGCCTGAAACTGCATGTAGCACTGAATTCTATATATACTATGTTTTTCCTATACATACCTATGATGAAGTTTTTCCTATACATACCTATGATTTATAAATTAGGCAGTTTTGTGGGTATAAGATTTGCTCTTAAGTGTAGGTTTTAGCAACCTTGGCATGCAATTTTTTTTTTTCTTATTAAGGTGAGAACTTTCACCTTTTTACTTAAAGGAAGTACTTTATGGCTTCTCTCTGGCATATCCGAATTGCCAGAGAGAAGCCATAAAGTACTTCGAATTGCCAGCATTGCTACTCTTGCGCTTTGGGGCCATTATGAAGTAAAATAAGGGTTACTTGAACACAAGCACTGCCGTACCATGGCAGTCAATCTGATTATCCAGACAGCTACTAAGCGATGGGTAGGTAGCATATGGAGCAGGGATATGCCGAACAAAGGGATGGTGCAAGATTTCATCCTGCTACTCAGAAGGGCATGCAATTTAAAATTTATGAATTGCTTATTTCTGGATTTTTCATTTCATATTATTAGACCACGGTTGATCATGAGTAACTGAAACCACCTTTCTGGTTTAACTGGTTTGATTAGGAGCTTGAGAGTATGTTAATAAAGCTTTCCTGATTATTCCAATATGCGGCCAGGGGTGAGAACCACAGCCTCAGATACTGTCTCTGTTACAGTTAGAGCCAATTCCATTTTCAGATAGTACTGTTATAAATTTCTGTCTTCTGTTGAGGACTTCATATAAGGATTTCTCATACTTAGCATGTTTAAAAACCTATAGACCAAATTATAGTTTTTATTCAAATTGTAAGCACATGTATTATGTGAAATATGCTGTACCTGTGTGCGTCTTGTCCCACTGTGACAGCCTACTAAAATGTGACGGGCAAAAGTTAATTAAAACCTGAAACTAGACAAAGGAAGGCAATACCTTAGGCCTAGTTCCTGGAACCCTTCACCGCATTCTATTAATTATGAAACTTGTAACAATGAGCTCTTACGCTAACTGCCGATTTTAGCTTGTGTAAACCTATTTGCTTGCGTGGCATGAGAAACAATCGATTGTATATAAGCTGGAAATTACTGTTTGACTATCGCCATAGGAACATAGGCTACGAACTAGGGAAACATAACATTCTAATAATGAGCTTTCTGCTCCTGTACCCCACTTGCACACCCGACCTATAGGTTGCTAGAGCAACTCCTTGTGTTCAGACAGAATGAAGAATGGGATTTTGGGCTTAAAAACCCTGTACCTCTGCATTTTGGGGCTGCTCCTGGCAAGGACAGCCGCCGGCTAATAAACAGCCCTAAGAGAGCATACTTAGTTTGGTTTATTCTATACTGGCCACAACACTACCTTAGAGCCATATAACTGTTGATAGGTTGCCAACACTTCCATATATTTTGTCCTTCTTAATTCCTGTATTTATAGAGGAAATTCTTTTTCTTTTCCCTCTGTTTCAGAGTTCTTCAGATGCTGCATACTTGGCAAGGCACGTTGGTTTGCGTGTGGGAATCCCAAAGGAAACCCCAGCTCTCACTCTTAATAGGCTCTGTGGCTCTGGTTTCCAGTCCATTGTGAGCGGATGTCAGGTATGGGCAGTATTATATTTCTCTGAAATATGTTAAAAGCTATTAGAGGAAATGTCCCACTTCAGCATAACACTGTAGGTTTTTATTTTTAGTGCTTCCATTTTTTATTTTTCTTGGGAAAATATTCACGGGGGGAAATAAGTTTCTTAAAAGCTAATAATGAACTTTGAAGATATTATGCTAAATGGAATAAGCCAGTCACAAAAGGACAAAAACTGTATGATTCCACCCAGATGAGGTACCCAGAGGAGTCAGAGTCATAGAGACAGAAGTAGAATGGTGGCTGCCAGGGCTGGAGAGGGGAGAGGGTGGGGAGTTATTTTATGGGTACAGAGTTTCAGTTTGGGAAGATGAAGAAACTTCTGGAGATAGATGACGGTTGCACAACGATGTGAAGGTACTCAATGAACTGTACACTTAAAATTGGTTAAAATTGGTTAAAGTGGTGAATTTCATGGTATATATATTTAATCACAATTTTTTAAAAAGTGAATCATGACTCTTATTATTATTGAGGGCTTCCTATGTGCCACTGTGCTAGATTTACATTCACTATCTTACTTAATCTTCATAATCATCCTATGAGGCAATGACTATTATTATTCCCATTTTATAGGCAAGGAAACTGATTATTAAAGGCATCAAAATTACTAAGTATTAGTGACAGAACTTAAACCCAGGTCTGTGAGGCAGTTTGAAACACCAGATAAAGACTATAAGACTAGGAAGAGAGTTGGAGAATTTGGGGGATGATAAGAAATGTATTTTGTAAAAAGGAACTGAATGACACAGTTCGTAGAAGTACAAACTAATCTGACCTTTTTAAAGTATCATTGGGCAGTGGGTTTGTTGCACAGAGAAAGGCATACGGTGAAATACAACTTTATCAAAGTCTTCATTTTATTATAAAATAAAATAAGCACATTTTCTAATGAAGAAATTATTTTCACTTTAATTCAAATTTACTTCTATAACAATATATCTTAAATAGTGATCCTGACTTTCCTAGTAATCATTTTAAACACCGGGCTCTTGGAGGCTTGTGATTTGCTTCTTTTCTGAAAAATGCAAATAGTGGAAAGAGTTGAAAGAATGAAATGGGTCCTTTTTATGAGTCCCCTAGGTTAACCTGGTTCTGGTAAATTTGTGGTCCCTTTCGGATTCATTCCTTCATAGGGTAAATTTTACTTTTGCTTTTTTAGAGCGTTTGTTATTTATTATCTGCTGGCAATCTGTACATTTATGCCAGACAGTATCGCTGCTGATTTTTAAGACTTGTGTTAAGAATTACTATTCCTTGCCAAAACATAGATAGGATTTGTTACTTATGCACAAATGATTGAAGTCTGATAGTTTTTTTACCCTCTTGTATCTTGTAGCATTTGCTTTCTGATTACTTTATAAGTATTTCCTTTTGAAACACTGTAAGCTAGGATAGGTTACTTATTAGATTTACTATTAGTTTACTGCTTAACACATACTTTTTAATACCCACTTCTGTCATAATAAAAGAGTTTTGTTGCTGTTCATCTGTTTTCAAATAGGATATTTGTGTTAAAGATGCTGAAGTTGTCTTGTGTGGAGGAACTGAAAGCATGAGCCAGGCTCCCTACTGTGTTAGAAATGTGCGTTTTGGAACCAAGTTTGGATCAGATCTCAAGGTTGGAAGCATTACAATTTGCAAAAATTATTTCTCAAGCTATTAATACTAATAATTTTAATAACACTATTTTGGGACAAGAAAAATTATTTTGAAACCAATTTGTTGATAGGAGATTGACAAGATATGAATGATTTGAAATTTGTAAACTTTTTCAAAATGCTGTTTTGGTTGTTGCTTTTGACATTTTAACCCACATAAAATTTGACTTTATCTTAGCATCTTAGCACACCACTGCTAGTAGATTTAACACTTGAGGAGATGGAGGAAGGGAAGAAGCAGATCAAAAAGATAGGCAAAGATTGAATTAACCTCTCTACTGAATAATTAGTACACCAAGTAATTAAATCTTTACCATGATTTATGGAAGTTTTATTTCTGGAGCAATCCCCATTGAATAGATTTCTTTTTCATCACAGAAAACATTGTCTTTGAATATAGTGTATATTGTCCCAAATCAGTCAGACAAAAACTGACCCTTACCCCTTTGAAAGCTACAACATGAAAATAATAGTACTGATTAAAAATGATAGACTTGAACGTGCCTGATCCCATCTGATCTCGGAAGCTAAGCAGGGCCTGGTTAGTACTTGAATGGGAGACCACCTAGGAAAACCAGGTGCTGTAGGCATAAAAAATAAAAAAAAAATAAGGGATTGTAAGCTGATAAGGTCCTTGCAATCTGTGAGGTCAACCAAGAGTTGCCTCGCCTAAAAAAAATAAAATAAAAAAGAAAATGATAGCATGCTATCCTTCCCATATAAAAGGGTTAATGACATTTTATATTTTTAGCATTTTCATTGTAATGATTGATTTACACTATTCACCCAGTTTCTCATCTTGCCTTTTTGAATGTTGAAGGGAATAAGACTTCGAAAAGAAGAGATAGTTTTAGACACCAAATATATTTCAGAAAATCTTTGTAAAGACAGTTCAGTGACTCAAAAGGTGATGAGGAACTCTAGAAGGAACAGATCAGGCTACTTATCAAAGACTAATTGGGTAATACTAACAACTTTTTCTGTAATTCAAGAAGTATGTCCCAGGTTCTTTTCAACCTCATAGTAACTTACAGAATCAACTATTCCTGTCACTTGAAGGCACGGGATAAAAAAGCAGCGCAGATACACTTTTTCCTACAAAGCTCAAAACTGTGGTTTACAAAGGTAGCTACAGAGACACATTGCAGGAGGACTCAGTGTTAGGTTTCTTACAAAGTGTAACTGTAAGGGCTTTTGAATGTTGGGTTACGTCCTGTGTTCTTACCCTGCACATTTAGCACTGTCCATTCTCTAGAATGTGTCATTTCATTATGTCATTGGATATTTTCTTAAAATGTCCCAGAACCAAACATGAATAGGAGTAATAGTAAATGCTACCAGAAAATCTAATTTTACTTTTGTTTTTTGGAACTGTTAATTATTTAAATTTAAAGAAATTATAGCATATTACTTTAAAAAGATATATTTTAACAAATCACTTTATTATTGTCTTTTAATAGCTGGAAGATTCTTTGTGGGCAGGATTAACAGATCAGCATGTCCAGCTCCCCATGGGAGTTACTGCAGAGAATCTTGCTGTAAAATATAAAATAAGCAAAGAAGAGTGTGACAAATATGCCCTGCAGTCACAGCAGAGGTGGAAAGCTGGTCAGTAAAGTTGGATATTATAAGTATTCAGAGAAGAAAAACTATAGAGGGATGGGGGATAGGTGAAATGGGTGAAGGGAGTTAAGAAGTACATACTTTCATTATAAAATAAGTCACAATGCAATGTACAACATGATTTTAATTAATAATACTGTATTGAATATTTGAACGTTGCTAAGAAAGTAGATTTTAAACATTTGCGACACAAGAAGAAAATTTTTGTAACTTCTACCTGGTGATGGATGTTAGCTAGACTTATTGTGGTGATTGTTTCACAATATATACAAATATCAAATCACTATATTGTATTCCTAAAACTAATATAATGTTATAGATCAATTATACCTCAATTTGAAAAACTAAAGGAAAGATTTTAATCATTTCAGATAATGATCATACAATATTTGTTTTAAATTATACCTTTAGAAAAATCCCATTTTAAAATCATTCCTTTGTTTTTAGATGATCGATATTCTATTAATGATTGCAAAATTAACTGGGAAATTCCCATTTGAAATACGTTACCACTTAAAAAGTGATACTCTTAAGAGACCCTATCTGTACACTTGAATTTATTCCTGTACCGATTCTGTTGTCAGTAGAACACTCCGAGGGCCATGATATACTCTGTCAGAGATGATGGCTCATGGGGGCTGCGGGGGCAGAGAGGACGTCCTTCTCTGTAAGGCTTATTATATTCATGAGGAAGGGACGAGGCGTTTGGAAAAGACCCATTGAGTATTCTTTTTTGCCTCCTCCCTCCCTTCCTAATTGAGAGTCATTGCACCTGAGTCAGAGACTTAGCAGTAGCCTAAGGCCCTAGCTATGGTGCCCTGTGTAACACTGCACACTGCTATTGAATCAGTCCAAACTGAGCAACATGACAGCAGTTCGGTTATCAGTGTGGTGAGCTGAAGAAATTTGTTAGTCTTCGGAAAAAGATTTTAGAAATTAAATTAGTATAAACAAATGGAAGCTCTTATTTAAGGTACTAAATATTTACTTGGCCTAGTGAAGATAAAATCCATCTTAGCATTTCAGAGCAATAAGTGGAATAGAGCTGATAACATCCAACTCATCCTCTGCATTTTTTAGTGACACATTTAAAGTGGATGGGTATTGGTGTAGAGGTCAAGAATTATCGGTTCTGTTTCTAGTTTTGCCACGTACATGTTAGCTGACCTCGGTCAAGTCATCAAGTCATTTATTCACTGAGCATATGTAAAATAAAGACAAATATGCATCTCTAATAATAGAGATAAAAAATATTTGCCTTTCCTATTTCCCTAATACAGTTGTTGTGAAAACCAAATAAGGGAAATGTGTAGTCTGCTGTAAAGTGAGATCAAAATTAAGATGGTATTATTACTGACCTATTTTGCTTTTGAAGCTTTGGATTACTATGGTCCACTCCAATCAGTAGAGGTGGAAGCAGGTAAGCCATTATACTAAGAAATGTGTCGATTATAGCTCATATAATTTCTTCAAGTCACTTGTCATTAAATTTCAGTCATAGATTATTTGGTGACATAGACAACTTGGTAACTTTTTTCATTATTATGCTAAGAACATATAACATGAGATCTCTCTTAACAAATTTTTGAGTATACATTATTGCAAAAAAAAAGAACATTATTGTTGCACAACTTGGTAACTTTTTAATTCTTATCTCACACAGAGAGCTTAAAAAAGGGCATTAAATCCACTTAGTGCCATTACATCTATAGCAAACTGACAAATAATACTGTCTAGCAGTACCTTATAAAAAAGAGTAGTTAAAAAAATCAAAATTAGGGGAGTGACGTCCCCATATCTCTCCCCTTGAAACAACAATAAGCTGAACATCTAAAACTCAACAAAAAACACCCAAACTGCACACCAGCACATCTGAGCATGGGATCTGCGCATAAGAACTACCACAGGTCAGAACCCCAGGAGTCAGGCAGTAGACTGTGAGAAACAAAGAAACTGCTTCTTGCAGCTGGAGCTCCGTTCAGGAGGAAGGAAAAGAGAGAAGGTGTGGTGGGTTCCCTGAACAACCCTGCCTGGGAAACCTTTGAGCAGAAAGCAGAGGAGAGGGGACAGCAGAGAAACAGTGGTTGATTAATACCAGCCGTTGCTGCAAAATGCAAGGCTGCAGCCCTCATTTCAACCCAGAGGGCCCCTGCCCCTATATCCTCCAAGACCGAACACTGTGGAGTCCCAGGGAGATCTGAGCAAACGTTACCCAAACTGTCACTAAAACTGACAGAGACTGAGACTGAGGGTAGTGAGCATGACTGAATATCTATAAGGAAAAAAAAGGCATTATTAAGACTTTATATAAAGCAGGGATCCAAAAGGCTTAGATGCCACCTAGTGGAAACCAAAAGAAAAATGCTTTCTTTGCAACAGGCTAACGAGAGACCTTTATATAATAAATCTTCTGTCTGGGGAAAAAAAAAAAAAAAAAAACAAAAAAACAGAATACACTCCATTAATGCCCAGGCAGAGAAATAGTCCGTTAAACACCGTGAACAACTAAGGTGACAAGGCAGCTCAGAAAGAGAAAAATCTCCAGAAAATAAGCTTAAGTCATAGAAATATGAGGCTTAAATGACATTCAGGATGGTACTTCTGAAAAAACTCAATAAGATCCAAAACAGTTCATATTAACAATTTCAGGAATAGAAAAAACAACTAGATAAACAGCACGAGTTCTTTAGCAAAGAAATTGAAACCCTCTAAAAGAACCAGATAGCACTTCTGGAGGTAAAGAACACACTGAAAGAGATGAAAAATGAAATAGCAGACTTGTGAAATAGAGTCTACCAAATGAAGGAAAAGATCAGTGATATCAAAGACAGTAATCTAGAAATAAATTAGAAGGAAGAAGGGATAAACCAAAGAATGAAAAATAATGAAAAAGAAATACAAGAACTAGCTGATACCATCAGGAGAGGAAACGTAAGAATAATGGACATTATGGAAGGCAAGGAAAAGGAACAGGGACTAGAAAGCATTTTCAGACAAATAGTTGATGAGAATTTCCCAAATCTAAGAAATGAGCTGGAGCTTAGAATTCAAGAAGTCAACAGAACACCGATTATCTCAACCCAAAAAGGCCATCACCAAGACACATTGTATTAAAATTATCAGAAATCAATGACAAACACAGAATTCTCAGGACAGCTCGGGAAAAGAAGACAGTAACCTGTAAAGAAAAACTCATTTGATTATCGTAGGACTTCTCAGCACAGACCTTACAATCCAGAAAGCAGTGGAATCAAATATTCAAACTATTAAATAAAAAGAACTACCAGCCTGGAATAATGTATCAAGCAAAGCTCTCCTTTAGATATGAAGGAGAAATAAAGACCTTTCCAGATTACAAAATTTGAGGGAATTCTCCACTACGAGGCCTGCATTACAGGAAATACTGAAAGGAGTCAGCTCACCTAAAACAGAATGACAAAAAATATATATACATAATTAGGAGTAAGGTGACTATAAGGCAGATGGAAGCAGAGGAGTGCAACCCTTACTAAGAACAGGGCATTATAAGCTTAATAAGAAGAGGATTGCTATAGCAAGATAGTGATGAACGTTCAGCATACATAGGGACAAATTGAGACAACAATGACTGAAAAGGAGAGTATTCAAAGATCCAAATTCGCAAAGGGGAATGGAGATAAGGCACACACAGAAGAAAATGGATGCTGTATATATGTAACTATCCTTTACATACTTGTAATGGTAACCACACACCACAGATTCAGAACTGAAGTATATAACATAAAACAAGAAGGACCAGAGGGAAAACCCACAGAAGGCAACCAAAATAAAGAAAACAGAAATACAAGGACAAGGACGCAGTGGAAACACTGAGCTACCAGGAAGCAAAGATAAAATGGCTATAAGAAGACCTCATATTTCAATAATCACCCTAAATGTAAATGGACTGATCTCACCAGTAAAAGGACACAAGAGTCGCAGAATGTATCAGAAAACAAAACCAACCATATGCTGCCTCAAGGAGACAATCTTAGCTCCAAAGACAAATACAGACTCAAAGTGAAAGGGTGGAAAGTGATATTTCAAGCAAATGGCATTCAGAGAAAAGCAGGAGTAGTGGTACTAATATTGGACGAAATAGACTTCAGAATAAAAAAGGTAAAGAAAGATACTGAGGAACACTTCATAATGATAAAGGGAATCATGCACCAAGAAAAAACAACACTTATTAATATCTATGTTCCCTATCAGGGAACCCTGAAATATTAAAGGAATTATCAACAGAACTAAAGGGAGAAACAGACCAAAACACTACCGTAATAGGAAACTTAAATACCCCACTGTCGGACAGATCATCCAAACAGAAAATCAATAGAGAAATAACATCCTTAAATGACACATTAGACCAGCTGGACATAATTGACATACATAGAGCCTTCCATCCCAAAATAGCTGCTTATACATTCTTCTCTAGTACATATGGAACATTATCAAGGATTGACCACATACTGGGACACAGAGATAGCCTCAACAGATATAAGAGGGTTAAAATCATGCCGACCATATTCTCTGATCATTTGCTTTGAAGCTGGAAAGCAACTGTAAAAAAAAAAAAAAGTGGGGAAAACCACAAATACATGGAGATTAAATAACATGCTATTGAAAAATGACTAGGTCAGAGAAGAAACAAAAAGATCAAGAGATACATAGAAATGAATGATAATGACAGTACAACATATCAAAACTTTTGGGACACAGCAAACGTGGCCATAAGAGGAAAGTTCTTATCATTACAGACCTATCTCAAAAAATAAGAACGAGCCCAAATCAACAACTTAACATTTCATCTTAAAAAAAACTAGAAAAGGAAGAACAAATGAAGCCTAAAGTCAGCAGAAGGAAAGAAGTAATCAAAATTATAGCAGAATTAAATGAAATTTAAAATAAAAAAAAATAGAAAAAGTAAATGCAACAAAGAGCTGGTTCTTTGAGAAGGTTAATAAAATTGACAAACCACTGGCTAGACTCATTAAAGAAAAAAGAGAAAGGACACAAATAAACAAAATCAGGGATGAAAGAGGGGAAATTATGACTGACCACAGAAATACTAAGGATCATACAAGAATACTATGAAAAAGTATACAACACCAAACTTAATAACCTAGAAAAATGGACCAGTACTTAGAAAGATACAACTTTCTAAGACTGAATCAAGAAGAACTGGAAAATATAAATAAACCAGTCAGCAGTATGGAAATTGAAACAATCATCAATAGCCTACCAAAAAGTAAAAGTCCAGGACCAGATGGCTTCACCAGTGAATTCTACCAAACATTCAAAGATTTAATAGCTATCCTCCTCAAACTCTTCCAAAAAAATCAGAGAGGAGGTAATACTTCCTAACTCATTTTATAAGGCCAATATTACCCTGATATCAAAACCTGATAAAGATAACGCACACAAAAAAGAAAAGTACAGACCAATATCTGTCATGAACACAGATGCAAAAATCCTAAATAAGATACTACCGAACCAAACACAGCAACATATTAAAAAGATTAACACCACGATCAAGTGGGCTTCATCCCAGAGGCACGGGGATGGTTCAACATATGTTTATTGATTAATGTGATACACCACATAGACAAATTAAAAAATAAGAACCATGTGATCATATCAATAGATGCAGAAAAAGCCTTCGACAAATTACAGCGTCTATTTATGATCAAAACACTTAACAAAATCGGCACAGAAGGAAAGTAGCTTAACATAATAAAGGCCGTATATGACAAACCCTCAACCAACGTTATACTTAATGGTGAGAAATTAAAAACCTTCCCTCTAAGGTCAGGAACAGGGCAAGGCTGTCCACTATTGCCACTGTTATTCAATATAACATTGGAGGTCCCAGCGAGTGCAGTCAGACAAGAGAAAGATATGAAAGGCATCCAAATAGGAAATGAAGAAGTCAAACTGTCACTATTTGCAGATGCTATGATTTTCTATGCAGAAAGCCCTAAAGACTCCACAAGAACACTACTAGAAACAATAAGCAAATGCAGTAAAGTTTCTGGATACAAAATCAACGTTCAAAAATCCATAGCGTTCCTATACTCTAATAATGAGATGTCATTAAAAGAAGTGGAAAAAATAATTTCCTTTACAATTGCAACAAAAAGAATCAAATGCCTAAGAATAAATTTAATGAAACATGTAAAGGACCTATATAATGAAAACTACAAGATCCTATTAAAAGAAATTGAAGAAGATACAAAGAAATGGAAAGATATTCCGTGTTCTTAGGTTGGAAGAATCAACATAGTTAAAATGACCTTACTACCCAAAGCATTATACAGATTTAATGCAATCCCTATCAAAAGCTCATTGGCATTGTTTAAAGAAATGAAACAAAAAATTATCAGATTTGTATGGAAGCACAGAAGACCCCGAATCGCCAAAGCCATCCTGAGAAAAAAGAACGAACCTGGAGGCATCACTCTGCCTGACTTCAAATTATACTACAAAGCGACCGTAATCAAAACGGCATGGTACTGGCAGCAAAACAGACACACGGATCAGTGAAATAGAATCGAGAGTCCAGAAATAAACCCAGGTTTATATGGGCAAATAATTTTTGACAAAAACGCCAAAAACATACAGTGGAGAAAGGAGAACCTCTCCAATAAATGGTGCTGGGAATACTGGAAAGCCACCTGCCAAAGAATGAAACGAGACTATTGTCTATCACCACGCACCAAAATTAACTCAAAATGGATTCAGGACCTGAATATAAGACCTGAAACAATAAAGTGCATGAAGAAAACATAGGAACTAAACTCACACAGCTTGGACTTAAAGAGGATTTTATGAATTTGACCTCAAAGGCAATGGACGTAAGAGCAAATATAAATGAATGGGACCACATCAAACTAAAAAGCTTCTGCTCAGCAAAAGAAACTGTCATGAAGGTAAAGAGACAACCATCTGAATGAGGAAAGATATTTGCAAGCAAC
>CM053504.1:73231775-73245536 GCA_028627145.1 Eidolon dupreanum | reverse complement strand
TGGAGAAAGAGGAACCCTCATACACTGCTGCAAATTGGGACTGCAAATTGGTACAGCCACTGTGGAAAACAGTATGGAGGTTCCTCAAAAAACTAAGAATCGATCAACCATATGCTCCACCAATCCCTCTGTTGGGTATTTACCTTGAAGTCTTGAAAACCCATATCCGGAAAGATATTTGCACACCGGTGTTCATAGCGGCATTATTCGCGGTGGTCAGGACTTAGAAACAACCAAAGTGTCCTGCGACAGATGATCAGATAAAGAAGCTGTGGTACATATATACAGTATGGAATATTAGTCATAAGTAGGGGTGAAATACTGCCATTTGCAACAACATGGATGGACCTCGAGATAATCATCCTAAGCGAAATAAGCTAGACAGAAAAAGTTGAAAACCACATATCACTTATATGTGGGATATAAACCTAAAAGCAATGAACAAGCAGAGACTCATAGACATGGACAGTAGACTAGTGGTTACCAGAGGGGAGGGTGGGAAGAGGTAGATGGGATAAAAGGGGTTAAATATGTGGTGACATTAATTAAAAAGGAGAAAATCAAAAATTATCATTTAAAAAGGTACAGAATGTGTCTGCATATCTGCATGACAGCATATTATATCCTCCAATAGGCAGAGTAAGTTATGTGAATGATAAAAGCTTATATTAACGTAGGCTATGAGGAAAGGGCAAGCCAGAAATTTAAAGAAATTAAAGGATATGATTGATTTAGTTTCTTTTCTTGTTTCTTTTTTCTTTCCCCATTCTTATGATCGTCTTTCAACTATTTCAGCTAATGATGGTGGCTTTTTTAACAACGAGATGGCACCAATTGAGGTGAAGACAAGGAAAGGAAAACAGACAATGCAAGTAGATGAGCATCCTCGGCCCCAAACAACCCTGGAACAGTTAAGTAAACTTCCTCCAGTATTCAAGAAAGAAGGAACCGTTACTGCAGGCAACGCGTCGGTAGGTAGCATCACGGAGTATCTTGAACTCTTCTTGATGTGTGTAATGCAAAATAATCATGTGGTATCTTTTAGATATTTTTCATTATAATCTTCAGCTTAAACTAATAGAATTCATATTCTATTAATGTAGGTTTTCATAGGTCATAATAACATACTTTAACAGGGGCCCTTTTATGATAGTCTTTCAATTTCTTAGTCTTTTCAATGTTAGATGGAAATTTACCTGGTTTATTATTTCGGTTCTCACACTTTTTTTCTTTCTCATATGTACAATCTCATCAGATTTCTCCTTATATCTCTCCACACTGGATATAAGCTTTTCCTTAACATTCTTCCTTATTTTCCCTTATTGAGGTTGTATTCTGTGCCTAAAACAATCTCTGTAATTGACCAGAGTATGACTGGTACTATTTGTTGTAAACAACAAATATAGCCTTCTACTTACTGCCATAATCCTAATAGTACTACTCCATTAGTTCAAATTTTGGTTAACTTTTACCCTCTAGTTAATCTTTCTGTTTTTGTTTCCTAGGGGGTATCTGATGGTGCTGGAGCTGTTATCATAGCTAGTGAAGATGCTGTTAAAAAACATAACTTCACACCACTGGCAAGAGTTGTGGGCTATTTTGTGTCTGGATGTGATCCCTCTATCATGGGTATTGGTAAGTTTGTAGTGAAACAAACTGGTTCTGTTCTGTTTCTGGAGATAAATATTCTTTGACATTCTAATTCCTGAAATAGTAGGCAAATCAAGGTCACTTGTCAAGAAAAGGAGATTGGTAATCAATCTTTTAAACAGCTAATCTTTGTGAAAAACTATGTTAGTCTCAGTAGGAAAACCAACACTGTAAACTCCTTGTGGACAGTAATCACATCTTACCATTTGAGATATTTAAAATTAACACACAGAAAATAACAGAAAAGAATTACAAGGTACTGAAGAGATAAAAGAAAAGTGAGATGGGAGAAATCATGGGGCACAATAGAGAAGGCTGTGTGAAGATAAATATCTTGCTGGATGTTTTATGCATGGTCATTATCGTATCATTTAATCTTCCCAAAACTCTAGTGAGACTTCTTTGTGAATGAGAAAACTGAAGCATAGGGAAGTTAATTGTCTTATAAAGCTCCAAACCAGTAAGTGATGGAGCCAGGGTGTGAATCCAGGTATAATTCAAGTGTTCTCAGGAAGTCAGAGTAATAATACCTGGCTCAGCTGAGGCTTAACAGGAAAATGGAGAATTATAAACAATCTATCACAGTTGGCAAAGTGCTAGCGGGAGAATATTTGTAACTCCCTGCAAACACATATATTCTTGGCTAGAAAAGTCTGAATTACAAGTAGAACAATAAGTTTTTTTGCTAGATGCACTCCCAGGATCCACAGATGATGCTGAATTTTAATAGTTCCTGCCATCATTCTCTGGGGGAAATAGGGAACTAATTAGGAACCTCACAGAAATAAAAGTGGTGCCCACGGGTTTTGATCTATTCCATCTATACCCTCATACCCCAAGGAATAGCCTACCCTAGAGAATAGATTCAGATTCTTGCTATGTCAAAAGATTTTTCTATGAGCTTAGTTAGGCCTTTTTTTGATTAACTAAATTGGTTGTTGAAGTAGGTCCCAAGATCTAAGGGAGAGAACCTATTGCTGACCTGCCATTCAGACGTCGGTCAGTGTGAGTCTCCAGGTCCTACTCAGATGGTACCACTTATGCTGATTTCGGACTGAGTTAACACTCAACCATATTTACTGACATGTCTTTCAGAGACAATTTATCTTGGTGTAGAATTTCTAAGAAAGAAAGCTGGCATGTCCATACCTGTCATCTTTCACAGTGTTGCTAATTATGTCAACCAAAACTTACATCTGTTAAAAGTCCATTGTTTTCTGTTATATATAGTCTTAGAAGCTTATTAACTTTTAGCTATCCACTATTAGCAAAACAGAACTTTTGTCACAGAGATGGAAGGTATCTTGAAAAATTAAATATCTGTATTTAGGTATGGCATTTATCACTTTGGTGTCTAGAACAGTGGTTCCCAACACCAAATGATCATCAAAATTCACCTGTAACCCCACAAGGTTTTGTTTCAGTAGGTTTGGGGTGGAGCATAAGATGTATTTTTTCTGTTGTACCTAAATATTTTTTATGATCTATCGAAATTATCTGATATAGATAAGTAGTTATTTTATAGTTCTTTTTCAGTTTAACTTCATTTAATTGGTTCTGATACATTAACATAATCAATGAGCAAAGAAAAGGTAGTGGTTCGCCTTTCTTCTATTCCAGGCCCAGATGTTTGTCCTGTCATACAGTGAATGCACTGTGGAAAGATTATCTTTTTCCTTCAGGGTTTGACCAGAGCTATATATGCCAAACGCTCCACAGTGTCAGAGGCTCCCTTCATCTAGACAGCTCGTCTGTTGGTTGTAGTATGGGATTAAGCCAGATAGCTATGTGAAGTGCACTAGATGAACAAGCAGGGAAGAATAGATTGTAGAGTATTCAGTGGAGATGGGTTTGTCAATCCAGTTTCTGAGAACAGTTGTTCTTCAGTTACGCAGTTATCCAACATACAGAAATCTATGGACCTGCAGAGTAGCCACAGACCCAGGAAAAAGGGAAAGTCGGGACTTGAAGAGAATGAGAATGGCTCCGATGAAGGACACAGCTATGGAAAGGGTGCCCCCTAGAACTCCCTGGGAATGGCAGTGGTGGAGGTTGGTGGGGAGAACTCAGCCTGTTCAGCTGGAGCAGCTCTAGCTTTATCTGATATGGAGTTCCTTAGTAGAAAAGATGCCATTGCTTAAAAAGAAAAAGGTTAAAAGCCAGTTCAAAGCACTTCTGATAAGAAGCTTATAGCCCCAAAAGGTAACTGAGGACACACAGCTATTACTGGTTGTTGCCAGGACTAGAAATAAAGCCTTTTCCCAATAAGAATACTGTACCTTCCTAAGTCCTAGTAAATAGATATCCTTTAAAAGTCAAATTGTAGCATAGCGTATCGTTACAATTACCTGTAACAATTCTGAGTTAGCATGAACACATCAAGTCATGCTTACTGTGGCTACGAAGACAGGGAAATGTGAACAATGGTTATACACTCTTAGCTTTTAGTTCTGTGTATCTTTCACCTCAGTAGGATACTTCATTCCCTGATCATGCTGGACAGCCGATGCTCTACTGTGAACTATTCATCCCATTTTAATGCCTTAGAGATATAAAGAGAATATGGAATTAGATTCTGTATTAAATCTGTAGCCAGTGCAGAACTGGTCCTTTAAGTTGAAAAAGCATGGTCCTACCAATCATCAGACTGTTGCCTGAAGAACATTTTAACTAGGTAACAAAATAAATTACATTATATTTAGGTTGCATTATGCTCTTCTTGTAAAGGCTGATTTCCCATTTTACCTTGGCTGTATTTGTGAAACTTGTTGCATAATATATGACTACTGAATTCAGCAGAACATAACACACATTTTCTTTTTAGACACTTATGGCAATTTCATTCTTTCTAAGAACAAATGGAGAAATAGATAATCATCCCGAACTGAACTTTTTACCTTTGAGGAAAAAAATCAATTTACTTTAAAATTATGAGCAATATTAAACTGCCTATATGGAGATGCTGCTGCCATTTCTTCTCTTTTGTCTTGAAAATTCAGAATGTAGACACAATCACTTCTATACTGGGAATGCACATAATTTGTATTCTGAGCGAGCACTCAGCCTGCCTTGCCATTTGCTATGAAGTATGATCTATAAATGATGGCAAAATCCCATATATGACTCGTTTGGCCATTTATGATAGAACTTTTCATGTAAGTCTCTCCTCTGCAATTTGTATAAACAGCTTTCACCTTGGTCCCATTTTCTGATTTCTTTTATTGTCACATAATTTAATAGTGTACTTTAAAAGTAGCAAGATTGGTGGCTACTAACAACTCCTCATTTTCCTTCTTACTTACCTGTTTAGTAAAGATGGAGAAACTTGTTATATAAATAAATATAAGATAAAATTGATTTCTGCTTTAATATAGGTCCTGTCTCTGCCATCAATGGGGCACTGAAGAAAACAGGACTGAGTCTTAAGGACATGGATTTGGTAGAGGTAAGTGTTTTACTTTTTCACAGCATGAATAAACCACTAACTTCTATACGTAAATGGTTTCGATTTGGTATTTTATAGCTTTTTGTTTTAGTTCTGTTAGTCTTTCCAAATGATGCACATCTAAATAAGTATTACTTTCATTACATGCCTTGTGTTGATACTTGCCCTGACCTGATTAAAATGTTTTATTTATATTTGAACAATTAAAATAGCCTGATTTCTCCTACTAAAGTATAAGACCTTTTGGGATATTAATGTGCTTATTGAATTGAGCTGATTATTATATAAAGTAGATGAGAAATAAGTAACTTTAACCCTATTTTATGAATTAAAGTGAAAAAAATACTAGAATTGATTTAATAGGAAAATATTATTTGATGCCAAATCTAGAAATTTCTCACTGTCCCCCCAGGTTAAGACACCCCCACTGCCACCACCAAACTTACCTTGGCTTTTAGTTTTGGTTTAATTTGGGATGCACCTACTATAATTTTTGGCATTGGAAACTTAAATTTACTGGTAGAGTATTTTTTTTAAATGTTGGTTTAGAACAAAGGCATTTTAAGTATTTTGCACAATTAAAAGAAGGGGTAGAGAAGAAAAATACGTAGAGATGGATTAGATACATTTTACATTTTGGGAGCATATGAAAATTTTAGGTAATTAAGCATATGCTGCTTGACATTTGGAAATAATATGACAAAGGAAATCTCTATTTAAACTGATATAGAGAAGGGCCCTTTTCATTCTAGACATGTGTGTGATTCCCTCTGTGGTAATCGCTCACCCAGGCAACTACGGTTTCAAACAAACGGTTTATCTTTAAACCTCGTCTTCCATCCTTAGGCAGTCAACAGTGGACAGCCTCAACGTTGCTGCTTACTTACCACATTTGTATCAGCACATAGGTACCACTAAATTTCTGACTTCAGATTTTACTCTTAAAAGTATTGAAATTTGTCAGCACTCCAAAGCTTTTCATAATCGTTTATAGATGTAAAAATATTTAAGGACATAGCTCTCAATACCTTGGTGTGATTTTCTTTGAGATATTTGATGATCATGTGGTAGTTTTTCCTAGGTTCAAAAGCATACTTTCATAATACATCATAAGTCCCTTAGACCTCCTTGAGCATGACTATATAAAATGGAAAAACAATGTTGAATCTAAGGACAAACAGGGTACCATCTTGGGAGAGCATAAAATATAGTAGGAAAGAACACAAGACTGAATTTTGATCCCAACTCTATAAAAGTTACCTTTCTTAAAATCACTTTTCTTGTCTATAAAATTCTCTAGGAAAAATCATATGAAAATATAGTGCTATAAATTTGAAGTAAGATAATTTGCATAGCCAGCCTTGTTAAATATAAATATTTCTGGTGCATTTCAACATAGTAACCATTTCTCTTATATATTGGACTCTGAAGGTTTATTCTTTGTTGTCTGTCAGTCTCTTCTTAGAAGTATGGGTAGTAGAACTGAGGAATAATAATAATAATAATAACAATAGCAACTATTTATTGAGTACTTGCTGTGTGTCAGGTAATACGCTAGACACTCAATACCCATGATTAACCTAATACCCAAGGTTAATTTAATTAACCTTGACAATAACTCTTAGGATGCTACTACTGTTACATTTTACTATTGAGGAAATTTTGAGTGTCAAGAGAGTTTAAAGACATGCATACAGCCAAGGTTTGAAGTGTTCATCTAGCTCTAAAACCTATGGGCTCTAATCAGTATCCCACTGCTTTGAATATCCATTTTTAATATTACAGAGGATTTTTTTTCTCTAAGGGATGCATTCGACTTAAAGTACCATTTAGTAAATGTACCCATTTTCAAACCTGAAACATTCATAAAGAACAACTAAAGATAAAATAACCTTGCAAGGTAATTTAAATAGGAAAAAAAAACCCAGCAAAATTAGCTATCAATGGAACTGGACAATTCTCAGTTAAAAATCAGTTGTAAATAAGGATTTTTATCAGTGTTTCAATTGTTTTTAAGGTAAATGAAGCTTTTGCTCCCCAGTACTTGGCTGTTGAGAAGAGTTTGGATCTTGATCCAAGTAAAACCAATGTGAATGGAGGAGCCATTGCTTTGGGTCACCCATTGGGAGCATCTGGATCAAGAATTACCACACACCTGGTTCATGAATTAAGGTACTTGTTAGAAATTGTTGCAGTTCAGATTTGCCTCTCTTGTAGAAATGCATGAATTTAGGTTTTCCCACAACAATTCAACATTTTTCATTCTTCCTCAAATCCCCCTGCACTGCTTCACACCAGGAACAAGTTACTTGGGCACCTCTTTTCAGCTGACCTTATAGATAGCTCAGTTGACTTGTTAGCAGCTCTGATCTTGGGCGCATGCTCTTCCTCTTGTCTGTCATGTGTTCACTGTAGCCACTCAGCACATGCTCACTGAGAAGCCATGGTGCATACGGCCCCATCCCTGTGCTGCTTGCTGCACAGCCGTGAGCAAACAGTGAGGCCTGGTTCTCATGGCCCTTGTACTCTAGTGGCAGTTAAGGGAGTAAGATAAAATTATTTAAGAAAACGAAGAAAATACCAAGAGGATTCTGACCTAGTTGCTCTCATTGAAGAGACCTAAGCAAACGAATGATTTGAATCTGAGCTAAGTTTTTCCTTCATGGTTTCCAGGGTTCCAGGAGGAGCCTTCTGTGTATTTGATACTTTTCAGTTTTGATGGAAGTTCTCTTTCGTTACTGTGTATTCTGGACCATTCTGCTCTGTTAGTAGAAAAATTGCTAATGAAACCAAATACCTCAGGCCAAAAATCCACACTGGCTCCCTGTTAGGTTAAGGTAAATGGGACTCTTATTTTACTTCGAGTGATTTGCCAAGTTGAAATGAGTGACTGACATGTACATGATAATTCCTGATGCTTTTTTCAAGGTCATTTCATCAGGACTGAGGAATGAGAACAGATGGTGCTTTAAAGGAGTCTAACTGTTATGAAAGTGACATGAAATATTTTTAGATTATCTGCCTTTTACATGGATGAACTTCACAAATTACATTTATTCTAAGTTACCATAAATTTCTAAAACCATGTAAATCAAAGAGGCTAAATGTTTACTCCCCCTTCCTCAGTTTCCTGTTTATTTCAATTATCTCCTACCCCTACTCCTTTCTCATAATGCATCTGACCTTATATATAGATTTCAGCCTCCCTCTTCTGTGTTACTCCTTTTTTTTTTTAATAAGAATATTCAGCTTTTCAAATTCCTTCTCCTGTTGTGATTATAAACTAATATTGAGAAGCAGACCAAGATTTCAGAGTAGATAAATGCTGTGCTTGCCTTATCTCACAACCACATTAGAATTACAACTAAACTACAAAATAGTCATCATTGGGAGTTGCCTGAAGTCTAGCTGAACAGAAGCCCTACAATTGGGGACACACACAAGAGGCCACCTCAAGGCTATAGGAGGGGTGGAGATGCAAAATAGATGGGTCCCACACCCACATGTGTCGATTCAGAATCAAAAGAAATATCTCCGCTATAGAGGTCCCCCCGGAAGAGTGATGGGTCCTGGCCCCAAACCGGGCTCCCCAAGCCCAGGATTCCAATGCTAGGAAGAGAAGTCCCCAGAACTTCTGGCTGTTAAAACCAGCAGAGACTGTGAATGAGTGAGATGGAGGGCTGCCTCTTTAGGGGACCGCATGCAGACTTAGTGATGGACTCACTGTGAGCTCCATCTCTGGAACAATAGCTTGAAAGGTGCCAGGGACATATGGGGAGGAACTGAGTTATCTGGCTTCAAGGTGAGGCCTGAAAGGGTAGCATTCTCCCAGACAGAAGTGCTGGCAAAATCCATTATTCCTTTATTGAGCCCTCTGCAGCCCAGCATGCAGACACAGGCAACCACCATGTCTGAGTCTCCATCATCCTGGCTAACAATGGTCACCCCACCCACATGATTACCTGAGACTCACCTCCTCCCAATGTACAGGCCTACCCAAGCCACTTTCAGTGGATTTTCCAAACAAACGACCTGTCTTGGCTTATGCTGAAGACTTTCTTAAAATCTCTCAAAGGATCACAAAATCTAAACAATCAGCATCTGGCCTCGGCATGCCCAATACCTCTTGCTGAGTAACCCCATGCCTGGCACTAGTGGCAGCCAACCTCAATTTCTGGCTTGGCCTCTGGAGGCATTTCCAAGCCCATTGTGGGTGGCAGCCATCTGCAGATTGCTTGGTGGCTCATACCAGGTGGCCCTGGGCAGGGCACAGGCTGCAGCTGAACTTGGCCTGTGGCAGGGCCCCTCCCAAGAGGCCATGTTCTACATACCCAGTGGCCAGCTTTGGTCTGAGCCAGAGTACCACCCAAGGTCACAGCTGAGGATGACAGACCCAAAGAGCAGACAGGGCAGGCACCAGAGGCTAAAGTGAATCCTGCTCTGTAGGGCCAGCCTCTGCACAATGGCTCCTCCACTGGTCGCGGCCAGTCATCACAACCAGTCAGCCCAAGGGTCAGTCCCTCCCATTCACATGCAAACAGCAACCAAGGTTCAACTACAATGCGAGGGCACATGCAACCCATACACAGGACATACCTGAAGCACCCAGCTCCGGTGCCTATGGGAACAACTGTGCCACTGGGACTCACAGCACACTTACTTCATAAAGCCACTCTACTAAGACTGGGAGTCATAGCAGCCCTACCTAACACATAGAAACAAACACAAGTAGGCAGCCAAAATGGAAGGATAGAGAAACATGTCCCAAATGAAAGGACAGAATAAAGATCCAGAAAAAGAACTAAACAAAAAGGAGACAATTAATTTACCAGATGCAGGTTCAAAACACTGGTTATAAGGATGCTCAATGAAATTAGGGGAAGAGTAGATGAATTCAGTGGGAACTTTAATAAAGACATAGGAAACATAAAAGTGGGGATAAAAAACATAAAAAAGGATCAGTTAGAAATGAAGAGTACAATAACTTAAATGAAGAATACCTTAAGAAGAATTAACAATAGATTAGAAGAAGCAGAGAATCAAATCAGTGATTCAAAAGATAAGGTAGCAGAAAACACCCAATCAGAACAACAAGAAGAAAAAATTAAAAAAAATAATAATAAAAAAGTATAGCGTAAAGAGGCCTCTGGGACAACACCAAGCATACCAACATTCACATTATAGGGATACCAGAAGGAGAAGAGAGAGCACAAGAAATTGAAAACTTATTTCAAGAAATAATGACTGAAAACTTACCTAACCTGCTGAAGGAAATAGACACACAAGCCCAGGAAGTGAAAAGAGTCCCAAACAAGGTGAACCCAAAGAGGCCCACACCAAGACACATTATAATTAAAATGCCAAAGGTTAAAGACAAAGAGAGAATCTTAAAAGCAGCAAGGGAAAAGTAATTAGTTACCTACAAAGGAGCTCCTCCCATAAGACTGTCAGCCAATTTCTCAGCAGAAACTTTGCAGGCCAGAAAGAGTTGGCAGGAAATATTCAAAGTGATGAAAAGCAAAAACCTACAACCAAGATTACTCTACACAGCAAAGCTATATTGAGAATCAAAAGACAGATAAAAGATCTTCTTGGACAAGAAAAAGCTGATGATATTTTGTCATCACCAAGCCAGTATTACAGGAAATATTAGAGGGACTTCTTTAAGGAGAAGAAAAAAGACAAAAATAAAAAATATGAATAATAAAATATCAATAACTATGTATCTAGCAACAATTACTTTAAATGTAAATGGATGAAATGCTCCAGTCAAAAGATAGGGTAGCTGAATGGATAAGAAAACAAGATTCTTACATATGCTGCATACAAGAGACTCACTTCAGATTGAAAGACACACACAGTAAAGGGCTAAAAGAAAAGATATTTTATGAAAATGAAAACAAACAGAAAAAATCTGGGGTAGCAAGACAAAACAGACTTTAAAACAAAGGCAGTAACAAAAGACAAGGACCCAGTTATCCCACTTATGAATATGTATCTGAAGAAACCCAAAACACTAGTTCAAAAGTAATATGCATCCATATGTTCATTGCAGTGTTATTTACAATAGCCAGGATATGGAGGCAACCTAGGTGTTCATCAATGGATGAATGGATAAGAAGAGGTGGCATTTATATACAATGAAACATTACTCAGCCAAAAAAAAAGAATGAAATCTTGCATCTGCAACAACATGGATGGACCTAGAGGGTATTGTGCTGAGTGGAGTAAGTCAGACAGAGAAAGACAAATGTCATATGTGGAATTTAGAGAACAGGATTAACAAACAACAGTAATAAACTCATAGATACTGAGAACATTTTGATTGTTGTCAGATTATGGGATAAGGGGATGGGTGAAGGGGGAGGGGATTAAGAGGTACAAATTGGTAGTTATAAAATAGTCATGGAGATGTAGAGTATAGCATGAGGAATATAGTTAGAAGTATTGTAATAACTATATATGGTGTCAGATGGGTACTGGATATTATCGGGATGATCACTCCATAAGTCATGTAAGTGTCTAATCACTGTGTTGTACACCTGAAACTAATATAATACTGTATGTCAACTGTAATTTAAAAAATAAATAAAAACTAAGCAGACCAAAAGAAAAAACCTAATATTGAGGATTGAATAAAATATTGAGATGATGAGTTGAATGAGGATGAATAATACAGATGTTAGCATTAGTAATTCTATTTAATTGTCTAATCAGTTCTTCATTTGAGTAGATTTCAGCCAATGTTTTTTCCTTAGGCGTCGAGGTGGAAAATATGCTGTTGGATCGGCTTGCATTGGAGGCGGCCAAGGCATTGCCATCATCATTCAGAGCACGGCCTAAGGAGAGCACAGAGCCTGCCATGGCCCACTCTTTACTTGGGCAGGCCACAGAGAACCAGTGGCCTTCAGAGCAGCTACAAAACTGGCCATGCCCTGCTGCTGAAAGTGATTGAGCGTCATCACGGGATGATGTGTCAAAGATGCATTTTTCATGATTAAGAGCACATGCCAGAATAAGTTCTCTCATTTTCCACCAAATATACTGATTTTTAAACTAAAATCCAACTATAGAAGGCCTTAAAAGAAATTGTATCCTTGCTAAACTAAGTAACTACCACAATGCCTTAGAAATTGAATAAATATTGCCTTAAACTCGACTAATCCTTTCCTGTCACTTCTTGTATTTTACATTTTTAATTGTGGGTAAATTTTAACTGGTTATGGTTAATGGTTATCGGTGTATGGTTAATTAAATATTTTGCGTATGTGTTGTAAGAGACGCCTGAGGTCCTGGAGGATGTCTGGTGGTTGGAGCAACAAGAACATTGGAAGCAGAGGTGGACTTGCACACAAGGACATGTTGCAGGAAAGGCGCACACGCCTGACTGATTCCAAGACTTCTTGCTCTAGGGACTAGAAAAAGATACTTAAGAGGATAAGAAAAAGATACTTTAGCGGAAGTAGCTGAGAACACGGTCGTGGCTTTGAGGCTGAATCTGAGAGTTGGCTGTAGCTTGTATTTGCTGACCTGAGAGTAACTATTGTTAAATTATAAAGCCAGCATTGTTGTGAAACTTAATAAAAGGCCATGGAGATAGGGGTTGAGTGGCGAGTATTGTCCTTCCTCCTCTCCTTTATCCATGTAAGTTACACATTTCCCGTCTCCGACTCTTCTTCCAAGCTGTCTCCATAACACGTATGGCTAATTAAATTATTTTAATTAATTTAATTATTTTAATTAAAATGCACATAGCATAAAATTTACCATCTTCAACATTTTTTTTAATTTATTATTTTTTTCTATGGTGACATTGGTTAATGAAATCCAATAAGTTTCAACTGTACACTTTAACAGTAAGGCATATATATGTTTACAGTGTGTGTTGACCTCCCATAGATTTCTTTCTGTCACCACATATTTGACCCTCTTTACCCCACCTACCTCCCCCCTCCCACCACTCCCTACCCTCTGGTAACTACTAGTCTATAGTCCATGTCCATGAGTCTCTGTTTATCTTGTTTGTTTGGTGCTTTTAGGTTTGTATCCCACATATAAGTGATATGTGATTTTCAACTTTTTCTGTCTTATTTTGCCTAACATGATTATCTCGAGGTCCATCTATGTTGTTGCAAATGGCAGTATTTCATCTCTTCTTATGACTGAGTAATATTCCATATTGTATATATGTACCACAGCTTCTTTATCTGATCATCTGTCGCAGGACACTTCGGTTGCTTCCATGTCCTGGCCACCGTGAATAGCGCTGCTGTGAACATCGGTGTACAAATATCTTTTAGGATATGAGTTTCCAAGTCTTTGGGGTAAATACTTAGTAGAGGGATTGCTGGATTATATGGTAGATCAATTCTTGGTTTTTTGAAGAACCTCCATACTGTTTTCCACAGTGGCTGTACCAATTTGCAGTCCCAATTTGCAGCAGGGTATGAGGGTTCCTTTTTCTCCGCATCCTCTCCAGCATTTGTTTTTACTTGTCCTGTTGATTATAGCTATTCTAACAAATGTGAGGTGGTATCTCTTTGTGGTTTGGATTTGCATTTCCCTAATAGCTAGCGACGTTGAGCATCTTTTCATATGTTCGTTGACCATTTGTATGTCCTCTAGGGAGAAGTGTCTATTCAGGTCTTCTGCTCAATTTTTTGATT
>CM053504.1:73116201-73231675 GCA_028627145.1 Eidolon dupreanum | reverse complement strand
TGCAAGATTCATACTGCATTTCCTGGTGCCAGAACAAGGGCTGGACAGTCCGTTGCCATTGTGTCTTTATGCAGGTAGCAGCGGGGAGGAGCTCTAGGGGACAATCTACAGGCCATCTCAACATTTTTAAGTGTACTGTTCAGTGGCATTAAGTACAACTCACATTGTTGTGCAACCATCATCACCATCCATTGTCAGAACATTTTTCGTCTTGCAAAACTGAAACTCTGTAGCTATTAAACACTAACTTCCTATTCCTCCCTCCCTGCAGCCCCTGGCAACCACCATTCCACTTTCTGTGATGAGTTTGACTACTCTAGATACCTCATGTCAGTGAAATCATAAAGTATTTGTCTTCTTGTGACTGGCTTATTTCACTTAGCATAATGTCCTCATGGTTCATCCATGTTGTAACATGTGTCAGAATTTACTTTTTTTAAAGGCAAATATTCCATTGTATGTATATACAACATTTTGTTTAGCTTTTCATTATCAATGGACATTTGGGGTACTGCCACCTCTTGGCTATTGTGAATAATGTTGCTGTAAACATGGCTGTAGAAACATCTGTTCATGGTCTTGATTTCAGTTTTTTTGGGTCTAAACCCCAGAAGTAGAATGGCTGGATAATATGGTAATTCCATTTTTAATATTTCGAGGCATCGCCTTACTGTTTTCCATAGCAGCTGCACCATTTTACACCCCCACCAACAGTGCACAGGGTTCCAGTATTTCCACATTCTCGCCAGTACTTGTCTTCTGCTTGTTTTTATAATAGCCATCCTAGTGGATATGAGGTGATGTCTTGTGATTTGGAGTTGCATTTCCCTGATTATTAGTGATTTGAGCATCGTTTTCTGTGCCTGTTAGCCACTTGTATGTCTTTTTTGGAGAAATATCTCTTTTAAGTCCTTTCCCCATTTTTATAATTGAGTTGTTTATTTTGTTGTTGTTGAGTTGCCTGGTATTTTTTTAATATTTTGGAAACCAGTTTAATTTGTGTGTTAAGTGATGTTCATAATTTATTGAGATAAGTGTCCAAGGAGCAAAATTATCAAACTTAGTCTTAGTATTATCACATTAGTTATTAGTTATTTTTTGCTTGAATAAATACAGTGCTAATTATGTACTTTAACTCTTCAAATACATTTGAGTGGGAACATAGCTTCCTTAAGGAAGATTTCTGTTCATTTTAAGGACCATATTTTTAAATGGAAATTTGGAGCTGAGAAGAAGCTAGAAGTCAAGCGTCAGAAGAAGGTATGTGACACCCCTCTTCTCCTATCACCAGCACTTACCAGCAGCCAGAAAGGAGCATTGTCATTAATGTCTGTTACGCAGTCAACTCGGAAGACAGTAGAAGTAGCTATTATAAATTGCTGAGGTTATGCTAAAATTTAAAGAAGCCTAACTGAATGCCATCGGGGCCACAAATTAAGAAGACCAAACTGTTTATCTGAATTATGTCCTGTCCTCATTCCTTTTCCACACACACCCTAAACTTAGTACTCAACAGGGGACAGTTTTACCCCCAGGGGACATTTAGCAATATCTGGAGACGTGTTTGGTTGTCATGCCTGAGGGGAGGGTGCTAATGACGGCTAGTGAGTAGAGGCCAAGGATGGTGCTGAATATCCTGCAATGCACAGGACAACTTCACATTATCTCACCCAAAATGTCAAGAGTGCTGCTGTTGAAAAAATACCGCTTCAACCCTAAATCCACCCATCCCCTCTCATGTCACACACACACACACACACACACACACACACACACACACACACTATTTAATATAAGACTATTCAGCTTTCCAAATTCTACTTCTGTGATTACATAGAAACCAATCTTAAAGATCAAGAGGAAGGTTGGGAAGGTGAGGTGAATGGGAACAGGTAATACAAATATGACCATTATTCTTTAGAGCATAAGCTCCTTGGAAACACAGTGGTGTCATCAATATACCTCATGGATAAGCCTCGTCCCTCTCTCGCCCATGGTCTCGGGTCTGAATGTGGGTCACTGGCCTTGCCGCCCTCCGGTGTTGTTTCCAGACCAGCCATCCCCTCTCACAGAACCATGTGCTATTTTGAGGTTCATGCTAATCAGCGATACCACTCTGCCACTATTTTTATTTCCATCTCCTGGCTTCCAGCTCGGGTCCTATCCTCCAGCAACTATATCATCACTGCCTCCATCTCCTTTTTCATTTTTTTTTTCATTCGATCATGTCTTAATTCTCAGAAACCTGAGTATCTAATTGGTCAAGGACCTCTCAGTTCTATGACCAAAAAGCAATGGCTTTTTCTTCATTCTGCATCAGACATCTGCTCCGTGGGTCACATCAGCAGGAATTGTCACTGAGCAAATAGCTGAAAAGAGCTCCCTCCTAGGGAATCTCCTGGCACAGTCTCTAGTAAAAGTTCATTGTTTCTCCCCATAAAAGTCTTGTGTAGTCTTATTTGAGATCTTTTTTTCTATTTTCTTTTCTGTGTAGCTTTTTCTAATGAATAGCTTTGGATATTATGTATCTAACCAGCTTGCTGTTATTAATTCTAAGCATGTAAACAATGTCTCGTTTATTTTCTTGCCTTTTTTTGCGTTGAGCTGGGAACCTCTAATGCAATGTTGGCGGGGTGGGGCAGAGCAGGAGAGCCAAACCTTAGGAAGGTTCTTAGTTCACCATTTGGTGCGCTCCTAGAGTAGGTGTCAGATAAGTGCACTTTACCAAAGTAAGGAAGTTTTTTTCTATTCCTAGTGTCGCTAAGAAATTTATGAGTAGTTCACTCATTCTTTAAACCGCTGTAACCTGGCATTGCCACTTCGTCCATCTTACTAATGTCACCAGCCACCTTTATGTTGCCAAGCCTAGTGGAAACTTTTCTGCATCTTATTTGACCTCTCCAAGACATGACACAGGTGACCCTCCTTTCAGTCTTCTTTCGCAGCTGTTCCTCCACTAAACCTCCGCTGGTGAGTGTTGATAAATCCTCAGTGAGTGTCTTCTGTCCCTGGGAGAGTAGGAGAAACAGCCAGTTCATGGCCCCCACCTAGGGGTGTGCCTGGTGTGCTCAGAAAACAGCAAGGAGGCCAGCGTGGCCAGAGCAGAGTGGGCAGCATGACAAGTGGTCAGCGAGGAGTCAGAGATGCACTCTGGGCACAAACCTTATCAGGGATTGTAGGGACTTCGGTTTTTATTCTGAGTACCATGAGGAGCCATTGTAGGCTTTTGAGTAGAGAGGAGACACCATCTGACTCACACGTGAAGGATTGCTCAGTCTGCACTATTGAAGTGATCTGTAGAGGGACAAAGTTGGAGCAGGGAGGCCAGTTAGAATGCTCTTGCAGTAAGCAATCCAGGCCAAGAAATAACAGTATCTCAGACCTGGAGTCAGCAGTAGGGTAATGAGAAGTTGTCAGATTTTGGTTACATTCCAAAGATGGAGCCTTGATTTCTTCACGGATTGGCAATCATTTGGTAGGAAGAGAAGTCAAGGATGACTCCTGGCTTTTTATCTTAGCCACTGAGATGAGAAAGCTGCAGGTGGAGCAAGTTTGAGGGGAGGTTCAGTAGTTCAGTTCAGACACCCAAGCGGAGATGCTAAAGCAGGCACTTGGGCAAAAGAGTCTGGTGTCTGGGATCGAGCAAGATTTGAAAGTCATTGGTGTTTAAGTGAGATTTGATCAAAGATTAGCGGCCTTGGTCTTAGATGATTCCAAACAAAGGAAGAACAATTTTTCCTTGTATTAACACTCTTAGGTTTGCATTTTTATGCCTTAAAAATTTAAATGACAATAAAAAAAATATAAAACCAAGTCTCTCTGTTGACCTTTTGGAGAGTGATCTAATTCTTTTATAGGTGTTCTCACTTTACATAATAAGTACCACCTCTTCCACCTTCATGGGGAAAACGAGTTTGTAAATTCCTTACCAAATCAAATAACTTAAAATGTAGGATGAAAACATACGCCTTTGTAAATGAGAAATAATTGAAATAATTTTAATGAAGTAAATGATAATTCTTCTTTCTCTTTCTCTCCATCTCATTTTTTATTTTAAAAGTGAATCCTAGATTTTCATAAACTGGGTTGATTTGCAATAAGGAGTCCAGTTGCACCAGCGGCGAGCCCAGGGACACCCTGCCCCCTAGGTGGCACCACAGGCCTGTGCTCCCTCGGTCCCTTTCTCAAGTGCTTCAGAGATGCTTCTATTAGCAAAGCTGGCCAAAGCCTTGGTCCTTCTGTCTTCCTGGGAGTTGAGGAAGGGATAGAAGGAGCCCACAGTAAAGAAACCTAGGGCAGCAGAGGCAGGGCAAATATCTGTTCACCTACTGGCCTGTGCTCCAAGTTTCTCTGGCCAAGGAAACTGCCCTTTTTTTTTTCCTCCTCGGTGAAAACAGAGCAGATGCAAAGCCCCAGAACCAGGGAGACCAGTGTTACACAGCCTCTGAGCTGCTAGTAACAGACCATAGGCCTGTCAGCTGAGGACACAGTGAGAGACAGCTGGGGGGGGACACAGTCTGGAGCAGCAGAGAAGAGGGGACAACAACTGTGACATCCCCCATGGCTCACCTTTGTGGACACTTGGAGCCCTGAAGGATCCTCTTCTTCACCCTGGATCTTGTATTTGTTTGAATCTCCAGCTGCCCCAACCTTCCACCTGCCAACAGAGCAAGGGCCACCGGGAACTGCTCCTATTCTCCACTCCTCGTTTTCATGGACTTCAGCTGACAGGTCCGTAACCAGGGAGGTCTCGGAGCCGTGGGGAGCAACTAGGACACACAGACAAAGCAAAGACAAGTGGGGAGGTCTGTGTCCTGTGCCCTGACCTTACTGCCCAGGGACAGGAACCCTGCCATAGAGTCCACATACGCCCAGGGCCTCTGGTATGAGAGCCTCAGTGAAGAAACAAGCACTGGTAGATGACAAGCTCTTCAGGACCCCGGCCAGTGTGGAGGACGAGGCCGCTGCTGCCAACGCTCCGCCACCGCCGCTGTCTCCACAGTTCTGCCGCGTTCTAACGGGCCAGAGCAGAGGGCAGTACTGAGAGGGGGTCCTCCGAAGGCACGCTTCAGTGCCGCCTCGGCAAAGACACATCGGAGGGGCCCGAAGACACGAGGGTCTCAGGCAGGAGAAGCAAACACCACACTCGTGCTTTAAACATGCAGTTCCTCGGCGGCCTTTTAGGAACAGCAGACAAGATAAACCAGAAACTACAGAATGAGGGAACATGCTGGTACTGAGAGCAGAGAGAAGGCTCCTTACGTGCACGCGCACGTGCGCGTGCACACACGAGTTGTTGCTCACACGGCATTTCTAGGTTGCAGAGAGAAGCAAAGTCCCCAGGAGCTGAAGCTCACAGTGTACATGAACTAGATTTATGCCTGGTTTGATGTGCCTAATGCTGGGAGACAATGGGGTGTGGGAGCCAGGACCCTAGTTAGACCAGCCCCAGGGCTCTAGGCCTAAGTCTTCAAGGAGAATCAGTGACATCCAGCAACTAAGCAGCACCCCAGCCTTGCTGCCGACCAGCTAATCTCATCGGTCATTATCCAGTCTGCTTTCCAATTTCCATATGCGGCTCAGAGCCTGAGACCATGGAGATTTGCCCAGCCCTGAAAAGAGACAATCTTCCAGGTGGAAGAAATTCTCTCCCACATGCTTCTCTGTGTCCATCATGACTGTGAGCTCCCAGACGTGGGCCTGGGCCCTCCTGTCTGTTCTTACTTGGTTAAGAGGAAAAGGCAAGACCTCTGGGAAGATAATGGCTGAGCGAGGACACACCAATTTATGAAAGATACGTTTCCAATGTGTTTTTCCCATTGGAGCTTTCTAAATAGCAGTTGGAGAACAAATAGGAAGTGTTTTTTACATGGGTATAAAGCAATTCCAGCAATTTTTCTCTAAGACAGTACAGGATGAAAATTAAAGACCAGAAACGTTAAGTGTAAAGAGACAAAAACCACTGTAAACTGTAGTATATTGCTTTATAACTATGTTCAAAACCATGTACACAGAGGAAAAATAAGTAATTACATTAAAATGCTAATGGTGTTCATATTAAGATGGTGGGTTGATGAGATACATGCAATGGAATACCATGCAGCCATGAAGACAAACTACTGATACACATATGAATGAATCTCACGGGTATCACGTTTTTGAAAAAAGACATCAAACTGCATACTCTATGACTCCATTTATAGGATGTTCAAAAATACGTGAAACTTATTCATGATGATAGAGGTCAGAATAGTGGTTACCTCTGGAGGGAGCATCTCCCAAGGGAGGGATGAGGGGGTGTACCAGGGTGCAAAGAATGCTCTACATTTTCATCTGGGTGGTGGTAACATGGATGTACATGTGTGTAAAAATTCCTAGAGCTCTACACTTAAGTTTAAGTACATCATATTTATTACATATCAATTTGTTTACACGATCAATGGTTGTATTAAAGTGGTAAGGTAGGTAATTTTTCTGTTTGTCTCCTATTTTCTAAATATTTATAACATATGTTTTTTTCTCATATTATTTAAGTTTTCATATATTTAAAAGAAATATAGATAAGGGTATTTCGATAGAATTATACTAGGTTGTTAAAGCAAGCCCAGAGTCCGTGAAGTGCTGTGTGAGGAGACCGTAGTAGTTAACATCCAGGGCTACGCAGGTCTTTCCACAGTACATGTCTCAGCATCCCTCATTTGAGTAAAACTGTTATTGGATGGATTGTGGACCTAATACAGTAGATCCATAACAGTGCCATTTATGTCATTTTTCATAATGAAGGAGATATCCATGGAAGCAGGCATCCTGGAATTTCAGAAGTGTCTGTTCGTGCCTGAGGAGGCTTTAAGAAATCTAAGAGAAAGAAAGTTGAACAAGAAGAGGGTGTAAGCAATACGTATATACAAATATCAAATCATTACATTATGTACCTGAAACAAATGCAGTGTTATATATCAATTATAGCTCAAAAGAAAAAAAGGAATAGTTAGCTTGGTGAACTCCACACCCCTGGTTAAAATTCAGAGCACCTAGGGAGAGTGATATGTGAAGTCTTCAGGCCCTTTAATTTATACCTTCAGGAGAATACATTGTCTGAGCAGTAATACTTCTCTTTGGTTACAGGGGCTTCCATACTGCGTAGCAAGTGACCCAGTCCACATCTGATTGACCAGAAATTGGTGCCAAAGTAGAAACAGTCACCTGTATGCTAGCCAGTGGCACTTGAGGTGGCAGGGCATGAAGACACCGGCCACTTGGGCCACTCTGCATTCATAGTGACAACTGACCTGAAAGTCAGCTTCTCACTCCTGGGGAGCTACGTTGCCAGCCGTTCCTAGAAGCAGGTCACGGGCATAGAAGCCAAGAGGGAGAAGTGAACGCAGGAGGAGCTGGGTCGCCATGGGGACAGGGACCGCATGGCCACTGAGGCCGCTTCCAGAGCTTTCCTGCCACCCTGGGGAAAACCCATCACCTGAGCTGAGCTAAGAGTCTCTGCTCTCTGTACCCTTAACACATAGGAGCCTTGCCCTTCCCGCCATCATGTTCACCTCATCCTGAGCCACCTCTGGGCCCGGCCAGGGCTGCATGTTCTCGCAGACACACATCTCCAGCCGAGCTCTGCAGCCAATCCCTGTTTGTCTCATCTGGTGGGGCTCTCTCTTAATCACCCAGCTCAAGTGTGCTTAGGAGACCTAGGACATTTGGGTGGCCTGGCACTGCCCTCTGCAATTTGTAGGCCTGTGTTCTAGGTCCACAGAAGAATGCTCAGTGACCACAGCCACACTGGAGTTTACTAACGGAGGAACTGTTCTGCTCTTAGGAATGGCCAGAGGATGAGGAATTCTGGTTAATAGAGAGCTATGTTTTTTCAAATCAAAACTATTGGGAGCTGTAAGATACAACTTTATTTTATGTAACCCTGAAAAAGAAAATAAGTGCCAATTGGAGGGTCTCTTTGGGGACTGCGTGATGCTAGGACAGCAAAGGGCTCAGTGTACTGGCAACAAGTTACGAACCTGCCTCTCAGTGACAGCAAGGAGACTCCATGTTCACCCTGGTTCTGAGTGAGGGGAACAGAAAGAAGTCTCTGAAAAGCTGCCCCCCGTGCTCCTCTTCACACAGGGTTGCAGTCTCAAGTAGCATTACTGATGTCCCCAAACAACAAAAAACCCTCAAGCCAAGAATTTAAAGCGGTCCCTTGGTGTCCAACACAAGTGACTGGAACCCTCTTTGGAAGAGGTTGCCTTCAATTAAGTCATTCCCCGCCTTCAGAGATGCTAACAGAAGGAGCAGCAGAAAATCAATCCTTACGGGTCCGGCTGCTTGCTGCCTGTAAGCCAGTCCCTCCAGAGATCAGAGCTCAGTAGGAGGCAAGCAGGTTTATTCAAGAGCCCTCCTCCTGAGAGGACAGGGGACTGCTGTCACAAGGGCTGTCCTGCAGCCTCGTTCAGGCAGGGCTTGCTATCGGGAGAGGGCTGGGCAAGGAATAAGAAATTGCAAAGCCCCAGGGAGAGGGCTGCATCCTGGAGGGGAGGGGTGGCCAAGGCAGGCTGTCTTGTCTTCTGGCCTTGGCTTGTCTGTCAGGCCGTCCGGAGAGGAGGCAAGTAAAACCACAGAATGAACAACGAGGGTGTGGGGAGCTCTCCACTGGTCAACAGGACAGCGATGGACCTGGTGTGATCACGTGGGGGCACACATACACACGTGTGTGTGTGTGTGTGTGTGTGTGTAGGGAACCCATCTGGTTGGGGTTGAGAGCTCTGCCAGCCTGTCCAGGGGAGGCTGCTCTATCTCCCCTACCCCCACCTTGGATCATAAGGCCTGTGGGGAGCTCTTTCAACAACCACTTTCTTAGCCAGACACTCAGGTGATTTGAACCAGACCAACTTGAGGCTCATGAGGGGGCAGCTGGAGCAATTTGAGGAGAGCTGGAGTTAGCCCTCGCCCCACGTACACCTGTCTCCTGACCACATCATGCACTGATTTCTAAAGTGGTGCCTCATGGTTTCATAGCTCAGGTATTAGAAAACTGATCTTGTAAAGTAGAGCCCCAGATGGGCTGACTTTAGTATCCCAGTGAAGCACCTGAAGAGGAAGAAGCTTTAAAGGTAAGAAAAAGGGAGTTGCGTAAAAACACTAGCTGACATTTATTGGAGCCTTGCCTCAATTTATTTATTTGACCTTCAAAGCTCTCACCATATGGGGCAGGTACTATTGTTATCACCTCCCTTTTCAGATAAGGAATAAGAGACAAAGAGAATGGAAGGGACTTGCCCAATGTCACAGAGCTCGGTGGTTGCGGAGGCAGGATTTGAACACACAGCCAGACTGGCCACCAAGCTACCATTACCACCAGGCCTTGCACCTGGCACAGTGACCTACCCTCAGCCTTCAGCCCCTGCCTCTGTCCCAGACAGCCTGTCTCCTGTAGTGCTCCAAAGCCTCTCTCTAGCCCCAGAAGCCTCCCTACCCCCAGCCCCAGCCCCACACAGTTGATGTGAAGTTCTTTCTCTGGTCAGATTGTAAACTCCTGACAGCTGGAGGCCATCACACATTCATTGAAACCTAAAGGCCTGGATTTCCCAGATAAGCCTGACCCCAAATAAGCCAGTTTATTGTTAAATTCTGTATGCGCAGGTGGTTCACTCTGCCTCAACACGTGCTTTGCCCATCTCTGCAACAACTTTCCTGCACAAAAAAGGGTCTGAAGTTTCCTGGAATTTAACTTGGGAAATACCAAGTTAAAGTCATAGGTTTCTTAATTCTGGAGTTTCTCAGAGCTATTAAAAGTCTACATGTTCATTGGTCATCTATAAGAAGATGAGGAAGTATGCAGACTCAGAAGCTTCCCAAAGGGATGTGACCAGTGGCCAGATTATAAGCCTTGCAGGCCATGGTCAAAGGGCTTCAAGTTTCCAGCTAAACTAACGCACGACCAAGGCCTTGCACAATGCTGGTACACGGTAAAGAATCGGCAGAGGTAGCAAGGATGATGATGACAACTGTTTAGCGAGTGCTTTTCTCTCTTCATGGTTACATGGTTTGCTGGCAGCAGGCAGAGTTTGGTAGGTGTGATTCAATTCACCAGGACAGCACTTTTCAATAGTTGTGCAAATTCAAATTTGTGCTCAGGGCACTTTCCCATCCATGATCTCACCTGATCATGAGAGCAACCTCATGAGGTCAGTGGGCAGAGTATTATGATGATGCTAACTCTCACTGGTTGCTTAACCTCCACAAGCCTCAGTTTCCTCACCTGTAAAATGGGAGAATACTTACTCCTGCAGAAGTGCTTTGGGGACTTACTGAGATAAAATGAGAAAGGGAGGTATAGGTAAACATGGTAACTAAATCTAAATTGAAATTCTCTCCATTTTACAGATGATGAAACTGAGGCTTGAGCTCAAGTACCCACAATTTGCTCCCTCTTCTTGCAGCCCAGGGAACATAGGTTAATGAATAAGACATATTTTGTGACTGGATGTATCTACCCACAAGCCTGTTCATTTGCCCATCAACACACTTTTCATCCAAATGTCTGAGTTAGTGGCTACATGTAGACAAGCCTGACGTTGGGATGATAATGCCAGATTTCTATCTTCCACTAAGATAATCAAGAGGTAGTGGATCTATTGATTTACCAATAGATATGTCACTAATTTTTTAAGTATCAGAAAGCTAGAGAAAACCTTCATGGGCCTTTGCCAAGATAGTGAGTTTAATCCTCCACCGCAGATCCCGTATCCAGACAGCCTTTCTCAGTCCCACATCTTCTAAAGATACTATTAGGAAAGGGCTGGAAAGTCACATGAAATACAATAATATATGTGAACATGCGTGCTGGGAGAAAAGTGTACTTTTACAGAAATGAAAGAGTAGAATTAAGGACTCTATAAAAATATATATTGAACAGCCACCAACAGTTAAAAATGAATTCTAAAAGATATCTTTTGATAGATAGCAGAAGAGTGGTCATCTCTGGGATGGTGAGGTGGGGGGAGGTGGGAATTAACTAGAAAAAAAAAAACGAGGGAACCTTTTGGAGTGAATGAAAATGTTCTACATTTTGTTAGGGGTGGTGGTCATTACAACAGCTATGTACAATTGTCAAAACTCATCAAACTGTACCCCTAAAGTTTGTATGTTATCATATATAACTATACCTCAATAAAAGAGTGCTGAATAAAGGATACTTTTAACAATGGCAACAAAAATATAAAGAATGAATGAATCTAATGGATAAAGTGTAAAATTTTTATAAAGTGAAGTATAAAACAATGTTAAGAGATGAAACAACTGAGCTATATGCCAAGCTCATGGATAGGATGACTCAATAATATAAAGTTGTCAATTTTGCCTAAATTTATGAATTTGTTTGGTCCAATTATCTACTCCTGCACTAATAAAATGATGTTTTTTACATATTTTAATGTCTTTGTAGCTCACTGTTATTTCTTTAAATAGACTTGGATATTACTATGTATTTATCTTTTCACAAAACCTAGAATAAACTTATCATGATAATAACTTTTGAAACAAGTATTCCAGAATTTGCTAACCCAAGTGTGTTTTTCCCTAGAAACATTTCTCTTTCTCTAGAATTCAGAAACTTTTATCAAATATTCATATTTTTCATGATAACATATGTATTTACCTAAGTTCAGTAAGGATCTATTCTTGTAACAGGACACAATTGGACAAGTCCTGAGCTTGTCTTCCTAGTCTAAAGAGACTTTTAAAGATCTAATCTGAGATTCCTTATTACCAGACAATTTTAAAAAACTGAAGTTGATTTTATAGAACCACTAGAGCCCCTTGATATTATGAAAACTTTGATTGGAATATCATATTTGAGAATGTACATAGAATCACTATTTTTGCTATAATTGCGTAAATAATGAAGCCAAATTGAGTAAGACTAGATTTGTTTTACAAACTACTATAATTATCTTTGATAAAAATGGGATGACTATGAAAAAATTGTGTTTCAACAGAAAACTATTGTGTGCCCATTATCAGATTCTGTTCATTGTCTTTGAGATTTTGTCATCTACTTATAAACTTCAGTGAAACCACCATAATAATTCACGTATGAAGAACCTTCATGCCCATTGTTGTATGGACCATTCAAGAGAGTAAACCAGAAAAATCCATTAAATTGAAACTGCCATCTTCATTCCATCATTTAAAGATGCTTCTAACTCATCTCTAGAAATTTTCTCAATTGGCTGCTCTCCAAACTCAGAAACTATGTTTATAATTTACTCCAATTTAACAGTTGTTTTTTCTTTTTCTTTTGTTTCCATAGAAATTCTTCTCATTAAATTACTTGATTGCTCACACCATAAGAGGCCTAATTTAGGTGGAAGCTCACCTGCCGCACCGCCTCCTGAAATAAAACATCCTCATATTCATCCTGCCTAAGTAATCACAAGGTTCCTTATTACCAGACAATTTTAAAGAACTAAGGTTTACTTTATGGAACCAATAGAACTGGTTAACACATGTTGTGCCTACATAAATAACTAAAAAAAAAACAAAAACAAAACAAACAAGAAAAACCCTGAAACCCCGGGAAAATCATAGGCCTCTCTTCAGTTTGATTTGGGGAGCTGAATAAGAATCATAAAATAGCTCATCCTGGAGTCACAATAATTGTACTTTACAATAGAGATAAATACATTTTTCTATTAGTATGAATCACTTTCTTCCAAAAACAATTGAAAGCCAATTAATTACACATCATCCAAAAAAAATTTAGACTGACTCCAAAAGGTAAAGCCTGAATCTAATTAGAACTCATTTGATTTATTATTATTATTTTTTTATTAAATCTTAGTTCCTGGGAATCTCAGCTCTGAGGAATTTTTCAATCCTTGGCTATTATTCTCCTTATAGTCATAATATTAACCTCTCTAGTACATCGTATTCTCTCAAGGGTTTTACATGCCTTTTAGCAGTTACTCACACATCGAAAGATATCCAACAGGATTAGACAACTTGAGGAACTCAGTGATCTGACCTACCACATCCATGATGGAGATGCAGCTTTTGGTAACAGTGACTACATGACCATCCATTCTGACAATTCAACTAGCAAAGAATATGTGATTCTTTGGCCTATCTACACTAATATTGGTAACCGAGAGTAAAGCTATCATAGTTAGTAATACTCAGCCTACTGATAAATGACCAAAAGAGGAGAATTGTTAAAAGTAAATAAAATATGGAGACCAGACTTGAAAATTCCCTGAGTAGAAATAACTATTAAAGACATTAAGCGAAACTTATTTAGCTTATTCTGTAAAACAAGCAAAACTTAACTTGGGCCTCTTCCTGTAAATGCCTAATAATTAAAAAAAGAAATTCAAGTCATCTTCCCAAAAATTGCATAAAATAACCGTTTTTAACCATCTCCAGTCATCTAGGAGCCCTCATTATAATAATCACAAGGTTAAGCAACTTCCTCACTTTCACTTTATTAGCCGTCCTATGATATCATGCCCTTGACTCCACATCGATCTTGGAATTTAAAAGTTCTTTGTTAGTGAACTGTTGTTATGCACAATAAATGCTTACTAAATACCGTTTTCTGAATTAGTGGGTTTAATTTAGTTATTTCTGGATTTTTGACACCTATCAATCCCAGTCATTTCCTTATTTGGACATCCTGACTATGACCCTCAAATCCTTACCACTGTCCAGGACCTCTCCTCAGCCCCAATTTCACAAAGGCCCTGCAGACACCTTGACCTTCATGCTCTGTAAGCCCTTCAAATTCAAAATGCCCCTAACAACACGTAAGTAGCCATTAGGAAAGGATAACATTGGACCTATCCCTCATACCACACACCAGAATAAATTCCAAATGAATGAGAGATCTGTATTTAAAGAGTGAACTCATATAAATATTAAAATAAAGACTAAATCTGCAAGACTGAAAATACATACCATTTAGTAGGAAAAATGTAAAACCTTTAGGCACATTCTGGCTAAACTATTAAATTTAGAAAATTATGTGTGTGTGTGTGTGTGTGTGTGTGTGTGTGTGTTCATGTGTGTGCACGTGCGTATGTGTATACATATATATATTCAGGGTAAAAAAAAATTCACTTACAAGGAGAAAAATAAAACAGGTTTCAGATGTCTTTCCATTAGCAATATGGAAAGTACCAGGACAAAGGAGAAATGTGTACAAGGAAAAGAGTGAATTCTATCCAGCCAAGTTGAAGCTTAAGTATAAAAGCAAGAGCTCACATTTTCAGACATGAAAGGACTCAGAAAATATGGCATCTATGGATGAATGCTTTAGAAAAATCTGCTTGATGGTGAAATCTCACTCATTAAAGGATGAATCAAAATAAAGAGCCCTGTTATTCTGAAGCTATATAAAAGGGTTTGGTGGGGAGCATAGGGTCCACTTAGATATAGGGATACTATTAAATTTCTGAGGGAATTATGGTGTAGATTGTAAATGAAAACTGACAAAGTTAAAATAATATAAGCATCAAAATTGGGAAGAAGGAGAAGGAAGGCTATAGGATATATCTAAGTGTTAATACCTTACCTTTTCCAGCAAGTAATCAATTCTGTCTTTATAGAAACTCACATTGTTAGAAAAAAACCCACAAGGTTTCCAACTTTTTAAATTCTCTTAAATTTACTGGCATCTTCTAGGAACATATTATCCTTTTATTATCTGAAGTAGTTTGATCTAAACATTTGTTTCTGTTAAATTTGTTTAAAATTAAATGCAGTATTTATTTTTAAAAATATGTCGCATATAGAACAATACCATCCTTATACGGTTGTCTGCATCTGTTCTAGCGTCTCTCTCTCTCGTTGTCCCTCCGCCTGTCTTCATCTAGATCCTTCTTTCTGTGTAAGCATAGAAAACTGTCTGGAATGATGTCAACCAAATATTATCACCAGTTATTTTTAGACAGTAGAATTTTTGGTAATTTGTTGCTTTCTTCTTTAGACTTTTTTTGTGTTTCTTAAATTTTTTATAAATGTAGTTTACATCAAAATAACGTCATACTTAAAGAAAATTAAGAGATGACAAAGAGATGCCAAACAGCTACACTTAAAAAAAAAAAAGGAAGAAGAAGAAAAGAAGAAGAAGAAGAAGAAGAAGAAGAAGAAGAAGAAGAAGAAGAAGAAGAAGAGGAAGAAGAAGAAGAAGAAGAAGAAGAAGAAGAGGAAGAAGAAGAAGAAGAAGAAGAAGAAGAAGAAGAAGAAGAAGAAGAAGAAGCAGCAGCAGCAGCAGCAGCAGCAGCAGCAGCAGGTAGATAGAGATACTAACATCAGACAAAGTAGAATTTAAACTCAAAAATATTAATCAAAGTATGAGGGACATAATAGTATGGCAAAAGATAGAGTTTGAAGGAAATACAACAGCTATAAATTTTGATATTTCAAACAATATGGTTATAAGAGATAGAAAACTAAAAATAAAAGGACTTAATTTAAAGCATACACACACAATTATATATAGTGAAATACTTTAATATTCCTACTTCTGAATTTGATGAACCTAATAAAACAAAAATAAATGACATAGAGGATCTGAATAAGACAACCAACAAACTTGATTTAGTACGTACATAGAATTCAGTGTCTTGCTAATGAAAAATAAACATTATTTTATTTTGCTCTTGGAATCTTTATAAAAATTATTATATAAAATACTTTAATAAAAAGTATTATCATATTACCTCAATAAAATATAAAAGGTAGAGATCTATAAGTCAAATTTCCTGAGCATAGAGCAATAAAATTAAAAATACATGATAAAAGCATACTTTAAAAATCTTGAGAACTTGGAATTAAGAAACTCTCTCCTAAATACTTCCTGCATCAGAGAAATTCATATTTAAAATTGCCTAGAAAACAATGAAAAGGAGATATACATGAAGGATAAGTAATTGAAAGAAAGGAAGGAGGGAAGGAAAAAAGGAGGTGGTGAGGGAAGACAAATCAACCTAACTAAATATGCTGCGGTTATTTTAAAAAGCCATTAATTGAATGCTAGTAAAACCACATGATAAATCAGCAGGTCCAGACTCTGGTCCAACTTTTGGTACCATTGTGGCAAGTCATTTCTTCCTCTAGACCTCAGACTTCTATCTCCAAAATGATATATTCAACAAGATGCTCTCTAGGGTCTCTTCTGCTCTATTTCATTTAGTTTATGCGGCATCTTTTAAACAGTCCAATCAGCTACCCATATTTACATATTGGGAGATTTGGCATGAAAATCTAATCTCTGCCTTCTTTTAAACACCAGAGGTTTAGAGGGCACTCCCGGATCTATGTCAAGGTCTCCCCCTAGAAGAGGGTTCACTCTCTAGTTCACAAGAGTCTCCATCCATCAGCTTCACCATCATCTGCTTTGGCCCCTTTGCTTTCAGGTTTCCAGCCCCTGAGCTGAAGGAAGGGCTGTAGAATACCGGTTGTCACTTTCTCCAGAGAAAACCCAAGACTCACATCTTTTTTTTTTCAGTCTTTTTCTTATAGTAAATATTGGGCTCAGGGAGAGCAGAACCTAACTCTGATTTTCTAAAGTAACTTCTCATTATTGTTCTTGATAAAAATTTCCATCCAGGCACAGTTTACATAAGCCCAACCGTTTCCAAGAAAACAAGATGAAAAGCTGGAGAAACTCTCCCCACCTCCAGATGCACAAATGTTTGTTAGAGGCACCAAACCTCTCCCTGTTAGTCTGGATCCCCAGCTGTTCAGCATAGCTATGCTGGGACACACCATCTGGTAAAATACTTGCTGTGGTTTGGCTGAGTTGCAGATGTAAAAATTTCATTCTCAAGAGAAAAAAAAAGGATTCTTTCATAATAAAAGGGAATGGGAGTGGAGGGAGATATAGATAAATGTCCCAGAAAGAAAAAAAAAAAAAAGATACTGAAAATCCACATAAATGATTATCTCTGATTTTAGAGCAACCTAGTCCAGGAAGCTTCTCCTAGTTTCTAAGGTGGTTTGTTCTTTAGAATTAAAATGCATGACTCTTATTTTCTCAATAAGCCAGAATTTCCTTTGCACCCCTTTAAATGGCCTAACTTCTGGGGCTTTCTTTCCTACTGTTGGCTGTGTCTAGAGAATCCAGTTCGGCCAGGTACCCAGAAAGGGAATGGAGGATGGGAGACAAGTTGGTCTCTCAGACTTGATAAGTGAGAACAAGATCCAGAAAGAACTACTGTGACCATCTTTCTAAACCCTTCTCTCAGTTCTTACAATGTACACTGTATGTGTCTTATATATATAGCACACAGTTTGGGATCATGCTATTTGCCACTCAGCAATATATGCTGAATATGTCTCAACATGAAGAAATAACAGTCTGCATAAATAATGGCACTGAATACAGATACGATTTAAATCATTGACTTTCTGATCAGTTACATTGATTTACAATCCCAACAGGGTATGAAATTGCCAGCTTTTCTAGACTTGACTACATTAGGTTTTATCATTCTGTTTAATCTTTGCTAATCTAAAACCGATGGACTAAATTTTAAAATTGAAATAAAACCTGCCTTCCTCTGATTAACATTAAAGTAATAGATAAATACCATTATTCTCTTTCATGGTTATTGGTCAAATGTATCCCTTCTATCATGATTTATATGATCCTGTCCTCTGTCAACTTTTCTAATGGGATGCTATGATACTGTGATTTATAATAATATCACAATATCACATGTCCTAGAGAGAATGGAAGCTTCATGCCCCTTCCGCATACCTTGCTCTGTGCATCTCTTCTATATAGCTATTCTGAGTTATATCCTTTTATAATAAACCAATTATATAGGAAGTAGATAACTGAGTTCTATGAGCTGTTCTAGAAAATTAATTGAGCATGAGGAGGGAGTCTTTGGAACCTCCAATCTATAGCCATTAGATCAGAAGCATAGGCGGCAACCCGCACTTGTGACTAGTCTCTAAAGTGGGGTGGGTGGGATGTCTTGTAGGGCTCAGCCCTTAAGCTGTGGGATCTGATTCTACCTCCAGGCAGATAGTGTCAGAATTGAGTTAAATTTTATGATACCCACCTGGTGTCAGAGAATTGCCTGCTGGTGTGGAACAAAATAAAAATTATGAATGGCTCTCTTTTTACTAAAAAAAATTTTGAGATGTCACTGGGCCAAAAAGCCCAACAAAATCTAATTTGTCACTCTCACCCATCTATTCTTCTGGAAATTTCATAACAAATTTCATAGGAAAGCAGCTTCTGTACTCCCTAGTGGACAGCCAATTTCTCTCCAACATGGAATAAACTCTTCATATGAAGCAGTCTGGTATTTCTGAAGACTCAAAGACCAATAAAATGTGATAAAACTCACTGCAGAACGGCATGTGTTTGGAGCTGTTTCATTTTTGAGGGTTTTATATGTAAAAAAAAAGCTTTCTAGATTAAGGCATCTTTATTGGAGAGGTGTCCTAGAAAGACTACACGGGAAAGCCTTAACCTCTGTATCCCCAAACCCCAAATACCATAACCAACCTACAAGATGAAGCCTTGTACTAGGAGTTAGCACTTTTTCAGGTGTGTTAGTTTTCTATTGCTGTGTAACAATTACCACAAACTTAAAATGGCACACACAGTTATTTATCACACAGTCCTCCTGGGTCAGAAATCAGTGCAGCTTAGCTCTTCTGCTCAGGGTCTCACATGGTTGCCATAAAGCTGTCAGGCGGGGCTGCTGCACTCTCACCTAAGGGTTGGGGTCCTCTTCTAAAACCCTGTGGTTGTTGGCAGAATTCAGTTTCTTGTGGTTGTAGGACTGAGGCTCTTAGCTCCTAGAGGCCAAACATTGTTCTTACCATGTGACACTCTCCATAGATGGTTTACAACATGGTAGCTTACCTCTTCAAGATTAGCAGGAGAATCTCTCTCTCTCTCTATCTATCTATCTATCTATCTATCTATCTATCTATCTATCTATCATCTATCATCAATCATCTATCGATCTATTATGTATCTTATCTATCATCTGTCTGTCTATCTAACTATCTATCATCTATCTAATCATAACATAATCATGGAAGTGATATCCCATCACCTTTGCCATATTCTACTAGTTAGAAGCAAGTCACAGGTCCTCTCTATACTCAAAGGGAGGGAATTAAACAGGGCATGAACATGGGAACCACCCTAAGGTCTGTCTGTCATATCAAGTTTGCAATCCTCTAGCTAGAGTTTTCTAAAAGATATGCCTGAAACACTAGTCCCACAAAAATTATTTTTTAAATAAAACCATACCTGAGTTATACAAGTTTGAAATTGCTGCATATTCTCTCCCCCTCTTGGAGACTCAACATACATATGAGCATATTAAATGTACTGAGAAGTCCTGGGTATCAGTTATGATTATGTTTAGCTGCAAAAAGAAGAAAACTCAACTATAGGGCTTTCCTTTCCCTTCCTCCCTCCTTCTCTCCCTCTCTCCCTCCCTCCCTCCCACCTTCCTTCCTTCCTTCCTTCCTTCCTTCCTTCCTTCCTTCCTTCCTGAGAGAGGTGGTTGTGGCCTTGGTTTGTTGGCTTAGTCATGTGAGAGCAGACATCACTGTAATTTTCTTGATCTTCCCTTACAATCACATAATAGCTGCTGCAGTTCCAGCCATCGCATTTACAGCAGATGGGGGGGGGGGGCGGAATTCCAATTTGGCCCTCTGTTTCATTTATCATGAAGGCATAAACTTTCTTAGAATCCTCCAACTTCTACTCTTTTAGGCTTTACTTTATATCTCACCGGTTGGAATAGGGTCATATGCTCACCCTTATATACAAGAAAGACTGTAGAAGTAAATATTTAATGATTCTAGTATTGATAATGAGAAATGGCAAGGTAGAATGAGTTTGGGAGAAACTTCCACATGCAGCCTTAAAGAAATGTGCTTAACTTTTTCACTTGGAGTTCTACCATCTAACTACAGAAACACACCTTCAAAAATATTGCTGTAGCCAAAATCTGCTGGGGTAACAGAATGAGCAAAACTAAACTCTGAAATTTTTGTCATAGACATCTAACACTATAATCTTCTCTGGTTCTCCCCATTCTTGAGAATAGCTTCTGGTCTCAACCATGGGCTAAAGAGCACGCTTCCTGAATGCAGAAACATCAGCTGCCATTGCCATATTTTAAAATCTTCCCCTTCCCACCCCAGGGAAGTCAACCTTCCTTGTCTACTAGTTCGTCAACAGAGTCAAGTGAAATTAGGAGTTGACATCCTAAGAGGCATAGCTTCTACCCTCTTTACTTTGAAATGCAATGACCTCAAACCCTACAAGCCAGCATTTCTGTCTCTTGTGCCATGGCCAAGCAAGGCTCCACAGCCCAGAGACACACTCTTTTGCTAGAAATGACACAAAGCTACTGAGCAGGAAATTGGCCCTGCGTCCAACTGGCCAATCTCTAATAATAAACTTTTTTTCAAACCCCTTCTTTCCTTTATTTCCATTTCTCAATTTCTCTCACTTCTTCTAACCTAAAAAAAGGATGCCAAGAAGTCTCATTAGTCTTTTTCTTGATTTTACATCTCCAGTGAGATCAGCTTCCCTTTATCCCCTCCAGTTATGGCCCCACATTTTGGTTGGCAGCTGCCCCAATTTCTGTGGAGTACAGTTGGCATATTTTAAATGTCTACAGCCATTTAGTTATCATCAGTGTTCGGGGGTGATGTGGTCTTTAGAAAGAGAAGTGATGGGGTGTCCAGCTCTGCCCTAACTAGCCTGAGACCCTAAGCAAGTCATCACAAAGTGGCTTTGTGCTAAGAAGAGGCTTGTGGGGTGGTGCACCTGGTCCTCCAGCCTGTGCAGGACTCCAACAGGAATCATCAGGCCCAAAGAGCATTTCAAGAGGCAGCATATTTCACTTGGGGAAACTTACTGCAAGAAAGTTCAGTGCTCTTAGAATCAACATTTTTAAGCCTGAATGAAGATGTCTACTATCTTCATATTTCAAGATAAGGTGTCTGAAGCCCATAGTTAGACTGATCAGAGCCAGTGTTGTTGTTATTGTTTTAATCACCAGTCCCTATCCATAAGAAAGGTTCATTTATTCCTACATCTACTCACTCACTGGCTCATTCAACATACATTTATTGACTGCCTGCTATGAAGTAGATACTGTATTTGGTTTCAAGGACAAGAAGATGAAAATACACAGCAACTATTCCAAGGAACTTATAGCGCAGAGGGGAGCCACCCTGCCAGTAATAATAAAACAATCTACTGACGACCATGTTGTTGGGGTCGCAGGCAGCTTATAGGTGGTTTCAGCAGTTGGGCAGGGGCTGTCCAACTGGGCTAGGTACTTCCAGAAGGGACTTGACAGCATCTCAAGGCACAGATGATGTCATTCTAAACAAAATCCTCAGTGGTGATAGAGCTAGCTGCTGTTGACGGGTAAGCCTTAAGGATGGCAGAGAAAAAACAATTCTATTTGACTGGGCTCCCCTGGCCTTGGCCCTGCAGAATCTCCTATTTTCTCAGTTTTATACTTTCCTGTCTTTAGGTCTCACTCTCTCCTCTCCTGCCTCTACAGAGTGTGTATAAAGGAAGAGTCTCCATGTGGCAGAGATGGGAAGAGCGGGAGGGAAGGACAGACAGTTTAGCTAGGGTCTTATAAAGACTCTAGTAAAATCTACCCATATTTGATCCTATCTAAATTTTCTGAGGCCTCTCAAAATAAATGCAATGCTTTCTTAGTCTCTATATGTGAATTCTCAAGTATCTGAACATAAATATCAAAGCCTCCAAAAATGCCTATCTCTTCTCCCCAGCGTGGTCACAATGGTCAAATGGCCTTTTGCCCGGCCCCTTGGAACTTGGTCCAAACTTCCCTAGAGAAGACCTTCTGCATTGGGAAGAACAAGCCAATGGGGGAGGTGCTAACGGCCCATGCAGTCACTTCAAGTAAGGTCATCTAAGGTTGGGGAAAAGCTGTCGTCACCCGGAGGATCTTGCCTCCATCCTTGCTCTCGGTTTAGCATTCAGAATCCTGTTCTAGTATCATCTCCTCTCTGTAGCTCTCCTCATCTCCCCATACTGAATTCCTTCTTCCTACATACATTTTCTGGGCCTTGTGTAGACATTCATAAGTGTACATATTACTGTGTGTTGTGGTCCATTTAACAAGTTCTGAGTCTCTAAATTCTTTGAAAGCAGGAATTTTGTCATAATAATCTTTGTTTCTCTCCCAAAGCATGATACAGGACCTGGAATATAGTAGAAGTACAATAAATGTTAACCAAACTAAGCCAAACTTTGGAGCATCACAGGAGGGCACTGGCAAGAAATACATCATCAGCATGAGCATGATAATTGAAAGAATGACAGCCAAAAAAATGATGGCAAAAAATGACAACAGGGAGATGGCTGATTTGGCACCCCAGTATATGCTGCAAATAATAGAAAATCTAATTCAAATTCCTTATATATGAAAAGAATATTCTAGGTCTTTCATGACTGAAAAGCCACAGAAGAACTTCAGGTGAGGCTTGATCTGGGAGCTCAGACAATATTGCTAGTATTCAATCTCTGTCTCCTGGTTTTGTTCATTGGGCTGTCATTGTTCCCAGTCTCTATGTGAGCCAAGGGATCCACAGTAGGCCTAGGTCTACACGGTCTAGGTTTGTATATGGTTAGAAGGAACACACACCTCTCTCCCAACTATTCCAGCAAAAGTGATATTGATTATCACCAGCTCTGCTGATGACAGTTTTCACCCTGAACCAGTCATGGTACCTGGAGGAATGAAATGTTCAGATTTTACACTGTAAGAGAAACATAATAGCCAGTCTGCACGTACCATTCTCATGGCAAATCATGTAAATAGCTCTTTACAAGTTTAAGCAGGGTACTGTGGTTGAAAAGGAATGGATTAGGCACCCCAGCTCTGCCAGTAATTCGTATGTAAACTAGGCAAGTCGTTCATACAACTTCCCAGATTTAAACTTCCTTATCTGTAAAATGAAGTTGCAGAACTCCATGGACCCCTCCAGTTTCAATGCTCACTCTTCAATGACCTCTTTTGGGTAAATGACCTGCCAAGTTCCAACCTTATGGCAAAAGCACCCTGGAGACCTACCCACCTGATCCTTACTCCAGCCACAGGCCTGGTAGACCCTCGAGCCATTCCCACCTCCAGGCATGTGGGACCGACCACATGTGTTATTACAAACCTGAAGCATTTGGGTTGGGTTTGGGGTTTTGCCCTCTGGGTCCTCAGGAGCTGCTGCCAGTCCCAAAGGACCTGAGCACTGGGGAGCAAAGTCGCACATGAAGAACTTCAGACTAAGGAAGTTTGTTGATGTTTGTACAAGCGCTGAAGCTGAGCCACTGGGAAAATGTCTGAGGTTTTCTGACTCAGGGACAAGTGAGCGTGGTAAGTTTGAGGGTTTTGGAGTTGATCCAGGAAGAGACAGGACCCTGAGAGGCAGTAACACATACCCGTCTTTATTTGGTGGCACTTGGACAATGCTGAATGAGAGGGGCAGAAGGCCATCCCAGAGACAGTGGCACAAAGCCATCACCTAGAAGGAGGATAGGATAAGAGAATTCCTAGGGGCTGAGAGGGTGCTTACATATCTAGATGACACAACTCAGCAGCAAGGTTGTGTGTGGGGGGGGGGCGGGGCGGGTCTCTTGGTCAGAGAGCTCTGGAAGGCAGCAGTGATGTGGGGTCTTTCATAGATACAAAGTATGTCCTGTCTATGGTTAGCACATGTTGGATGCAGTTTCATGGAGCTGAAAAGTAGGTAGGCTCTAAATAGCTAAAAATGTTTATTTGAATTATATTTAAAGCAATTGGATGTGTAACAACTTGCGTTTGGCACAGGCAGGCTTTGGGCTAATAGTCCTAGCCTGCTGTGAATAAATAAACAACATGGAAACATTTTAGGCCAATACACTAAGGCCATATTTGGGTCATTTACATAACATTGAGACCTGGCTGAAAATGTTTCCAAGACAAGGGTTTACCAGCTAGTGAGGCCAGGTGTAAAAGTCCCACTGGATGGTGTTGGAATTATCCCCAGAAAACTCAGGGACCAAGAAAGTTCTCACTGTGATTTTCTTTCAAGGAATTAAGTAAATAATAATCCTTTCCAAAATAATCATCATCATCATCATCCTTTCATTAGGAGTGGAACTTAATCCATTTCAAAGCTCTTTCATATTTTGATTTTTATAAACACCCTCGGAAAGAATCAGAATAGTAATCCTCCCCTCCACCACCGCCTCCCCATCCTCAACATTTAACAGGCGAGGATAGAGGCTCAGACAGACTTGTGGATCAAGGACAGTGACAGCCAAAACTGAGATCAGTTCTCCTAAACTCCTGCCCTTCCATTTGCCAGACTGTCAGGGGAACAGGTGGGAATCGCGCTCATTGAGGTTGAAAGAGGACAACTCAAGATTCTGTTCCCTTCTGCCTGGGGTTTCTGCCTTGTGCAGACTGACAAAGATTCACCCCATCACCCTGGACCATTTTGATCTTTTTTTTTTTCTTTCTTTAATGGAATGGGGCAGTTCTTGTAGAGATAGCATTTCTCTGCTGGATGGGTTCTTAAGCGTAAGGCATTTTACAGATGGAGGAACTGAGGACCAAGAAAAAGGAAATGTCCTGCCTAAAGCAAAACAGCTCAGAGCCCTACAATGCCTTTTCCAGGATGGGCCACACTCCAGCCTTTGATCCCTAAGGGATGCCAGCGAGCCTCACCTTTCCCAAAATCTAAATGCTAAGAACAAAGCCTCTAGAAGATTACCCACCAAAAGTCCAGAGGCTTTAAGAGGCCTGTCAGCCTCCCTCTTTTTAAGACATTGTTCTCTCAACTCTCAGTATCCCCTCCATCTTGGCCGATGGAACACAGAACTCAGAACACAGTGTCCTCAGGGCTTACAAGGGGCCTGACATCTCTGCCCCACTGAAGTTTAGGGTTATAGCTACTTTCCCTAGGGATGTCTTCATCGCTCAAAATTATTTTACCTTCACCAGGACATAACTCTCCAAGGGTGTCCCAGGCTCTGAGGCTGGAGAAGCCCTAAATTCTCCTCTGGGAGTGATTCCCTGCTCTATCGGGGCCCACGGTCAGCACTGGGTATCCACTGCTTTCAGTCAGGGGAGGAATCCAGGTTTTGAGGGCCCCTGGATCTTACGTAGTTTGGGGAGGCCTTCTTTAAGGAAAAAAAAACAATCCAAAATTATACATACAAAATGCCCCCAAGCCTCTTGGAAGGGCCTTAGCAATGAGGAGCCTGTGTCCCTGGTCGCGGAAGGTGGGGGTTCTGCCTACACCTGCCTCTCTCGGGCGTGGCTGGTCGGGGCTCCCTGTGAGGAGGGCAGAGCAGCTCAGGGGCACTTCGGTAGCCTAGTGAGAGGCATCTTCCAATAGTTGCCACATTTGTATCATAGATAAGTCCCTGGTTTTGAGCCTCATCAAGCAGATTAAGGTGAATTTTGTCCTCCTCTGAGTTAGAATGAGAAGACACCTAACAAGCAGGGTGAGTGAATTCCCAGCCACCCCCACTCTCGGCACCCCTGTGAGTACCAGCAGTTCTTGTTCCCCTTCCTGCCTCAAATCCCCAGAATTCCCTGAGGATATTCACCCTGGCCCAGAATTGCTGCCATCTTGTGTGGCCAAGTGCTTCTGGGAACATCCTGGTTTTAGGACTGAAAGTTTCACGTCCCAAGAAACCCCTCAGTCCTGAGCAAACAGGGACATTGGTCACTGTACTGCCAGCTGCTCATTCACAGTGGTCAGCTCTGAGCCAGGTCACAGGCCAGTTCTCAGAACTCAAACTTAGGTTCTAATTATCACTCCTAACAACCAGTCAGGTAAGGATAAGGATCTGCAAGGGCCTGCCCTGAACCCTACCATGCCCCTGTCCAGGCAAGGCAACTTATTATTTTAGCAAACAAGGAGAAGCTCTGTGAGTGAAGTAAGATAGTGCTATTGCCAGAGTAAATAACAATAATAGTAGCATTATTAAGTCCCTAATGAGGACTAAGTTCAACCCTGGCAGTTTTGTAGAAATTGTCATATTTAATCCTCACTATAAACTCTGAAGTAGGTATTTTTCATGCTGATTATACAAAAGGGGACTGGGTAGTTCAGAGGTATTAAGCATCCTACCTAAGGGTACTCTTTCAGCACAAGCTCTTTCAGCCATGTCACCCTGACCTAGGAGACAGGACATCTGGCTTCTCATCCCAGCTCTTTCACTAACTAATGGCATGACTTTGAGCGAGTTCCTTAAACCCAGGAGCCTCAGCCTCACTAAATAGTGAGAGCTCTAAGCAAGTGCTCTCGAGTCCTTTCAGGGGTCTAGCTTAGTGACATAGCATGGGCTCTGGGATCAGACAGGACTGAGTGTGAATGTCAACTCTGCCACTTACAATGCATATGACCTTGGACAAGTTACTTGACCTGCTTTTACCTGTCAAATCAGGACACTACCTCAGGTCACTTGTGGTAAGAAGTAAATTAAATAATCTATGTAAGTTTAGCACCAAGACCAGTGTCTATTAAGACTTTTTTAAAAAAAGCCAGCTATTATTGTTCTGGCTCTGACCTTGAAAGACTTTGTGTGGTTCCTCCATGCCCTTTTCACTAAGCCCGTAGAACGTGTATATTGCCCCAAATGCATAGTATGCAAAGATATTAGAGATGGCCCCTTTACTCTTTTTCTCAACTATGTTTCCAGAAAACAGAAAAGGTATGTCCAGGGTCCCAGAGGGAGGTGGCCAGCAGAGATGGAGGGGAGAAGAATGGATCGGCTCAGAAGCGGCCCAGAAGATGTGAGCCTGTGCTAACTGTGGCTGGCCCTTTCTAGACAGGAGCCATGGGAGAACCAGCAAATCTCACCTTCTAGCATTTTAGAGGACCGAGGCCACAGGGGTTCACTCTACAGTGAACATAGGACCTTTTCACATAGGACCTTGCCCTTGTTGGGCTGCCTTGGGACCTGCCTGCCAGGCCCATGTCTTAAGAGTCAAACAAGAATGAACTGCTGCTATGGAAAGTGAGATTTTTTCTACAGGATTATGAAGCCGTTGCACATTTTCAATCACATCAGGACTGACATCCCAGGATCGACTACAGAGCTCGTTTAAACCTTGTGCAGGCCTCGTGGCTAGTTCTTTAAGAGGCAGATTTTGTTGGCTATCCTGCGACTGTCTCACATTCCTAACCTCTTTCAAATTTCACAGAGAATTTTTGGACAGCCATGCACACTGCCAAAGGTGGAAGAGAAGCTGGGAGGCTACAGTGGTAGCAATGTGCTCCAGCACCACCTGAGCCAAGCGACTGCAGGAGGCCCTGGGTCTGCTCCCTTCCAATAGGGGAAAGACCAGTTTTCCTTCAGCATCAGGAGATCCTCCCAGCCAATGCGAGGCCAGACCCCGGTGACTCACCCCACAGTGTGTGGTTTCTCAAGCAGATGTTCCTGGACAACATGAAAGACTGGCAAAGCATTATTATCTGGTTTAATGTTCCTTCTTTTGTTAAAATTCCTAATATGAGAAAGTGGGGGCTAGGGACTGAAGGAAACATCGTTTTACAGCCCCACCTACTCTCCTGGCAGCTCAGCTCTTGCTGGCTCTCCCAGGATGGCAGGGGACAGAAGTGCCTCCTGGGAACCAATCTAGTGGCTCCCCTTTCTCTTCTCCTTGCTTCTCCATCTAGGATGTTAATTTTACTGCAATTCATTTCACTATAGTGAATGGGGCCAGAAGGTGGAGAGTCACGGAATAACCCCAGGGCAAATTGCCTATAACTCTCCAGACCCTGGAATGGGGGCGCCTCCTGGGGATGCACTGCACTGTCGAGACCAGAAACATCAGCCAGGTCTCAAACTTCCAGATCCTGGATGGAGACTCAGCCAAGAAAGGTGGGTTAAGTCAGGAAGTATAGAATGGACTCTCTTTTTTCCACTTCAAAATACACTTTAAAAACTTTTTCAAATTATTTTTAATTTTTTTATTAAAATTTCAAACATTAAAAAAGAGGGAATAGTTAATATTTTCATATCTATCACCCAGCTTTAATAATTATCCATATTGAGCATTTCTGAAATTAAGATATATTTAGAATCAGTGGGTATATTTAATATAGTGTTTCTTCCACCAAAGCTATTATTAAGTCAACGAGGTGTCTGACAATGGGTTAAGAACGAGCAGGTTGATACAAATGGACAATAAGGAAGAAAATCGACCAGGAAACAACCTTGTTCTTGAGCAGAGTTTCTCTACATTTTTATTACCCAAGGTCTTTTTTGCTATTTTATTCTCACTGGCCTTGGGTTTTGAAGTTTTTATCTACCAAATTCCATTTATTCTTAATGTTCCTCCAATTTTTTAAATAATTAAAAACAAATAGTAACTTGTATCTAATGTTTATAATAACATTTTTTTTACAATAGTTAAAAGGTAGAAGCAACCTAAATGTCTACTGATGGATAATGAGTGGATAAACTAAATGTGGTACAACCATGCAGTGGGAGATTATTCAGTCTTAAAGAAGAAGGAAATTCTGACACATGCTACCATATGGATAAACCTTGAAGACATTACACTATGTGAAATAAGCCAAACACGAAAAGACAAATACTGTAAGTTTCTATTTATACGAAGTTCCTATCATAGTCAAATTCATAGAGGCAGAAGGTGGACTAGAGATTACTAGGGGCTGGGGGCAGAGGAGGATGGGGAGTTATTGGGTACAGTGTTTCTGTTTAGGGTCATGAAAAAAGTTCTGAGAATGGACAGTGGTGGTAGCTATACAACATTTTGAATGTACTTAATGCTACTGAACTGTATACTTAAAATGGTTAAAAATGGGTAAATTTTATGATATGTATATTTTACCATAATTTTTTTTTAAGAAATAAAAATTGTTAAGGATTTCAAGATGGCGACAGCAGAACATTAAACGAAGCACCGGGCTTTCTGAGTGTTAGGCCCTGTGTAACTGCACAGGTTGACGCCTATGAGCCAGCCTGACTGTGCCCGGCGCTGGAGATGCAGGGCAGATGAGACCTAGGCTCTGCTGGCCAGGAGGGGTGGTGGGCAGCCGCAGATCCTGAGACTTTTCACCCTAACACTTGCTGTGATGGGAAGGGCTCCTATCTGGGATTTCCTGACTTGGGTTCTAGCCCTAGTTCCATCTCTTGCTCTAGGTTTTGCTTTCTCTCCAATGAAAGTAATACCTCTCAACTTAACTTCTGCTCTGTTACTGCCAGAATCAAATGAGAAGATACCTTGTCACAGTTCCTAGATGAGCATCAAGTGGTACGAATAGGAGCCATTGAGATGAGAGTGCAAACGGCCTAAGGAGATGGCCCTTGTGTGCCCTTTACAGGGTGACAACTACTGAGAGTGTTGGAGAAGGAGGCAGAGGAGGAAATACTGATAAAGAGCAAAGATCAGTGGGACCAAAGGATTAATGGATCAACCAATGCCTCCCTGCTGGAAAGTGTCCAGTTTCTCCTTTGTAAATCACTCTGGGAAAGGAAGGGCCTCTCCACTTCCCAACTTTTATTTTTCAGTCTCTATTTATAGACAGAGGTGTAGGCACTGACAGCTGTCACAGTTCTACCCAGCCTGCCATTCTTGCCAGCAAGCCTCAGGCCATAAGACAAGACAGACTTACCTGCGTTCTGTTTCAGCAATGGCTGTGAGAAAGATTAGGGTCACCTTTGTGGCTCCCAAGTTGCAGGGATGAGGCCTCTTTCTATGATTTATCTTTCCTCCTCTCATTTTGTGTATGCAGACCTTCTTCTGTGTATGTAGACTTTCCTTGAAAACATCAGGAAAATTCGCTATATAAATAAAAACAAACAAAGGTCAAGATCAAGATGATGATAGCTCTTGTCTTAAATAACCGAATGCAGAAATACATAAATTTCTAACAGAAGAGCGGCTGTGTGTCAGAATAAAACTACTGATCTGGGAATTACTGTAGTCAAATCACTTTAATCTGATCATGTGGCCTTTGAGCCCTAGTATCTTCAAATGTGTCAAATGGGGACAATATTTACCACTTCTCAGAGATATTGTGGAGATCAAATGAAATTTGCTTTCCAAAGTCCCTATACCCCATACAGATGAAACTCACAAGGACCCAACCTTAACATCCTGTCGGCACAGAGAGGCTCCTGAATTGTGCTCATTCCACACAACAGGACCGAAGGCTAGCGGTCAGTTGCATGCAGTGAGCCAGGAGGGCTTCCAGCAAAGCTCTCTCCTCTTCTAGAACATGTCCGTGTGTTTTCCTTCCAGATCTCCCACCAAGATGCATGCTCTGTGGTTTTGTGTGCCAGGCCTCCTGGTTTGAGCAGCACAGATTTAAAGGGACACCAGAACAGTGTGTCCCTGCAATACAGTCTGTGTTGGAATTTACTTTCAAATACTTTAGTATAAACAGTATGATGTATGTATGTGAAAATTAGCTTATATAGTCATTTGCTTAGAATAGGCGATACATTCAAGTGGTAAAAAATCAAAACAATATAAAATGTATTACAGGGAAAAGTCTTGCTTCCCCCACCCTTATCTTTATTGACCAATTTCCAATCTTTCTCCCACCCCTACCCCCCCGGGGGTTACTTATTAGTTTCTTGTGTATCTTTCTAGAGACCTTTGCTGCAATCATAATCTAATATAAATACAAACTCTTATTACCCTCCACCTCCATGTATACACAATGTAGCATATTTTCACTCACACATCTGCACCTCACTCTTTTCACTGAATCCTATATCCCGGAGAGCTTTCCTCACCAGTTCCCTGAGAGCTTCCTTATTCTTTCATTTCATCAGCAGAGTATCTCATTATACAACTGTACTGAATTTTATTTAAGAAACATTTACTTTATTTTATTTGATGAGCTTTTTGGTTGTTTCCGGTTGTAAGATAACTTTAACCCACATCCTAGGGGTAGCGAGTTAGCATTTGAGGCAGCCTAATTAGGAATCCACATTCCAGAGGTGGTGAAAGCAAAATTTAAATATCCTTGGCAATCTAAAGGGTTCTATAATTACCATATGAGATATTAGAAATAATCTTTGTCATTGGGAATTGGGAAATGAATGTTTTCAATATGGTTAGTTGGAAAGATGTTACAGTACCCACCACCCTTCAGGAGCAGGCCTAACCCCTTTGTAGTATGTAGGTCCTGAGCTCTATTTGGTCCTCCATTTCTCCATTGCATGGAGGACTCTGTCACCTGACTCACTGTACATTGGCCAATCTTACTGTGAAAATATTATTTCACCCACCGTGGAGTCAGCATCTCATGCAAGGTGCTAAATGCATGCCTGTGGGTGAGGACATCCCTGACTTGATAAGAATCAGTTGTATGAGTGCTTTTATGTAGCCTTGTTCTTGGAAGAATTTGGTCTAAGATTTGCTTTGATTGTAACTTGCCACTGTGGGAGGAATTGATGGGAGGGGACAAATTGCCTCTAACTGTTTCTTATTGCTGGAGATAATTGAGAGGACATAACATGTGCTAGAAGACCAACCAAAGTAGCTTAGGTCATTTCCAACAATCACGAAGTCACACCTTGTCCTAAAGTCAGAGTGAAAGTGGAAAACTAAATAAAAATTACCTTTGAAAAGCCCTTGGATTTTCTCAAACGCCCCTCATGCTTTTGTGTATATAAACCTTTACCAGTTTCTGTAATTTTTAGTCAAGTCTTCTCTAAGACCCTTAGTTTATTCTTTTATTTCTTCTTCAAGAGCCTTGGCACAGCCATCACCTACCTGCCTGGCCCCTTGCAGACAGGCTACATTTTCTCTGCCACTGGTCAGAACTGTTTAAAATGACTCACACGTTCATCCCACAGGTTCGCCAGCACTGTCCCAGGCGTCTTGGCCTCCACTGCTATCTACCATCGCAATGCAAAGGAGTGACGTCTAGAGGTCAGGTTTGAATAAGTTGAGTGTACCCAGGAACAACTTCTATACCAATGAGGAGCCCTATTGAGTTTGGAACCTATCTACCAAAATCCAAGACAAAGATAGCTAAACAGGACATTGAGAGTTTCATGGGGAGAGAAAGCCAATATATATATATATATATATATATATATATATATATATATATATATATATATATTTTTTTTTTTTTTTCTTAAGAAGAGCTCTGCTAAATAAAACAAAACAAGTAGTTTAAAACAAAACAAGTAGTTTAAAACAAAACAAGTAGGAGACAGTTTCAGTGAAATTTCATCCTTTAATATTCTACAGATGTGAAAATGATTTATGGTGATCACAGAGTTCCGAAGAAAAACTGTTTATGGCACAGTGTTAAAGGGGAAGAACTCACAATGAATCACACAGTATTTTATGTTCACACCAACTTTAGCCAAGTAAGGACACTAAACTAGGAGTAAATAAACTCAAATAGTTGTTACAATGATGGGATTGTGAGTGAATAATTTTTTTCTCTTCTTTCTGGTCTCCAGCTTTCTGCCATATGGTTCTACTGTTTTGATAATTCTTTACATTTATAAATACAGGAAAGAATAACAATGGTTAAATCCAAATTACTTAAAGTTCCAACTGGGTTTTGTTAAAAGTTTTTGCTGAACCTCAGTTCCAAATGTGGAGACAGGAAGGAAGAGAATAAGAGAAAATTTTGTCCTTTAAACTCAAGCAAATTCATTGGTAGACAACCAAAAAAGATTGAAGGCTGCTGCATCTCACAGGGCAAGCCTTGCCCATGGCTCTTGGCAGTCGAAGACATTCCAAAGTGGCTGTGGCCTTGACGTTCATTTTCCTCCATAACTTGAACAGAAAAGGAGCCTGTGCTTTGACTGTTGATCAGACCTTTGGCAGTCTCTGGCCCATTTCTGGCCCCAGCTCCAGGGAGCACATATTTTCCTAGAGTCAGGAAGCCCCCAGGAAGTACAAAGACTGGTCTTGACCTAGAGGAGCTTGGCAAAGTGTTATCCTAGGATCAGGTTCGTGGTTTTGGAAAACTCCCTAGAATTTTAGGCCTGTGGCTCTTCTCAGTATAAAACCCGCACTTCCTCTCTGACTACAAGAAACAAAAGAAGCTGAGAGCAGCATCCTCTGGAAGACAGCGGACAGGAATACCATGAATCTCACCTGTGGTGTTGTTAGTGGCCTCTTTCCAGGATTAAAACTGCGGCGCCCTGTCCCACCTGGTTCCTACCTAATCAGAATTCATGGCATGAAGTGAAAACACTTCACAAACAGATTCCTGAAGGCCTATTACACACTGGGCACTTTGCAAGGTTCTAAGCTAATGGGGGAGAGGAAATGTCTCCACCGATCCCACAGGGACGCACAAAGTGCCACAAGGCACTGAGCACGCCTGGAGGAGGAGTTTCCACCTGCCTAGGGGAGCCCAGAAAGGCTTTACCGAGGAGATGATGCCTCAGCTGGTCCTGAAGGGCAGGTTTGCCAGAAAAGATGACAGTCCCTGCAGAAGGAATGGTAGGGCAAAGGCCCTTAAAGGCGGGTTCTTCCAGCTGCTTTAATGGGAATTACGATTATATTGAGATTTTTAAGTAAGTCATTCTTTGAGGTCACGTCCCCAACTAGAAATCTCCCAGGACAGTGACATGCTCTTTCTGAGTACTTAGAAGGGATTCATTTTATTTTAAATGAATAAACACTGCACTACCCTAACAGGCTGAATTAGGTTGAAAACAGACAGGAAAGGGTGCAGGGGAGAGATATCCAGCTTGGCTTCTAGTTTGAGCAAAATTTGTAAGAATGTGTTATATAAAGAGTGAGTCATTACTGAAATGGCTTGAGCTTTTGATCTCAGAGGTAGCAAAACTCATCCAAGAAGTTTTAATGCTGACTTTGCATTTGGCTGCATCCTTCATATAGCTCCTCCATAGATCAGAAACCTACATACCTGAGCTGACCAGAGATGGGGATGGGTAGACACGAGAAAAAACTACTGAGCTCACTCTGCAAATGGGAAGCTCAATAAAGTGAAGAAAGCCTAACTGCCACAGCCTTTTAATTAATCAACAGCTGTTTTGGGGCATTTTCAGAAACTTTCCCGAGGTCATGCAAGGCTAAACCCAGACTGAACTGTGTCTTCATCACTACTTGGAGAAAAGCAGATCCCCACCTGCCAACTGCCTTTATCTTGTGCAAAGCCTGCCTTCCAGCCATGACCAGCCCTAGGGGACATTTTCCAACCCCTCTAGAAGCAAAATAGCTGTGAATTGTTTAGGAGGTACACTTAACTATACACTTGAAAATGGTTAAGATGATAAGTTTTATGTTGTGTATATTTTGTCATAATAAAATATTTAAACAATATAAAGCAAAAGGTCTGCTTGAATACTCTGTGCTCTCATTAGACAGTACCATTGTTCTCAGTTTGAGGTGTATCCCTACAGTTATGTATACTCTCAGTGGTATACGTATACATATTGGGTACATATACACAGACATAAAAAAACAGTGCTGTTTTTTATTCCATTTTTATAAAATTATTGCCATATTCAACATTATGTCTAATCAAATTGAAGTCCACTCTATTTCTCTGACTACATTTATTTCTGGCTTTTTCATGGGACTTTCTTATCATTTCTTCCTTTCCCTCATGGTTCTGAAGGCTTAGATTAAACCCCATTTCCTTCTTGCCTGGTGACTCTGGGCCAAAAGGATCTCCCCTATCTTTTATTCCTAATAGTTTCGAGGCATAACGGAACTTAGAAAGTCTTTGGTGTGGCCCAGAAGTAGCACATGACCATCCTCACCCCTCTACTGCACTTCATTACACCTTTTTGTCTCTGATGAAATCATCCATCCACTCAATTATGAGTTTCCCCAGAACCCAGCCCTGGGCTAGGCACTAACAGGTACTGGGAAAAAATTTAAACACAAAAGAAGAAAGAAAAAAAGAAAAAAGAAAAAAAATCAAAATCAGAATCTTGTTGTTTGATTAGTACTTCTGTGAGTCATGCCAGGCACATAGAAGCTCTTGGCAGAGAGGAAGTACATAAATGTCTGCCTTGCTTCTCTGTTTTACACCTGGCAGGACAAGTGTGTTTTTTCCACTTCATTTCAATGTGTAGAAAATCCATAAGCCAGCACTCAGCCCCATCTACTGACCACATGGTATCCCCTTTCCTGGAGAAGCAGCTTCCAGGGAACGGGTGATCATAAACCTGATGTTTGTCCTCAGTGAGTCCCAGGTGGGAACAAGAAAACGATTCAAAGATTACTTGAAAATAAAACTCAATGGGGCAGAGGTGAGGGTTGTATTTTTTTTTTAAAGATTCTTTAATGGGAGTGCAAACAGGCCTGTGGGTGAGGACTCAGCAAGTCAGACTATGGGCCTCTCTCTTGCATTTACTTGAAAATAGAAAAGTGTGGGTTCTAACATTATTTGTCAGAAAAAAAGCTAGGAGTGTTTCTTATGGACCCACCTGGAAACTTCTAGAGCCTCTTATCACTCTCTTACTAGAGGGATGGGAACTGAGTTCCACATTGGCCACAGAGCTCTGCAGAGAACAGGATCCTAGGACTTGGTTTGGTGAGAATTTTTGTGTTTTCTAAGATGGCTCTCTGAGAGAGAACAATCTAGTGGCTTTTTTTCCCCTTTTACAAATTTATTGAGGTATAATTAATATATAATAAACTGCACACATTTAAGGTGGACAATTTGATGTTTTGGTATATGTACACACCTATAAACCATCGCCTTAATCAAGATATGGAAGATTTCCATCACCTAGTGCCATTTAGAACCCTTTCCTCCTTCCCCACCCCCAAGCAACCACTGGTCTGATTTTTGTCACTGTAGGTTAGTTTAAATTTCCTAGAGTTTCATATAAATGGAATTGTGAAAGATATACTTTTTTTGGCCTGGCTTTTTTCACCTCAGCATGATGATTTTGAGATTTATTCACCTCATCGCACAAATCGATAGCTCGTTCATTCGTTTTTGCTGTCTAGCAGTATTCCATTGTACAAATACATAATTTGTTTATTCATCCACCTGTTGGTGGACCTTGGAGTTGCTTCCAGTTTGAGGCTATTACCTAAAAGACTGCAATAGACATTTGTGTACAAGTTTGTGTGAGGACCTGTTTGCCTTTCTCTTGGGTAAATACCTAGGAATAGAATGGCTAGGTTATATTAATGAGTTTTTAATCAGAGACCAAAGGAGCCCTAGGTTTCCTGCTTAGACTGGAAAGGGAGTGTGGAAAACAGGTCCCAGTTCCCATTTCAAAAACAGCAGCAGCTCCAAGGGTATCTTCTGTCAGTTTTTCTTTGAAGAAAGGTTTCTATAGCCAAGAAAAAAAAAGTTTGAAAATCAACTCTCCTTCTAACGACCTACCCCCAATATTTTCATGGATAAAGAGATCTGAGGTCACAAGGTTGATGAACTGGATACTAAGCTGCTGCATTTTCCTAGGCCTGGGATTCTAGGCCAGTGATCACGGCCTCTTCCAATTCATGACTTTCACCTCCCTAGGGAGTTTGGAAGCTGCCGGCAGTATCATGTTGGCAGCAGATAGAATCATGTCCCAAACATGTTGGTAGAATCATGTCCCAAACATGTTGGCATTTCCTTTGGAAGCCTGTGAAGCTGGATACAGCAGACAAGTTAGGCTAAGGAGTAAGGAAGGCATTGCTAAGGGAACTTTTCACAGCTGCAAATCCGAGGAATTAAATTTAGGGGCTCTCCAGCGAATCTGAGCCAGACAACACCCAGGGGAAAAGGTTTATCATGTCTTTGTGTCTTTCACCTTCTCTAGGGGTCCATTCTCACTTCACCACTCCTGCAAGGAAAATGAAAGGCTTTCCGTTCAGGCCAGGCCAGCCTGGCAGAGCCCATCAGCACTAAGTGCTAGAGACAGGAGCTGAGTTAGCTCATCTCTGTTTACTCAGCTGCTTTGGGATGAGCTGCACTTGTTGTGGCCTCTTCTGGTCCCTGCTCTCAAGTGGTTTACAGGTGAGGTGGTAGAGGGAGGCTAGATCACGTGGACCCTCACAGGTTCAGACTTGATCTGGAGAGCAATGGGAGGCCACAGAAGGGTTTCCACAGGAAAAGCCTGATCACATTTCAACAGTGTTGAGTACACTTAGGAGAACTGTGATAACCCAGCTCTCCAGGAGCTGCCTCTGATGAAACAAAAGCAAACAAGGTTAAGTATGGAACAGAGGTAAAAGCAATTTGATTTGATATCCAAGAGGTAACATGGTCAATTCCAACTGCAAGATTCAGAGGAGGTTTTCTCTAGGAGGTAGTATGTAAACTGGTCCTTGAAGGACGTGATGGTTTGGATGAGCAGAGGGAAAGAAGAAAAGCTGGGAGGCCTGTAAGTGAAAGGCCAGCCTCGGGAAGAGATGGTCCAGCAGAGTGGCCCACTGAGAGGAGAAAGCAGGAGAAACACGTTATGACAGAATGGAGGATCTGTGGCTTTTTGCTCAGGGGGAGGTGCACTGGTAGGGGAACCTTCCTTACTCATGCCCCCAGCAGGAATCTGGCATTAGGCCAGCCGCCCAGGTAACACAAGGACTTTCCTTATCTGTGGGGATTCCAGAAAACCGGGCCTTGCTAACTTCTCACATGCAGGTCCTGACTTGGGGTCACCTCTGAGGGGAGCAGGGAACTAGGGACCACTCAGCTGCATGCTTTCTTCCTCCACCTTCCATATTTAGGAAGATCAGTTTATAGGCTACAAGTCCTAGCAAAAAGGAATATTTATTAATGAATAAATGAGTAAATAAATGAACACGTGAATGGATGACTGTGCAGTAATTGAAACCTTGTAGGGGAAGGCCCAAAAGGATTGTGTCTGTGTGCGTGCGTGTGTGTGTGTGTGTGTGTGTGTAGGGAAAGAGGTGCTATCCCACCCTTTGCCTTGGAGTAATGGGGCTGGGAGTGTTTCTGAAGAAGGAGAGAAAGTTGTGACTGAGCAAAAACTTCAGGGTTGTTATCCTGCAGCTTTCCCACACACACTCCCTCACCTGAATCCCCACACACAGGACCAAGGAAGGGCTGGACTCCCCAGCATTAGGAAAAGCCTCATGCCTGCCCTGGTGCTGAGCCCACGTTCCAAGGTGGTGAGGACTCCACTCTGTCATATGGGCAGCAAAGGGCTCAGCAGAAAGCCTTCCACATCACGCCATCTTTTCCCCAAGACCCACTTCCTCTTGAATCCACATGGGAAGCCCATCAGCTAAAGCTTCAGTCCACGCCAAGCCATGCCAGAACCTTTCCCCTCACCCTCAATACCTGTCGCTCCCCCTGCTCAGTCCTTAAAAGCTCTTTAGCCTGTACTAAGGACGTAGGTGGTGCTGCCTGCTCCCTCTGGTTCTCCTTAATCTCATGCTCACACTTCATGATCTCGGAAGATAGCATAAAGCAGAGGTTCCTGCGCAATTAGGCAGGACCAAAATAGAATCCCCACTCCTTTGCTCATCCTCTGAACCTCTTCTGTAAAGGGGAATACTGATACTTACCTCACAGGATTAAAAGAGCCAAATGGCAAGATACTATCTGAGAAGTAGTATCTTGCCAGTTCACACAGTCCACACACGTGAGTGAGCAAAATGATATTTCTTTTTCTTTTCCTTTATAGTAATCCGACTCTGTCTCCCAGTTTCTGCCCTAGACAGAGCAACCTGGGAAAAGTACTGTATCCACCCTTATAAAGATTTTTTTAAAAATCTGCAAAAATATCAAGTTTACAACTTTTACTGTACCCACGAGAAAGCTGAGGTTGTAGGGCAACCCACTAGCCTGAAATCTAGGAGACAGGTGCTTACAGGGAGAGACAGGAAATGAACACTGACTGACCTGGGACAGACATGGCTACACACCAGTAAGAATTCAGCTGGAATGCTTAACCAACCAGTAGAGATGGCTGAAGAAAGTGTGAAGGGGGTATCTGCTTTTCTCTAAAGACCCCAAGACTGGGGAGAGTCCTGAGAAAGCACCCCTTGAGACACAAGCCTGGAGGAAGTGACATCAGCCACCATGGGAGGGACACAATATCATACCAGATGTTATTCCCCCTCTCTCTGTGGAACAAAAGCCTAAATCTGTAGGGGAAAGGGCAACAACACCATAGCCATTAGAGCACTGGTGAAAACCTTTTGCAGCTGGAGTAAGGGAAGAGAAAGAACCCTCTATCCTGCTGCTAGAGGGATAGAAATACATTCCAGAGCCAGAACTGCATGCCAGAGCCAAACTACAGCATTCAGTAGAACTGGACTCAGATACCACAGAAATGTTGAAATTATCTCATGGGGAATTTAAAACAGTTGCGATTAATATATTAAAGGCTCTACTGGAAAAGATGAGCAATGCAAGACCCTTTTAGGAAAAATATGGAAACTAGAAAAATTTAATAGAAATGCTAGAAATGAAACACATAAACAAATAAAGAATATTTTCAATGGGTTCATTAGTAGACTTGACACAGCTGAGGAAAGAATTGGTGAACTTAAAGACAGTCCTATAGAAATTACCCAAACTAAAAAACAACAACAAAAAAAAGAATAGACAAAGAAAAGGGAACAAAGTGGGGGAAAAAACTGTCAACTCAGAAATCTATATCCAGTGAAAATATTTTTCAAAAGTAAAGGAGAAGTAAAGAATTTCTCAGACAAACAAAATGAGAGAATTCATTGTCAGCAAACCTATATTACAAGAAATTTTAAAAGCGGTTCTTCAGGCACAAGAATGTTATACTGAACGGAAACATGAATTTACAAAAAGAAATGTAGAAAAATGGAAATGAAATAATGATGGTAAAATAAAAATATTTTAAAAATACTTTTAATTACTCTGAAAGATAAATGACCATCCAAAGCAAAAATAGTATTTATATAATTTGTTTATAGCATATATAAGTAAAATATATGACAATTATAGTGCAAAGAATGGGAGGAAGAAATTAGGAATATACTGTTGTAGGATCCTTATACTACACATGAAGCAGTATAATGTGTTTTGAAGGTATACTTTGATTAATTAAAGATATATATTGTAAATGCTAAGGCAAGCACAAAAATATTTTTAAAAGATACGAGTAATAAGTCAATACCGGGGACAAAAATGGAATCATAAAAGATTTTCAATTAATTAACCCTAGAGAAGGCAGATGAAAGGGGGGGAAAAAAAACAGAGAACAGATAGAGCAAATGAAAAGCATCTAGCAAGATCATAGATTTTAACCTAAGCATATAATAATAAATCTCTGTCTTTTAAATGCTATGTTTAGATAACTCATTAAAAGACAGAGATTGTCAGATTGAACATAAAAGCAAAACTCAAATATATTTTTTCTACAAGAAACCCCATTTAAAAATAAAGACATAGATAAATTAAAATATATACCATGTGAACACTAAACAAAAGAAAGCTAAAATAGCTATATTAATATCAAACAACGAAGACATCAGAACAAGGAATATTATCAGAGATAAAGAGAAACATTAGATAATGATACAGGGGCCACATTTCCAAAAAGACATAACAGTCTTAAACATATAGGTATCTAACAACAGAGTTATAAAACATGAAGTAAAAACTGAATAAACAAAAGTAGAAATAGAAAAATTCACAACTAGAGTTAAAGACATCAGGACCCCTTAATTAGCAATTTATAGAATATAAAATCAGTAAGAAAATAAAAGATCTGAACAACACTATCAACCAACTTGACCTAAATGATATTTCTAGGACATTTCATTTGACATCAGCAGAATACACATTCTTTTCAAGTGCACGTGGGACATTCACCAAAATAAACTCCATATTCTAGGTTATAAAATACACCGTAACTCTTTTTAAAAGGCTAGAAATAATACAAAATATATTTCAGACCCTAACAGAATCAACTAGACATCTAAAACAGAAAAGTCTCTGGAACATCCCCCATATTTTGAAATTAAACAACATACTTCTCAATAGCTCATGAGTCAAAGAGGAAGTCTTAAGGGAAATTAAAAACTATTTTGAACTGAAAAAAATATATATAAAATCAAAATTTGTAGAATACAGCTGAAGCAAAGCCCAAAGGGAAATTTACAAAACAAAATGCATATATTAGAAAATAAATCTCAAATCATTTATCTAAGCTCCTATCTTAAACTAGAAAAGAAAAAAATGAAACTCAAAGCAAGCATAAAGAAGGAGACAAAGGTAGGAGCAGAAACAATGAAAATGAGAACAGAAAGATAGTAGAGAAACAAAATGAAACCAGCAACTGTTTTTTTTTTTAAGAGATCAATAAAATTGATAAAACTAGTCAGACTGACCAAGAAAAAAGAGAGAAGACACAAGGAACCAATGATGAAAGAGGAGACTTCACTACAGAACCCATGGACATTAAAATGATAAAGAAGAACTCTACAAATAACTCTATTCTCATAAATTTGGTAACCTTAAATGAAATAAAACAATTCCTTGGAAGACAGACACAAATTAATAAAATTTGCTTAATTCTAAACAATCTCTTCCAGAAAATAGAAGAGGCAGAAACTCTTTCTAATTAATTTTATGGGGACAGTATTACCCTAATGCCAAAACCAGACAAAAACATTATGAGAAAAATAATACAAGCCGATGTCAGTTATAAACATAGATGCAAATAGTTGTCAACAAAATATTAGCAAATAGAATCCAGCAATGTATAAAAAGGACAATATGTCATGACCAAGAGAGGCTTACTCTAGAAATAACTGGCTGGTTCAACATTAGAAAAACAACCAATGAATTTCATTATATTAAAGAAGGAAACTACATAACCATCTGAATAGCTGCAGAAAAAAACACTTGACAAAATTCAACATTCGTTTATAATTTAACAAAGAAAACTCTCAGCAAACTAGAGGGAGCAGGAAACTTCCTTAAGCAAACAAAGGACATCTACAGAAGGCCTATATCATTTTTAATGGTGAAAGAATGAATATTTTTCATTAAAGTTAGTCATAAAATAAGAATGTCCTCTGTCACCACTGATATTCAACATCATACAGGAAGTTGTAGTCAATGCAAAAAGAGTTGGGGGGGAAAGGGGGTAGAGGAAAAAAGGGAGCAAAAGAGGGAGAGAAGGAGAGGGAGAAGGAAAAGAGGAGGGAAGGAAAGGAAGGAAGGAAGGAAGGAAGGAAGGAAGGAAGGAAGGAAGGAAGGAAGGAAGGAAGGAAGGAAGGAAGAAGGAAGGAAGGAAGGAAGGAAGGAAGGAAGGAAGGAAGGAAGGAAGGAAGGAAGGAAGGAAAAGAATTAAAAAGGAAAAATAAATGAATTCAACTCTCAGCTCTCATTGAACCATGATGATAATCCAATTTTACTCATTACTGGATCTTTTCTCCGACTTCCCAAAAGAATTTTACATAGGTTCTGGGGTCTTAGGCTGCACCAAGACATCAGGGAGGCCCCTCACCTCATTGGGAAATCTGTCCCCAATCATAACTACCTAGACACTCATTGTCATAGCTTTCTCATTCCCTTTAGGTCCAGCAGCACTCAGAAAACTTGGAAAGGCTGGAGCTCTTAATGCTTGTAGATCTGCCTCCCTAGAATACCACATTGCTTTTCAGATGAGGCCTCACAACCTCCTTGAGCTCTGATGCTGTGTGGTTTGTGGTTTTGCTATTAGACACTCTTCCTCTCCCATCTATTTTGAGTGAACTCTCTCTTTCATTCCTTTGCTTAATTCAAAGGCACTCTCTCCTTTCTCTTTTTTCTTTCACAACCATTCTCCATGGCCCATTAAATTCTGAGCTGGAAACATTAACAATGGAAAAATTAATTGCCCTCCCTTGAGGGAAAGGAGTTATTAACCTTCCAATTGTTCAAGGAAATAAGAGCAATTTAATTATATTCCAGTCTTCCAATGCTACAGAAAAAAATAAAACAAAGTTGTGAATTTTCCAACTAATTTTGAATTTGTCTATTTCTCCTTCTGTTCCATCAATTCTAACATATATTTTGAAGCTCTGTTTTTATGTGCATATACATTTAGGATGGATCCTACTGGGCAGACACCTAGTGCCCCTTCTTTTGGTGATAGTACCCCTCTTCCATGCCTAGCCTCTGTTTTTTGAGTAGATCTAATCCCTCCCCCTGAGTACCAGGTTGGTCCATGACACAGGCATGGCCAAGGAGAGTACCACCACCCCAACACTCCCCTCCCTGTGGCAATGACACATGACACCAGATGTCTGATCAGAGCCAGTAAACACATCCAGAGAGTTTCACTGGGTGCCTCACCAATTCTGAATCTCTTTGAGCATGAAACATTCTACTTGCCTCATGTAGTTGATATGTTTAAAGTTAAATGAAAACTGCTAAATAAATAGAAAAGCAGAACCTATAGCTTCCAAACAATAGAGTGATAACAAAGGAATGGAAAGAGCTAGATAACTCTATTCAAATCAACATAGAGCATAGACAGAGAGTACAGGGAAGCAAAAAAAAAAAAATGTATAGCACTCAGAAAACAAAAATAAAATGGTTTGTAATAAATGTAATGGATTTAAGTTACCTATTTAAAGACATAATTATCAGATTGAATAAAAAAGAAAACAAAATCCAGCTACATGCTATAGCCAAGATACTTGGCTATAAGAATTTCATTCAGAAGAGTTAAAAGAAAAAAAGGAATGGAAAGAGTTTACCACGCAAATGTTAACCAAAAGGTAATTACTATAACAATATTAATATCAAAACAAGATGAATTTATGGCAATGATAGTAATTTTTAAAAAGAGACCCTTTCATTACAAAAAAGCAGCATGCTCCTTTTTTCCATAGTAATTAAAATTTTTAGCAGGACACCCAGAATAAAGACTATTTCCCAGCCTCTCATGCAGCCAGGTTTGGTGTAAGCTCTGGAAGTCACCATTAGTAATATCAGTATGGCCACATAATGTATCTCTCACAAGCTTAGCTGTTACAAATGTGCTTACGACTTAGCTTATTTACAACCTAAATGCACGTGTAGATGGCAGTCGGGTTACTGTGCTAACTTAGGTATGTTTTAGGGAAAACAAAAAGTATGTTAATATTTTATTCATCTTCAACTTAACTATAAATCATGCATCCTAGTATAGCTCCTTCTCAGGCAAATGAGAAAGTCCCAGCTGTTAAAATTAATGTATGAAAATCAAAATGCCATTTTTCCCTGAAATCCTGCTTGATGACAGAGAATTCTAGTTAATGACAAAATTGCCCTTGAATGCAAATTTTTGTTTCCTTCCACTGGTGGGTCAGAGTTTGCAAACTCTTTCAAAACTTCCCTCTTCCTTTTCTCTTACTGCCTTTCCCTTTCATTGCCATGCCTGCACAAACGCTTGAATATTCCTAATCATTTTCACTTCTGCTGCAAAAATTATAACACTGTGCTTTAAAAGGTAGAGACAAGGAGAAAATTTAGATCCAAAGTCACTGAAATTTGGAGTGTCAGTAACCTTTTGAGAACAGCGGCACCGTGACATGCCCATATCCATGAGAAGCACTGGAGCCTGAGTGGGGAAGGAAGAAAAAGTCAGAAAGGAAAGAGGGGAGGAAAGAGAAAGAGGACGACAGAAAAAATTTAGTGTGATTATTCACGCATTCGTCTATTCTACAAATACCTGTTGAGCACCTGAGCTGAACCAGAATTTTCACCAAAATCAGGAGAGTTACTGTATCAGTCAGGGTCACTCTGAAAAAAGTTACACCCAAGAGGAAGAATTCTCTAATGTGGATTTTTCTCCTTCTGTGAAATTCTCTGCTTCATGTTCAAAGCAAAGAACACACCAGCGATAGCTAGTTTTCCATTAAACGTTGTGTAGTTGGCTTCTGGAAAAAGCAATCTGTGTCACATTTAAGATAGATTTGGTTCTTCTGCTGCTTTCAGAGCATTAGCCCAGAAAAATGATCACCATAATAAGTCCATTTATCATCCATCACCATACATAGCTATCATTTATTTTTCTTGCGATGAGAACTTTTAAGGTCTACTCCCTTAGCAACTTTCAAACATACAATATAGTATTATTAACTACAGTTACCTCCAGGACTTACTTATCTCATAACTGAAAACGTGTATCCTTTGACCACCTTCATCCATTTAGCTTATCCCCCCATTCTCACTCCCATCCCCTAACCCCACCGCCTCTGACAACCACCAATCTATGCTCCATATCCATGAGTTCAGTTTGTTGTTTTTGTCATTTAGGTTCCACATATAAGTGAGATCATACAGTGTTTGTCTTTCTCTTTTCTGACTTCTTTCACTTAGTGTAATGCTTCATGGTCTATCCATGTTGTTGCAAATGGTAGGATTTTCTTCCTTTTTATGGCCAAATGATATTCCATTGCATACATACATATATATTTTTTTTTTCCTTTACCCATTCATCTAGCAATAGACACACTTGGGTTGTTTCCATGTCTTGGCTATTAGATAATGAATGTTGCAGTGAACACAGGGTTACAGATCTCTTTTTGGGTTAATATTGTATTTCATTCAGATCTATATCCAGAAGTGGTATAGGGTAGTTCTAGTTTTAATTTTTTGGGGAACCTTCACACTGTTTTCCACAGTGACTGCACTAATTTACATTCCCACCCAGTGCACAGGGTTCCCTTTTCTCCATGTCCTCACTAACACTTATTATTTCTTGTCTTTTTGATAATAGCTCTGCCTTGTTTCTTCCTCTTTCTTGCAGTCTACAATGTAGCTCTGTCTTGGGTCTAGAAGATGGTCACACCCTAGAGAAGGTGGAGCACTAAGGGCTCCAGGGGACAGAGCTGCCCCACCAACTCTAGGATGTATACCTGTGGACTTTCTATCTTGCCTTTAGGTTTTACTTACAACTGAACCTAATCTCAATTATATACAGTAGTGCTGTTATCTTTTTATGTGTACAAATCTGTTTTCTGAGCTAGATTATATGTCTCTTGAGGGGGAAAATGGTATCTTAGAACTTTTGTTAACCTGCTTAATATCTAGCTTAGTGATTGGCTTTCACAATGGCCCAGGCGGACTGAGTGTATCTTATATGTTGGCTTTACAAAAATTGTGAAGACTAGATATTTGCATTCTAAGTCCCCAGTGACTACCATAGAGCTGGGGTAACTCACCTTTGTCAAAGATTCCTGGTTTAAATGTAGAAAGAGCCTGCAATGTCTGGGAGCCTGATTTTTTTGAAGACTATTACACAGCTCAGCTCTATCAAAAACTTTTCACAGGTCTGCTGTTCTCCACCTGCATACCCCTGCTTCCAAAACCCTCTGCCTCCTGCCTGGGACCTTGGATATCCCAGACATAAACAAGTTAACTTGGACCACAGATCTGTCTGCGGCATGTCATTGTTGTTAGCAAAAGTTGTCACTTTGAGAAGAAAACACATTTATTTCAAGATTAAAAATAGTACATATCTAGCAGTTTTTCAGAATTCTCACCATTAAATCTGATTCCTCTTATTCCTAGCTCCTCTCTCCTTTGTTGACCCTCATCCCCCAAAGTGCTCTAAGAGATGGCTCTATTTTATCCCCTACGTGAAAGGATTAAGTTTCACAGAAATGATGTGACTTCCTTTGGTGCTGGAGGGAAATGTGATGTCCTTGCCCAGAATTTGGGGAACCTCATGAAGGAGTTTATTCTTTTGAGAGGGGTGTATCTTTTTAGAGAGCACAAACCAGGGTCAGCAAACTTTTCCTATGAAGGGCCAGATAATAAATATAGTAGCTTCTGCAGGCCATATGGTCTCTGTCACAACTTCTTGACTCTGCCATTGAAGCATGAAAACAGCCATACACAATACTTAATAAACGAGTGTGGCTGTATGTCAATAAAGCTTTATTTACAAAAAACAGACAGTGGGCTAGAATAGGCCCCAGATGATTGCCCATCCAGTTCCAGAACCTCTAGGTCTCTTCTGTGGTGGAGGGGCATTTTCTCCTTGCTTTGCCCAAGCTGGTACTCTGACTCTGCTGTACCACTCTACAGTCTCCACAGAGGCCACCCCGTTAGAAGATACTGCTGAAGTCTGACCCACCACAGCCCTGGGCCAAGTTTGCCTTTGTCAGTCAGAATCTTCCCTCCTTGTCCAGGAATGCCCAGCTCCTTCTTGAAACCCTCTTGCCTGCAGGCTACTCAGGTACCCCCTTCAGGGCTCACCCAGGATGACCACCCTAGACAGTACCTGTGTTGCTCTGATCTCCTTGCCCCATCTTCCATTGAAACTGATCTAGTAGGAGGAAAAGTAACTCAACCACCTAATCCCTTAATACCCTAAGGGTGTCCATCATCCAGCAGCCATCCATGTACTGCTAATCCAGTGGAGCAAAGCCATAATGTGGAACTTCAGGCATTCTGATGAGCAAAAGAACCAAGTGCTGTTGACCTAGAACACCTAGGCATAAGGCTGGTGGACCTGACTTGTATTAGGAAAAGGACTTGGGCCTGGGCTGCCATTACCTGCCTTCAGGAGCAGAACAGAAGCTCACATCAGGCTGGAGATTATCTAATGATCTGGCCAGTGGTGATTTGTCCCAATAGGTACCCTGGTCAGTTTCCTATTGGGTCTCTCCCCAGACAGGAAACTGACAGCCTCTGTTTATCTGGCTATGGGGCCACTAGCAGAGATACATGAAATACTGACTGTACTCCAGAAAAACAGGCCCAGGGACTCCCTAACTGTTGTTTTCCACAAAGAGACCCTTGACTAGCTGTAGAAGCTCTCTATCCCACACCCCTCTAGCCATCCCTTCTTCACACAGAACTTCTGCAGACAGGATCTGAAACTCTGCAATATTCTTATGAAGGATCTTCAGCTACCACTAGCTCTTGGCCAAGGTCCTTCTGGTTCTCTGTCCCCAGATGTTCCTCCTTTCCCCTGGCTTTTCCCACACTTTATGCCCATCCTAGCTATGGTCAACTAATTTTGACAATGCTGTTTCCTGTTTGATGCAGAAAATCAATTTTCTGCAGAAGGTGGGGAGTGGTATGGAGAGGGTAGAATAATTATTTAACTAGAACATTATTAGGAAGGAAGCAGTGGTCAGTTACGCAAAAAGTTTTGAGAAATCAAGCAGATTCAGATGACTCAGATGGATTTTATTTCTTCTCTCTCCAGTTCTTTTGGTTTTCTAAGGTGCCATGGCCCTGAAATGCAGTAGCAATTTCTCTTTTTATCCTGATGTTTAAGGAGGCTAAAACAGTAGTCACTTTTATTTTTGCTTCCAAGTTTTTTATTCTGCATTCCTTTGGAGTATTTCATTGCCAGTGGATGAAAACTTTTCATGCATGATCATATTTTAACTTTTGTCTTCAAGGATTGGCTATAGAGGGTACAAACTAGGCATATAACCAAAAAAATAAACTAAATTTGTGGTATCTCAGCAAGGCTTTGGTAGGAAGAAATCCAAGGGGATCTGTGGGGCGTTTATCTTTTTTAGACTCTGGATCTTTGGCCCAGCAAATATGTAGGAAGTGTCTTTCAAAACTTTTGGCTTTAAAAAGTAATTTTAGATTATGGAAAACTTGCAAATATAATATAGGATGTTCATATGCTCTTCACCCAGTTTTCCCTGATGTTAACATTTTACATAACACAAACACTCCTATTATCAAAAGCATGAAATTGACATCAATACAAAACCTTTAACTAAACTATATATCCTAGTGAACTTTCAGCAGTTTTCTCATTAATGTGCTTTTTCCTGTTCTTTACTCTTGTATCCCCTACTTTAATTAGTTGATGTTGTGCATATCACTAATCAATGGAACAGTATGAAGCCTTCATTTCTAACCTGGAATCTTACCCTGTAGATACATTTTAGAAACAAAAGGGTATTTCCTGTTTATTTTTTCAAAATCTTGCACCTCTTGCTTCAACTCCAGACAGTCAGTCTACGTATGGAAACAGTGTTTATCCTCTCAAACAAGTCTTCCTAATGGGATCTGGTAATTGGTTATATCTTGCTTCCTGCACATGTATCTCATCCTGGAGTTGAGCTAATGGCCATAATCCAAACATTCTGAACCTCTCTAGTTTCACGGTTTATCCAGAGTCATCCTAGTAGGTATCAGACTTACAGGAAACAGAATCCATCACCTGCTGGTAAATGGTCATCTAGAAGTACCCCTCAGTCACTTGGAAACAGCCAGTCCTGAACTTGCCACCAGCTGCTGCTACCATGCTGGCTACAGCAGTGCCCACACACACACAGTGGATACTTAAAGATTTTCTGGATGGCAGATAGATGGATCAATGGATATATTGACAATGGACCGACAAATGGATCAATGAATGAATATATGGATATAAATGGATGATTTTTAAATGTCCATAAGTCATCCCTTATATTAGTAGTGAGTGTTTAGAGGATGAATGTCCACAAGCAGTCTTTCTCAGGGTCTAGACCTTGAACCACTTGTATCACAATCCTCTGGGAAGTCTTTTAAAAATAAAGATGCCTTGGTGACACTCCTGGAGGTTCCTACTCAGTGGGTCTGAACTTGAACTTCATAATCTGTAATTTTTAGACCTCCTGAATAACTCTGATCGTCAGCCTGGAATGAAGTCCTCAGGCCCTTCCCTTGGCCTTGTACCAACTGCACCTTTAAAACTAGGACGGGAATCAGAATCTCCCTTCCTACCATGAGTTATTACTATCCAAAGAATCGTAGTCTGTCTATTGAAAGAAGACTTCTAGATCCTTTCATCCAGAGATGACAAGCTCTTAACTCTCAGCCTGAGCTTTATTTGGCCTGCAGCACATTTTAAAAACCTGAATTAATTGCCAACATTTAAAAATAGGATGACTTTTTTGAATTTCTGAATTTTCTTGGGGGAGGCGGGTGTAAAAGAGAGAGAGAGGTCTGGTAGAACCAGGCCGTTATTCTTGCAAGGCACTGACATTTGGAACCCAGTAATCGCCACCCCATTAGACAGGCACAGCCTCTCCAGCTGGCCACAATCCCCACCAGTCCTGTTACACTCTTTCACTTTGCCTTTTGGCCCCTGTACACATCTAGTTGGTGTCTATTGCTTCACAATCCACACTCTCATTTCAACATGAGGACAATGAGACCCAGAAAGAGGAGATAATTTGATGGATTTCGGCTGTTAGCCAAGGGCAAGGCCAGGAGTACCTACTCTTTCATGTTACGTGATAACCATGGAAATAGGTCAAGGAGATTGAGATCAAAAACTTGTTTAAGGAAAATGAATTGGGAAATAGGCTAATTAAAGCACTATTATCGTCATCATCATTATCATGATTATCATCTTAAAAAAATTATAGAATATGTATCATTCTCAAGTCATAGGCAATCTCCAAACTTCATTTTAAACCAGAAACATACTAACATTTTGTAACTGCACAATCCTAATCTTGGTCCGAATTTCCTGTTAAATTTTTTTAGTAATTTTTTAATTACAGTTGACATCCAACATTATTCTGTTAGTTTTAGGTATATAGAATAGTGCCTACACATTTATATAATCTACAAAATGATCCCCAACCCTACTGAATTTCCTACCCCCACTTTTTTCCCTGCTCTTCCTTCCTTTTCTCTCTCTTCCCCCACAATCAAGCTCTCAGTCCAGAAGGGAGCTGACAAACTCACTAATTTTGAAATGTATGTGACTCATTCTAGTATCTGAGATTATTGCTTCCAAGGATATTTAAGCTTCAATGGATGTCAAGAATATCATTTCTAACAGCATTTTTGAAGTATATCAAGCCAGGTAGGAGATCCATACTAGAGGTATATTTTCCCCTGTGTCTCTGAAATCACTCCTACTCAACCTATAATCCTCTCTGTGGTCACCAGCCTCCCAGCAGTTACAGTACCTGCCAGTATTGACACAAAGCTGCCCCAGACAACAAACCTTTGACTTTCAAAATGGCTCTTGGCGGGAGCTAGCAGGCCTTATCTCTGCTCACAGCTAAATCATCTCGGGACAGGCAGAATGATGAAATAAACAGAAAGCTGCCAGCAAAGCCAGCTTGCTAGCACTGACTCTTTTCCAAGCACATCCCCATCAGTTCTTCCCTTGGTCCTTCCAAAGGCCAGAAGTGTCATAAGTCCCAGTGTTCAGAGAAGTTTACTGTAGCCTAGAGAGGTCATATGACTAACTTTAGATCACATAGCACAGTCATTGTGGTGTTCTCTGGCAGGGATACTGGGTCAGCCTCAGACTATCTGCCTAATAGGCTGCCTGCTCTGTGGGACAATTCTAAACATAAGAGACACATACACCTGGAAGATTTCAAGCAGATCAGCAGCCCAAGAATTTGTCCAACTGGTTCGTGAAGGTTGCCACAGCCGGGGATGTGATAAATAGTCACATAAACATACACATCTCAGAAGTGGACAGTTGAAAAGACTAGTCCAGGCACAAGCCAGCACATGGAACTATCTTGTGTATGATTTTGAATTTCTAGTGGTTATTGTTCTTTGGCCCCATAAAAATCAACATTGTTAGTAAGATGAGGTCTGAGGATGGTTCTAGGACAGTTCAGTTAGAAGTTGATCACACCTAGACTGACTCTTATTACTGTTTCCATCCAAAGGCTCCTGATGTCCATGTTTTGACCTAGTCAAAGTTAAAGTAAACAAGTAGGGATGTAGAGATGGTGGAACCCAGTGTAGGTAAATTATACGGGACCTGACCTTGGGAAAATCTAAATTCCCTGCCTCGAAACCACGAGTGAGACCTTGGGAAAGTCCTTCCTCTCTCTGGGCTTCAGTCTCCCCAGTAATGAAATAATAAAACTGGAATTGATAACCCTTGAATTTCCTTGAATTTCTAGATGTTTTGTGGTTCTATGATCTGATAAGCAGTTGCACTATAACCCAACACACTGGTGCATAATCAAACACAGGAACACACCCTGGAGTCCAGGGGAGGGAAGAGTCATGTAGTCACCCACTGACTCGCTTTCACCTTAGGCATTTCCCTTACCCTCTCGTCATGTCACCCTCTGACTCAAATACAAATGCTATCATAGGGAAAACCTCACCCCAAAGACCCCTTAGGACTCCCCTAATTGCTCTGAGGAGTAAGACACACCCAGATCCTTTCCAAATGAAACAAACTCCAGAGTTGAGGAAATAGCCTAGTGAATTTCCCTGTGAAGAAAGCATCAGGGAGTTAACACATCTCCGCAGATCTGCGGGTCAGTCAGGAATTGTGTTCCATGCTGGAAAGAACACATCTGAACTAGAAGACATGCCTGTATTCAATGGAGGCTACTGCTTGATTAGGGAGAGAAATGACCTCCACTCGCCTTCCAGTGGGACTTTATCAATAAATTTGCAGCAGCCGTAGCTGTCGAGAACAGTAAAGGGGAATGATATTCGGGATAACTGGACTTTCCATGTAGCTAAGAGTCGACTCAGAATCTGCTATAGTGCCTGACTCATAGTGGGCCCTTGGTGATGCCTGTAGGTGAGTGAATGAATAAGCCCTTTTGGAATTACAATTTTAATTTAACAACTTTTAATGAAAACTCTCCTCAAGTACAGTGATACTTCTCTGCAGATAGGCTTTTATAAAAAGGTGTGGGATCTGGCATCAGGAAATGCAGTACCTATTAGCTCTGCGATCTTGTGGAAGGTGCATGACTTCCTTGCAATGACATAATAATCTGTGCCTTATAGGGTTGTAATGAGAAAGAAATGAGGCAATGCATATAGAAACTCTTTGTGGACTGTAAAGTACTATGTACTAGTTGTCATGCTATCCTTCTCTGGACAGAATCACACAGAAAACAATCTTTTCCTGATAATACAAGACCACTGTTGCAAATATCAGCCATCGCAATGTCCTTTTGCTACAGCAACAGGTGGGCATGTGGGCGTTGTCCTGCATAGCAGGATGCCCTGACCCCAACCACACTTACTCTAGAGATTCAATGGGTTAGTGTGTTGGGCTACAACCCAAGGGTCATCTCTCTAAACCACCCCTGGGTGATTCTGTTTTGTAGAGGCTGCACGTAGGCATCAAACCTATTTCTCCCCTTCGCCAGGTGAGGGGCCACACGGGTACTATCCATCCCCCCTTTCTCCAAATCAGTGGAGTCCTTATGTTTTCTGTCTCATTATCACTGAGTATCATCTATCTCACCTTGGGACTGTTTGCTGCTTCCCACCTGAGCACTTGCTTCACTGCTGTTTCTGCTGATCACAGCTGCACTCATCCCTTGGTGGCCCTACCTTTGACCCATCCTCTTCTTCTCAGGGTCCTGTGGCTTGTCTTTCATTACATGGCTTGTGTAAGCGAGGATAAGATTGGCCTTTGGTAGATCTCACCAGCTTCTCCCAATGCCCTTCTGCTTCTGTCTGCTGAGCAACCTCATCTCAACTGGGCCCAGTTCAGTACCTGAGAGATTTTATGTTTGTCTTATGGATTGAATGTTTGTATCCCCTCAAAATTCACATGTTAAAATCTTAACCTCCAGTACGATGGTATTAAGAGGTGATTAGGTCATGAGAGTAAAGCCCTCATGAATGAGATTAGTGCCCTTAAAAAAGGGACCCCAGGGAGCTCTCTTGTCCCTTCTACCATCTGCGGGCACAGCAAGAAGTAGACAGTCTGCCACCTGAAGAGGATTCTCACCAGAATTCAACCATGCTGGCACCCTGATCTCAGACTCTCAGTCTCCAGAACTGTGAGAAATAATTTCTACTGTCTATAAGCCACTCAGTCTTTGTAATTCTCATATAGGAGCATGAACTGAGTGAGGCTCTTTGGTTGGTTGAGTTTTTTTCTGGAAGACTTTGACACAACAGTGCATGTCAATAAACGCCTGAGAGACTCAGAGGAAAGAACCTATTGACATTTGTAGGGGTTCATCAAGGGAGACTTCTCAGAGAAGGGAGAATCAGAATAGGTTTTCTACAGAGATTTCTCAAGTGATTGGCTTAACAAATTTTCTTTAGAAAAAAAATGCAAAAGGACTATCAGTTCCTGTTGCACACTCTTCACTAACTCCTAATAAGACTAGAAGAAGTGAGTCACATTTACAGTCCAAAACTTCCATTTCTTTCTTCTTCCTTCCCAGTTTTTGCCAGAGACACAAACAGCCCAAAGCAGATGGAGGCCTTGCTGAAGGCAGAGCAGGTCCCAGAGAGCAAAGGAGAGAATCATCCAGACACAAGACAAAAGGCTTCCACAGATGTTCCCACCCTGTCTTCTGCTCCTGTTTTGTCTGTGAAGCAGCTGCTGAGGGCACAGCACTGGCCCCTCTCAGTGCTGCAGCCCAAATATCTGGTGGCTTCACTGTGACTCTCTCACAGTAGTACTGGCTAGGGACACGTTGGTCCTATGGATTAGCTCAGTTATTGGTTCATAGAATTTGTGTTTTCTACATGTATTCATTTGCTAGGGCTGCCATTTCAAGGCACCACACACTAGATGGCTTAAACAGCAGAAATTTATTGTCTCATTGTTCTGGAAGCTACAAGTCCAAGATCAAGGTGTCGAGAGTGTTGGTTCCTTCTGAGGGCTGTGGGGGAGACTCTATTCCAGGCCTCTTCCCTAGCTTCTGATGTTTTTTGGCCATCTTTGGCATTCTTTGGCTTATAGAAACATCACCCCAATCTCTGTCTTCATCTTCACATGGTATTCTCCCCATGTATGTTTGTGTCCAAATTTCCCTGCTTTATAAGGACCAGTCATATTCAGCTGGGGATCCCCCCTACTCCAGTATGACCTCATCTTCACTAATTATATCTATAATGATTTTATTCCCAAATGAGGTCATGGTTTGCAGTACTGGAGATTGGGACTTCAACATATGAATTTGGGCGCGGGGGGGACACAATTCAACTTGTAACACTATATATCTGATCTAGCCCTCCTCATGAACATGCATTTGCTGCACAGCATGTAGTAGGGAGAGGGCAGGAGGGTATTACATATATAGCCTAGTCCAATAAAATAATTCCAACAGGTTCTCCAGGAAACGTGTACCTCTCTAGGAAAAAGAAAATGATCATGTCTCAGACTTTATTGTCCCCTCCCTGCCTCATTCATCTCTAAGATGACAGATGGGTTTGTGGTGGAGAAGATGGCTTAAGGCACCTTATGGCTGCAGTAAGAGTCTAATCTTCTAGCATGATGTCTTAAGCTACTCTCACATCATGGCAATGTCCCGCCTCTTTCTGGTTGCTATTTGTCCAGCTGGCATTTGAGGCTCAGGGAAACAGCTGGTAGACCTCAGTGTTCATCTTCTTAGTTTCTTCTTTGTTAGATTATTCACCCCAGACTCATCCTCTCAACTCTTTCTCCCTGGAGCTACAGACCCTCTAAGGTCAGGCTGCAATTCCCATTTGGTCCTTGACTCTGGTCATCCATCCAAGGACCCAAAGCTTCAGGACTTGCCCGTTTGCCCATCCCCTTCTCCACTTGAACTTGTTTTTCAAGTATTTGCTCTTTTATTTTTAAATAGAATTGAAAACCTTTGTAATTATCTCAGGGACTATATTTTTATCTCTCCACTCAGCCACATTCAAGTGGAGGATATAGCTATCAAACTCCAGGAAAGATCTGGTACCCTCCCCGAAGCCTTGGGGAATTCTGCGAGAAAATTTATCAAGAGCTGGAAATGGCTGTGCTTTGTTTGAGGGGCACTAAAGCAGCCAGGCCTTTCTCTTTCCCTTCCTCTTGCATTATTGAAATACCTTTTGTCATCTGCTGCCTCCTCTGGTTCATTTTATCCTCCTAGATGATCTTAGCTCCTTCTGGAACTAAGAAAAGAAGTTAACATCCTCTCTCCCTTTTGCCCTGGCGGCTGAGCCAGAGGCCACTGTTGGTTGCCCTGGGAACAGCCAGCAAGGCAGAAAGAGGCAGAGATGAAGTTTCTGATACTCAGAGCCCCTCACTTATATCTGCTATTGTCCTGGTCTCTCTAATTGGGAAAATAACTGTGAAAAGCCTAATGTTTGCTGAACCAAGGATTTACAGTATCAACAAGAAAACCAAAACAATATGTGTGCACATAGCCTAAAGCGCTAATGTAGCATTCAATAAACTTCAAAGGAGGATTATTGGAGACATCTAAGAGGCAAGTAGTATGAATAAAACTCAGAGGCAGGAAGGAACTAGGTGTATTTACTCACTGCCTCTCTCCTGCAATCTGCCTTTGTATCCCCATCCTGGTCTTAACACAGCTGCTTGGATTGGATCTCAGCAGGAACAAATCCTGTGGCTACATCTCAGTGTTCTTTCTCCTTGAATTCTTTGCAACACCGAACACTCTTGGTCATAATAATATTAGCTAACATTTATCTTAAATGTACCATGCCAGGTAGCCTTCTAAGGTCTTTTCACTTTTTATCTCAATTATCATCAAAACAACCCTATGAGGAAGGTGTTATTATTAACTAGAATTTACAAAGAAAAAAAGGGAGGCACAGAGAGGCTGAGCAACTTGCCCAAGGGCATACAGGCTGTGGCGGAGCCAGGAACTGCATGTGGGCATTCATCTCCAAAGCTCCAGGTCATACCTGGAAAGAAAGAAAGAAAGAAAGGTATTTAGGTCTTTGATGCAGACTTTAAAAGGCAAGTTGTTAGGAGTGAAGGTGGTAGAATGTCTCTACATGTGCAAGACTGAGATTTTTAAAAGAGGTTCTTGGTGGATCTTGGTTTGTTTCATGGTGAGATGACATAGATGATTCATGTGGCCATGTCCTTCCTTCCGGTAAAAAAATAAAAAAAATAAAAAATAAAAAACTTCATCCTGGAGCACTTTCCCTGGATATATAATTCACGGAGACTACTTGGGGATTTATTTGCCAAATACGAACTTGATGCTTTGGGAGGCTGCTTTAGGCAAATACCAGTATCATCTTCTCCACTGAGACCTATGCTCTCTGAAGTCCTAGCTTATCTGACACCTGACCCAGGATGTCAGTGTCCCTTGCTTGGGACAGGTACTCTCCAACCCCTACAATGTCACCATGCTGCTGTGGGATGAGGAGAAGATAAACTGCAAAGAAACTGAAATTTCATTTGCAAACCTGATTCTACCCTTAAATGTAGTAGCAATACTTGAACCATGTTTCTTACAAAATGAATAAATAGTATGTCTCACATAATACAGCTTTTTGCTGGTTTGCACTTACTTAATCAATGGATACTATAAACACGTCATCCTGTCATCAAGCAGAGGGAAAAGGCCTTTAAACCTAATAAGTACCAAAACCTTAGCTCTGTGGTAAACTCTAGATTTTTTTTGGAGCTCACCATTTTTTTCCATTAGTTTTCTTTTTCCTGTGTTCCAGGCATCCAATCCAGGACTTCACATTGCATTTAGTCATCATGTCTCTTTAGTCTCCTCTGGCCTCGGACAGTTTCTCAGATTTTCCTTGTTTTTATGACCTTGATAGTCTTGAGAAGTGCTGGTCAGGTATTTTATAAAATCTCCCTAAGTTTGGGATTGTCTGATGTTTTTTCATGATTAGACTAGGGTTATAGACTTTTTGAAAAGAATATCACAGAAGTGAAGTATCCTCATCATATCATATCATGTTGGGCATGATAGTTAATTTTAGGTGTCATTTTGCCTGGGCTAAGGGATGCCCAAATAGATGGTGAAACATTATTTCTGGGTATGTCTGTGAGGGTGTTTTTAGAAGAGGTTAGCATTTGAATCAGTGGATTCAGTAAAGCAGATGCCCCTCCCTAATGTGGGTGGGCATCATCCAACCCATTGAAGGCCCAAATAGAACAGAAGGTAGAGAAAGGGTGAATTTGATTTCTGCTTGAGTTGGGGCACCCATGGTCTCCTGTGCTTGGACATCAGCACTCCTGGTAGTAGAGCTTTGAACTCAGACTGGACGTATACTATCTGCCCTGATTCTCAGGACTGCAGGCTCATACCAGATTTTCCTGGTTCTCCAGCTTGCAGACCACAGATCCTGGACTTCTCAACCTCCATAATAGTGTAAGCCAAAACCTATAATCAATCTCTCTCTCTTTCTCTGGGGGGCAGGGTGGGGGGGAGATCTTATTGATTCTGTTTCTCTGGAAAACCCTGACTAATATAAACATGTATATGGCATCCAGATCACCAATGATGTCAACCTTGACCACTTGGATAAGGAAGTGTTTGCCAGATTCCCCCACTTTGTGAACTTACTATTTTTCCCTTTCTATGCTCTGTCCTTTGGAAGCAAATCACTAAGTCCAGCCCACACATGTAGGAATAAAGGTGGGAGTATCACCAACATTGTTTAGACTTATTTTTTAAGAAAGATTTGTTTCTTCCCCTGCATGTATTCAATTTTTCAACCATTTGTTTATATTAATATGAATTTATGTGTAAGTGCCACTTTTAACATTTAGTTTTGTTGCCTCTCCAGAAAATCTTCCAGATACACTAGCCTGGGTCAGATCGTCTCCTCATTGTTGCCCACCCAGGCCTGGTTCATCAGTCTCTCCACCCAGTGGCCTGCACTATTTGCTAAGCAGAGTGTCTTTCACGGGCCTTTCCTCTGCCAAATCCTGCCTGTTTTTCAATAACCAGCTCAAGACTCATCTCTTCAGTGAAGTATCTCCCAGCTCCAAGTTTCTCTTTCTTCCTCTCTCTCTCCCTCTCCCTCTCCCTTTCCTTTTCCTCTGTCTCTCTACCGTCCTTCCTTATCTCCCTTTGTCTGTCTGTCTGTCTCTCTTTTTCTTAATCTCTCTCATCATAACTTTGTAACACCAACTAACGACATTATCCAAACTGGCACTTCTGTTGCTATTGACTGCTTCGCTTGGATATCTCATAATTCTAACAGCTCCTTAAAGAAAGAGAACATATTCTCTTCTCTTTCTTTTTGTCCTCTCCAAACAGCAGGTATCCAACAATTCAATTCATTCAACTGAACAGAATCAGAGGATCAAATTTAAATGGAACAAATCTAGATAGACCTGGATAGATTATTTAAATCATGCTATTTCCCAAGGAATGAAAGAACAATTTTATACTGTGAACAACATATAATTTTCCTGTCATCAAGCACAGAAACCTTAATGCCTGTGTTCTTCTCTGGGCAAAATGGTAAGTCTTTCCCCCTCTTCCCCCTGCCAATCAAAAATATCTAATCCATTTCTTTTCTTTTGCGGATTTCATTAGTCAGTTTGTCTGACCTACATTTGTATTAAACATCAGGGTAAATTGACCTACATTTGTAATCAAGAAATTAGTTGACTAATTGCAAAATGTGCAAATATTTACAAAGCATGCACAACTTCTTTTCCTGGTTGGATGTGTGTAGGGAGCAGCACTGTCTCCTTGGTCATTTATGAAAAAGCCCTTGGAGTGTAATAATACCAGAATGTAAATGCAGAAAACATGTAAACTGAGGAAAACAATGGGAGGTGAGGATGAGGGGTATCTCCACACAGCATGTTGTTACAACAATCCATTGGTCCTTGGGTCACCCTTTTACTGTTACCCCATAAATGCTTGATCTAATAGAATTACCCCTCAATGCAGAGGTCAGGCCTTCCCTGCCTCTCCGCACCCCGCTCCATCCCCGCAGCCTTGAAGGAGGATTTCCCAGTGGCCAGACCAAAGCTGAGTCTCTGTATTCACTAAAATGACCATTTACTGAAGCCATCAGTTTATTGTTATCCTCCCAGCTACATGACTGGCTCTTGAAGTGATCAGATATTGATTACTTCAGTGTCTCTTGCATACAACTTTTACTCTTCTTGAGGGCTTTTGTAATTAGCCAAGAACTTACCCATTATGAAATTGTTTGCCTGGCTCCCTAGAGCTCTTAGGTAACATTGGGGGATCATTTCAAGCTGGGTCTCAGGAGTTACAAGGTCATGAGAACCTCCTGAGGATGAGGATGATGTTGCCATCTATTGACAATGTTTTCATCCTCAGCCCTGTGAATAGAATTGTAAAGAATACTCCCCTATTCTTTACAAGAAGAGCTCCTTTTCCCATGCTTGGGAGTCGGGCAGTGGGCAATTATAGTGCCAGGGTTTCTATTCATGAATTCATAACACTGACTACATTGTTCACAGTTGGGTCAAACATAAGCATAAAATTATTGTACAATAGTTGCCAAGTGTTGCATTGGCAGAGAAAATCTGTTCCAAATACCTTCATGCCAAGGGGCCAAGTTACCTCATTAGAACTACACCTTTCAAGTTCCAGAGAGAGATGGAAACGTTATAGACAACTTCCTGAGCAAACTCAGGTCTCTTTTACCATCCTAAGTCAAGAGGAAATAACATGAACTTGGACACGTAAGAGGCAGAAAACTAAAATCTGGCCCAGGAAATATGCTCTTACCTTCCACCCAGTGAGAGGCTAAATATGAGGTCCCTTGGAACTCTATCATGTTCCCAAGCCTTACACAGTCAACAGAGTCCTTCCATGGACCAGTAGTCTCAGCCTTGCATTTTTAATTTGTGATAATTAATTTTATGCACTTACTTGGCTGGGCCACAATGCTCAGATGGTTGATGAAATAGTAGATGTTTTTGTAAAGGTGTCTTTTGAATGATCTTTACATTTAAATTGGTAGACTTTGAGTCAAGTAGATTATCCTACATAATGTGGGTGGACCTCATTCAATCAGTTGAAGGCCCTAACAGAACAAGGATTGATCTTCCCCAATCAAGAAGGAATTCTGCCAGAATACTGTCTTTAGACTTACACTGCAATCTTTTGTGGGTCTACAGCCTGCTGGCCTTACCCTGCAGATTTTGGACTGAACCAGCCCCCACAATTGTATAAGCTAATTCCTTAAAATAAATCTCTCCCTTAACAGATAGATAGATGGATGGATGGATGGAAGAACAGACAGGCAGACAGACAGACTGACTGACAGAAAGACAGACAGACATAGAATTATAGACATCCTACTGGTCCTGTCTCTCTGGAAATCCCTGACTAATTCACAGATAACTCTTGTCTTCACGGAAGGCTCCCAGAGTTTTGTGTGGTTTTCTTAAAATGTCAACTGAGTTTCTAAGCCCACAATGCCTCTTTATTCATCGTTTTAATTCAAAAGCACTGCTCTTGTCCCATACAAAAGTTTCACTCACCCCCAATCCTGCTATCCTAGGTACTTTTTCGTTAGTCTTTAGTCTCTGCTGGTTACAGAAAGTAGGCTCTCCCTCATTCTTGGATCTCAGGCAAAGTCTAGGCTAGTTGTGGACAAAACAGGAGCAAACACATATTCTACAAATCTTTCCTTGGATCTTTAAGCCTTTGGATTCCCAGATACTCTAAGTTTCCAAAGAGGTAGATGGTATCATTCTGATTCCAGATTAAGAGGATATGGTTGATTTACTCAATAATATGGCATTAATCTCTGGAGTAGCATAAGTATGAGAACATAAGCTTTAGTTTCTAGTCATAAGTGTCAAAAGATGCTGCCCCCAGCTTCCTTAAGTCTAATTTCAGAATATATTCATCTTATTACCAAAGTCTCTCCAATTTTTTTACCTCTAAAATAAGAACAATTACATTAACTATGTCAGCTCAGTATAATCTCAAGTGCTATAGTCTTCAGCCCCATGGAAATAATAACTCATTTGTAGTGGGTGCTTACTACATGGCAGACACTGTGCCAAAAACTTTGCATGCATCACCTCATTTAGTCTTCACAAGACTATTATTAGTCCCATAAGTCACAAACAGTGGGTCTGGCTTGGTCCTGGGGACCTCTCTGGGTGTGGAACTCACTTGGACATTGCTATAGGAGAAGAGTCGGGGAGCACAACATGTGGTCCCATATATGAACCACAAGAGCCCAAAATGTTGACTAATGGACTATCCTTCACTGAAGGACATCATGGACTAAGGTCCCACATCTCAAAGTCATCCAGGAGGCAGAAAAGAAGGCAAGAGGGTAAGGCAAGTGGGAGGCTGAATAGTTAAGGAGAACCTTTGGCTAAAGTTGGAGGCTAATCTTAGGTGTTTTCCCCAATCCCATGGCTGTGCCTTTTCTCTCACAGTTACTCCTCATCCCTCCAAGTCTCCCAAGCCCTCATTCTTTCTGCAACCTCTGTGTTCAAACCAGCTTTCGGGAAACTCTCCTCGATGAACACATCTTTTTAAATAAAATATATCCAGCATAAATGAGCCTATTCTTGAAGAGAGTAAAGACAATCCCGCTGAACATATTCTCATCCTGGCCTGTGACACAGGGCTGCCCTCATCATTGATGACATGAATGTGACAGTGCTCTTCTGTGCCAGCTGGCCCAATTCACTCTGGTATTTTGGTTATTAGGCCTGTTTTCCTAGACCTACTGCCACTGCCCTGCTGTCCATCATCTCTTCTCCTTGCCATGCAACCTACCTGCTCAGCACTCACCCATCATGTTGTTTACTGCAGGCTGGAGACCCTGCTACCCAACTGCCAAGATCCATGGAAGCAGGTCCCGAGGGAGGCCAGGCTGGGGCGAGAGGGCTTCCCCATAACTACTGCACTGCACACCTGGCCTCAGGAAGGCCCATTTGTAACCTGGAGTTGAGCCTTTGTTTCCTTCCCTATAAATGGTGATAATAATTACTAGCTCATGGATGGGAATTAAGGGAGATAATATATGTAAAGAGCTTATCATATGTAAATATGCATATATATATACACACATATATATGTGTATATATGTATATATATGTATATACACATATATATATGTGTGTAGCTTATGTGTAGCCCCTTACACATAAAAAGCATTCAGTAAATGGTAGCTTTAATATTCTTATTTTGACTGTACTAGTATTCTTGTTCTTTCCCTTTATCTCATCTGTAGTATTGGGGTTGTTAGATAAGTTAACACTATGTGCAATCTGATCTCTGTATTATTCCAGCCACACTTTTAGCACCACCATGAAATTAACCATCTTTTTACATCTAGCGTCTCTTTTGACCCTGACAACCCTTCAGAGTATTCAGTCAGATTGCCTTAATTTCCCAGGGGTGAAGAGGGAGCATGGCAAGTGGGATGCATATTTCGCATGAATATATTGCATGGATATATGGTGTAGAAATCCAGAGGCCTGGAAGCAGAGCCAGACTCCAAAATCCTTTGATGAGTATTGGTTGAGGATGACAATGTGGTTATAACTGTAGATGGCCTGTTTAACTCTTAAAATTGTAAAGAATGTGGTGAATTTAAAGAGTTAGATGAAAGTCAAATTCTTTTAAACATTCACTTAGGCAATTTGCCTTTAAAAATCTCTTAGTGACTCCTTTCTTACGAGTAATTAAACTGTAAAGTGAATAACCACCCCTTTATTCATCCTTTTTTGCAATTCCAGATTACCTCATGCCCACATGACCCAAGTGCATCATGGAGAGAAAGATCTAGGCTGTTGAAGCAAAAGAGAGTGCAATGAATCTCAACACCAGCTGACTTGGACAAATACTCAAACTAGTTTTCCAGTCTACATTTGTCTTTCTTCCATCTGGATGCCTCACAAATCATAGTTCAGACTCACGCTGGAGGGAGATCAGTCTTTCTAATCTATCCCTTAAGGCAGAAGAAGGAGGAATGAGAAGGGAAAGGGGCTTGGCAGTGGCAGGTGCTTTCCATCCAATGCTCTCATTGCAGGAGCAGAGAGTCGAAACATCCCAAACATGTGCCTTTGGATTTCTAACTCCTTAGAGGATCACCTGCACAGGCTGTAGTGTTTGAAAAGTTACTCTTTTCATACAGCTCCAATTCTTTTATTTAAACCATGACATGGTCAGAGAACTTTCAAGTGTCTTGACCTCATTTCCCTTCTCTCTGCTCTTGATGTAATCAAATTAAGGTTCAGATTCTATTTGGAAGGGGAACAGTTTTCCTTAAGAGCCACATTTGTAATGAGAGGCTCTGAGTATTCAGTCTGGTCACATGGCATGAAGAGATCCTGGGCTGAACCCTGCTGCCACCACAGAACACAATAGGTTCACACCCCACCCCAGCAGCAGCGAAAATAGCAGCTCCTTCACAGAACGACCTTGAGCAAGAAGCTGCTGGCATCTCTGGCTCTGACCAAGAAGACAAAAACTGGGACACCAGCAAGGAAGAGGCATGAACAGAGCCAGTATAGGATGGAAGCTGCCCAGATAAAGGGGGCTTATGATCTCCCCTCAACCTACGTCTTCCCAACCACACTCTTCCTACCTCCCTCCCACCCACCCACTACCATTTGCACCCAGCTCAGAGGGCACACAGGGAGAGTGGGCACAGAGCAGCTGGCTATTTGGAGAGTGGACTCACACCAATTAGGAAAAGAAGAAAAGCTCCTAAAGTCACCAGCATGGGAGAGAAGAGAGAGGCTTTGAGAGGAGGATGTGGGGGAGGGAGAAGATTTATCAGAAGGGCTCAGCAAGAAAGACCAGGGAACTTCCTACAGTGACTGGAGGAACTTGGTGCTCATCTCAAAAACGCCTATCCTTCCAGAGTGAAGACTGGCATTATGTCAGAGCTAGAAGGGGTCAGGATCAGTGGCTTTGGCTTTTTTGGGGTCACAGACTACCTTGAGACACTGATAAAAATTGGGAATCTCTCCTGAGAAAAATGTATATGAGTTTCTTCATGTGTACATCACACATACACAGTTCACATACAATTTCAGGAGGTTCATAGACCTCTCAAAAACCATCTTCGGGGCCCCCAGGGTCTACAAATCCCTAGCCTAAGAACACTATTTCTAGTCCAGTGTTCTCAAACCATGGTAATTTTGGCCCTGCATCTAGTGGGCAGAGGTCAGGGTGCTGCCAAACATTCAGTAATGTAGAGGACCACCACACATGGCAAGGTGTTATCTGGCTCAGAATATCGATAGTGTCAATATTAAGAACTCTGCTGGACTAGAAGTCCAACATGTCATCTTACCATAGAAAAGTGAAAGAATTCGCATAAGATCACACAAGTAATTATTAGCAAGGCCAGTCAGGACTACTACGCCAGATGATAATGATAGCCCATTTTTGAACACTTATTATGTACCAGACACTGGTCTAAGTACTTTACATGAATGAATTCACTTACTTCTCACAACTATCCTCTGAGATGTGTGTAGTTATGCCCATTCCACAGATAAGGGAAGTGAGGCAAAGAAAGGATAAGTGTCCCACCCAGAGTCACATGGCTGGTAAGAGGTGAAGCTAGGGCAAGAACCCAGACATTCTGACTATATGGTCAGTCCAGGCCTTTAACCCTTGCAGTAACTGTCTAAATCCTAATAACAACCCATATTCTAACAAGTCAGCACAAAGCAGCATAATCCCGGGCATGCAATATTGGTTCTCTAAAGTCCTCTCTCATCCTGACCCTAGCTTTAGATTCTTATTATTTTAGGCTTTGTAGTTTCCATTTTTCTTCTTAAGGCCAATTTCCCCTCTTCCTAACTAGGTCTTACATTTTTATAGTTTTTTACAGTTTTCAAGATACATCATCCTCCACTATTTCATCTGATTTTTAAAACAACTCTATAAAGGAAACAGGGTGCTTTGCAGATGAGGGAAATGGAGAATAAGGTCCCTGAGCAGGCAAGAGATCAGAGCTACAACTGGCAGCCTCAGAGTGCCACAGGCACCAAAGCTCTGTCTCCTTCCTCTGACCATGGCCACCAGCACAGTTGGCTCTCACTTTGCCCTGGAGTGAACTAGAAAGCCCAAGGCCTCGGCCTGAAGGCAGACTGGCCCCCACAGCCTCTGTGACACGGGAATCCTTATTCACATGATTATTGGAGTAAACATTTTATTAACCCTCAACAGAAGCATAAATTCGGGTTAATAATGTCTGGCTTTAATTGAAATATATTTATTTATTAATCTTTGCTAACAGAGTGAAGCAATCTAAAGTTCCCAAGCATCATCTTAGTTCCTGAATTACTTTATCTGTCTCCCTTCCTGCTCTTTGCTACACTTTCGTACTGAAAATAATGTTATGTTGCTAATGGTGGTGTTTTGTTTTGGTTTTTCTAAAAATGAGCTGGGCTGGGCTGCCTGCCAGCTGGTGCCCCCAACCTCACCCAGAAAGCACACCCCTCTGCCTATCTTCTGTGTTTTCAGAAACCACATTCCATTCAACTGAGCCAATCTACAGTTCACATCTTGTCTTGGCAGAAATCTCTTTGGCAAGAAATAGTTGCTGGTATCTGGATCAGAGCCAGTCATTTTAAACAACATTTAAAGCAAGATCCCAAAACAGAAAAAGAAGTTCTAATTTTCCTCACCTCTTCCCCAAAGCAGACAGGCTTTGCCTCTTGAGTCTATACAGTGAGCAGCCTCAAGTTAGAGATAAAATTAAACCAACATTCCATTTTCCATAATTATAAACATATTCATTGGCAAATCCAACTGCATATACTCAGTATCTGTTATATATTATTTTTTATTCTCCAACATGTTTTGAAAAGAATGGAAGGTAGATGCAGGCTTTGTTGGTAAAGATCACTAATTCATCTCAGTTTAACTATGTCTTTATTGTCCACTGACTACCCTGTGTCAAGCTTAAGTCTCCTGCCTGTGCCTTAAGTCTGTTTGGAGATGGAAGATATTCACATATGAAGGAATTGGAGATTCATCGATAGTCACTTCAGCTCATAAATAGGTTGACTTGTGTTGGCCAAGATTCTTTTGGATATAAGAGACAAAATTCTTCTGTAGCAGAAAGAAAAATTTGGATGTGTTGCTCAGAAGGGAAAGTATAGGGACAGTGGCTATCTCAGGGACAGAGACCAGGGGCTCCTATAATGGACCAGGAACCTCTCTCCTACTCTTGACCCTGCTTCCCAGGCCAGCTCCTAGATTGGCCTTACTGTTTCTTGCCTCTTCTTCTAAGAGGCAAGACAGAGCAAGGCAAGACTATCAACAGTTATGTCATCCTGCTCAGCAATCCCCAGAGGAAGGAAAGTACCTTTCTTGATGTTTCAGTATGTCCAAATCTCAAGATACAATGGAGATTGACCAGACTTTTGTCATGGATTCCATGAACCAATCAGTGGTGGTGGTGATGGGAGGGGTACTGTCATTGGCCAAGCCTGAGTCAGATGTCCATCCCTAATCTGGCAGTAGACTAATGTAATGCCAGCTGCAGCAGTATCACAAGCTTAGAGTTAGGGTGATGCACTCCCCTAGAAGAAGGGTGGGAGGTGGGGGACGGTACTGTTAGCAAAAGAAGGGGAAGGGGCCATTGGGCAAACCAGAAGCAGTAGACACCCATTACAATTACATTCCAAGAGTTCATTTGAAAGTGGTTGCTTAGCCAACAAATATATAAAAAGATGCTCAATATTGCCAGCTATTAGCGATGCAAATCCAAACCACAATGAGATACCATCTCACACCTGTTAGAATAGCTATACTCAACAGAACAAGTAATAACGAATGCTGGAGAGGATGTAGAGAAATAGGAACCCTCATACACTGCTGGTGGGACTGCAATTGGTACAGCTACTATGGAAAACAGTATGGGGGTTCTTCAAAAAAACTAAAAATTGATCTACCTTACATGATCAAGCAATCCCTTTACTGGGTATTTATCCCAAAGACTTAAAAATTCACATCTGAAAAGATATTTGCACACCGATGTTCATAGCAGCATTATTCACAGTGGCCAGGATATGGAAGCAACTGAAGTTGTCCTATGATAGATGACTGGATAAAAAAGCTGTAGTACATATATACAATGGAATATTACTCAGCCATAAGAAGAGATGAAATACTGACATTTACAACAACATGGATGGACCTCAAGATAATCATGCTAAGTGAAATAAGCCAAACAGAAAAAGTTGAAAATCACATGATACCACTTATATGTGAGATATAAACCTAAAAGCAACAAATGAACAGGACAAACAAACAGGGACTCATGGACATAGACAATAGACTAGCGATTACCAGAGGGTAGGGGAGAGGGGGGAGGTAGACGGTGTAAACGGGGTCAAATATGTGGTGACAAAGAAATCTAACTATGGGAGGTAACTATGGGAGATGAACAGACAGTGTAAATATATACTGTCAAAGTGTACAGCTGAAACTTACTGGATTTCATTAACCAATGTGACCATAAAAAATTAATTTAAAAAAATAAATTAAATAAAGAAATATTTACTGAAATGCTTATTCAATTATACTAAAAATCATTAAATCATACGCTTTAAACAAGTGGACTGTATAGTGTGTGAGTACTAAGTTGTATCTTAATAAAACTCTTATAAAAAAAAGTGGCTGTTTAAAACTCAGATTGCATTTCCTAATAAAAAATATCTAATAAGAAACCCTTATATTTGTGTGGTGTTTCATGAGACACCTTCTTATCAATGATCTCATTTGACCACTCAATGTTTCCTTGAGGTAAAGAGGAGAGATAGCTTCCCTTCTGCCACATCACCCTTGACCTTCAGCCACCCCAGAAACACCTTTTTGAGCCTGTGTCTCTGCGCCTGTTACAGGCAGGGAGAAAGCTTCTGTGGAAGGATTTCCATGATAGGGGAAGGTGTCATGCTAAGCTGACTGCTACACCCAGGCCTAAATATTTATTTTTCCTTCTGCCCTGTTCTGGACCCCTGAGAGGCTACCTAATATGGATGGAGTTTCAAGGCTGTGACCAGTTTTGTGTGAAACTGCATGGAACAGAGGGTAGAGGGTTGAGGAAAATGTTACTGCCTGGCACTAAACTTCCTCTCAGGAAAATATCTGGGTTAGCTGGAGGCTATAGGGTGGATTGTTACTCCAATAAATTTCATTTTAAAAAAATTTTAAATTATGTTTTAAAAAATTGTTTCATGAAGGAATGCTCACAATATATTAATTACATTAAAAAAAAGAAGTTATAAAGCACCATACACATATGACTACGAGTAAAAATTACTGGAGGGATATGATGACTAAGTGGAGGGCCAGGGGAGGGAGGGAGCAATTGTGGGGATCATTTTATGAATATTTTAGAGGTCTAATCAATGTACTGTATACTTGAAACTAATTTAAATAAATAAATTTATTTAAAAAAAAGAAATACAATTAAAAAATTACTGGAGGGAAATACATCAAAATGTTAACAATTGCTTATTCTGGGTGACATGCTGTCTTGTGATTTTTTTTTTGTCTTCATTCTTTTCTACAATTAACATTTATTAATTTGTCATAAAAAGTAAAGGTATATTTCTTTGTTGATTATCTGTTCTAAAAGAGTCTCTGCAGGAAAAACTTCAGCTCTTTGCTCTGACATTCAAGGCCCTTCATAATCGGGACCCATGACGCGTCCCACATCTTGCTGCCCACTCCATCCCTCAGGCCACCCTTCTTCCCGGTTCCCTCCCGAGCTGTGCTCCACTCTCTGCTATGGCCCCCCTCATCCTCTCCACCTATTTAAATCCCAGCCATGTTTACAGTCTCACCTTCTCAAAGTCCCAGCCAGGACATCCATGCGCCAGGTGAGCCAGAAAAAGGATTTGAGGCTTGGCTGGTTGTATGGCCTTTTCAGGCACTCTTGGTACTTCAGGAACAAAGAAACTCGCTTTCCCAAAAGGCTCCCAGCATGAGTTTAAGGCAGCCTTCTCTCACACACTGTATGTCCTCTTTCCTCCCCTCTGTTGTGCTGTAGATAAAGGAGAGTTGATGTTTACCAATGAATGAAGACCACTCCTGTCCCAATGGACTGCTAACCAGTGTTCAAAATTCAGTTCAGTTCAATTTGGCATTCAAAATGTCAACATTTAAAACCACGTCTGACCCTGAGGGCAAATAAGAAAAATACAACCAATTCACCCATCATTTATTTATCCATCCTTATATTTATTCAGTAACTATTCATTACGGTTATTTATCCTGTTACAAATTTAAGCAACAAATACTTGAGCATCCACTATGTTGCTAGTGCATGCCCAGGTGCTAAGACCACAAGAATGTACAGTGTCTGCCTTCATGTGACACACGTCTACCTGGGGAGTCAGGTAAATACAGCTACAGGGCAATAAAGGGTAAGATCAGCTCAGCCCCACTCCCACCACACACACACACAGGCACATACATACAGACATGCACATGCATACACAGATACACATGTTTCTAGAGCATAGCATGGAGTTTGGCCTACAGAAAACTAGATTAGCAGAAGAAAGGTGAGCTGTTTTTACTCTTAACACTTCTGATACCAAATATGTGGGAGTTTTTCTACACCAACTAATTCTCCAACTCTCCAGACAGCAGCTGGGTGCCCTACATTTCAATTCTGACACTAACTGCCAAAGTTAGTACAGACCCCACAGATTAGCTCAGTCCCACAAGACTGCCCCCACTTCACACGCCGGTCACAAGTCCCAGGTTGCACCTATACTTCTGATTGACCAGCTGTATGTCAGGAGTTCCCATGACCCCCTCCTCAGTTTCAACAATTCGTTAGCTCACAGAACTCAGGAAAACACTTTACGTATATTTACTAGTTTATTATAAAGAATACAGCTCAGGAAGAGCCAAATGGAAGAGATGTGAAGGACAACGTAAGGAAGTAGAGCACAAAGTTTCCTGCCCTCTCCAGGCACATCACCCTCCCAGCACCTCGATGTGTCCACCAAGCCAGAAGCCCTTCAAACCCATCGTTTAGGGGTTTTTATGGAGGCTTTATTACAGAGACATAAGCGACTGAATCATTGGCCATTGATGATTAATTCAATCTCCAGCCCCTCTTCCCTCCCTGGAGGTTGGGAGGCAAGCATTAAAGTTTAAACCCTCTAATCATGCCTTGGTCTTTCTGGTGACCAGCTATCTTGAAGCTATCTAGGGGCTCACTAAAAGTGGCCTCATTAGAACAAAAGACAATCCTATTGCCCAGAAAATTCCAAGGGATTTAGGAACTGTGGGAAAAGACCAAATGTATACTTTTCATATCACAGGGGGCTTTTTAATATTTTAATTACAAAAAAGGAAAAGAGACATTTTAACATAGTAGCAATCATTAGGCCAAGAGTTTGACTCTCCACAATGTGAAAGTCCTGTATGGACATATGTGAAGACACAAAAATAAAAGAAAGAAGTTCAGCGTAGCTACAGCACAGCCTCCAAGTTGGGGCAATGGGAAAATATTCGGTTGGAAGGGTGGGCAGGGGCCAGGTCAAGAAAGGTACAGAGGAGTTAGAACTTTAACCTGAGAACAATGGTGTCCACTAAAAGGTTGATAGGACCAGATTTATGACTCAGAATTATGCCTCTGCCTGTCATAGGAAGAATGAATGGGGAGGAAGAAGGAGAGGAATGCAGAGGCAATACACCATGGGTGGTTGTCAGGTTGCCACAAAGGGAGGTGGTAGCCTAGACTAGGGTAGTGCATGAAGACATGGGGAGAAGTGGAAGTACTTAAAGTACAGTAGTCCCCCCTTATCTATGGGGATATGTTCCAAGAACCCCTGTGAATGCCTGAAATGGCAGATAGTGCTGAATCCTATATATATTATATTTCTTCCTATATGTGCATACTTCTGATATAGTTTAATTTATAAACAAGGCACAGTAAGAAATTAATAATAATAATTAATAATAATATAGAAATTATGTACTGTTATAAATTGTTATAAAATTATAATGATATACTGTAATAAAAATTATGTGAATATGGTATCTCTCTCTCAAAATAGCTTATTGTATTCTACTCACCTTTTTACATGAAGGAAGCATTTTATGACTTCTTGGTGGCATATCCAAGGATCACTACTGTTGTGTTTTGGGGCCATTAGAAAGTAAAATAAGGGTTCCTTGAAAACAAGCACTGCAATACCACACCAGTCAATCTGATATGTAAGATGGCTACTAAGTGGCTAATGGGTGGGGAATGTCTACAGCATGGAGATGCTGGACAAAGGGATGATTCACGCACGTCCCAGCTGGGACTGCATGGAAATATTTTGAGATTTCATCACAATATTCAAAACAGTGTGCAATTTAAAACTTCCAAATTATTTATTTCTGTTATTTTCCATTTCATATTTTCAGACCGCAGTTGACTGTTGGGCAACAGAAACCTCAGAAAGCAAAACCACAGATAAAGGGGAAATACTGTATATGTACAGCTCTTGGTTTCTAATAACATTCTCTTATAAAAGGAACCAGGGTTCTTTAGAGACATTAGGGCTGGGGCAAGAAATACACACGTGAGCCTGGAGCATCTTATAGCACCAGAAAATGAGGTAGTACTCAAAAAAAAAAAAAAAAAAAAAAAAAACCCACACATATTGATGAGAATATGTCCAAAAGGCACAGAAGCCAACTAAAAGTTTTCAATGGCCAAAGCTGGAACAATGTATGTAACAAAATAAAGTAGGATTGCATTATAACTCAAAATATAAAATAAATATCCATGAGTCCATGCTGATATTTTAAAATGATTGAATTAGTTAATAAATGAGATAGAAGAGACAGATCTCTGGAGAATTTCAAATAAATTATGCAGATACTCCATCCTCAGAGAAATGGGACATAACTCCCCTCTGCTCAAGTGTGAGCTGCACATAGTGACTTCCTTATAGTGAGTAAAGAATGGAAAGGGGGGGGAACAGTAACTTTGCACTGGAGAAACACGACAAACTCACCTCAGCCATATGATCAATGTCAACATGAACAGTGCTAAACCATACTGATAGTATGTGCCCTGATATGATGTGATAAAATATTTTTAAAGATATAAAATTTCCTTCTTTCAACAAATATTTAATGCATATAGGCTCTTCATTCATTTGGAAATACTTGAGCCCTTCTATGCATTCAGGCACTGGTCTGAATGCCAAGGATTCATTCGACTGGAGAGAGAAAGACAATAAATGTGTAACATCTCAGGTATGATAAGTGCTATGAAGAAAAGTAAATCAGTATAAGAATGTCATGAAGAATTCCTGTCAAGATGGCATAGAAGGTAAACACTGTGCTCACCTCCTCTCACAACCACATCAAAATTACAATGAAACTACAGAATAACCATCACTGGGAGTCACCTGTGGTCTAGCGGCACAGAAGTGCTACAACTGGGGACATACATAAGAGGTCACCTCAAGACTGGTAGGAGAGGCAGATACACAAAATAGGCTAGTCCCACAATTGATGGGAGGGTTATCTTGGCTGTAGCGGCCTCCCTTGAGAAGCAAGGGGTCCCAGCTCCACTCCCCAACCCATGGTTCCAGGACCAGAAGGAGAAGTCCCCACAACCTCTGACTGTGAAAACCAGCAGAGGTTGTGACTGAGTGAGACAGAGGGTTTCAGTAATACAAATACTTCTTTGAAGAGGCCCGCACATGAACTTAGTAACAGACTCACTTGCTCTGAGCTCCAGCTCTGGGGCAGCCATTCGAGGGGCACCAGGGACATAAAGGAAGAAAGTGAGTTGTCTAGCTTCAAGACAAGGGCTAAAGGGTCAGCTTTCTCCCAGATAGAAGTGCTGGCAGTATCCATTGTTCCTTTATTAAGCCCTCCCCTGCCTGGCATGCAGACACAGGCAGCCGCCATATCTGAATCTCCACCAACGTAGCTAACACTGGTCGCTATGCCCATGTGATTCCCTGAAACTCCACCCCTCCCAACATGCAAGTCCACCCAAGCCACTTAGAGTGGATTTTCCAAGCAAATATTCTGTCTTGGTTTTGCTTCAGACTCTCCTAAAATCTCTCAAAGGTTCACAAAACCTAAACAAGCAGTATCTGGCCTCAGTATGCCCAGTACTTCTTGCTGAATAGCACCAAGCCTGGCACTAGTGGCAGCTGGCCTCGGTTTGTGTCTTGGCCTCTCCAGGCACTTCCAAGCCCAGCGTGTGTGGTGGTCATCTGCAGATTGCTTGGTGGCTCATGCCACATGGCCCTGGGCAAGTCACAGGCTGCAGCTGAACTTGGCCTGCAGTAAGGCCCCTCCCAGAAGGCACTGTCCTGCATGTCTGGTGGCTGGCTTTGTTCTGAGCCAGAGCACCACTGTGGTTCACAGCTGAGGATGACGCACCCAAAAGACAGGCACCAGAACCCTACTAAAGTGAATCTTGCTCTGTAAGGTCAGCTCCTACACAATAGCTCCTCCACTAGTTGTGGCCAGCCCTCACGACCAACTAGCCCAAGGGTCAATCCCTCCCACTGACATGCACACAGCAACCAAGTCTCAACTACAACAAAGGGGACACACACCTCATACAAAGGATATACCTGGATCACCCAGCTCAGGTGAGCAGGGAACACCGTGTCACTGGGACCCACAGCACACTTACTTATATAAGGCCACTCTACTAAGACTGGGAGACATAGCAGCCCTACCTAACACATAGGAACAAACACAAGTAGGCAGCCAAAATAGAAGGATAGAGAAACATGTCCAAAATGAAAGAATAGATCAAAGCTCTAGAAAAAGAACTAAATAAAATGGAGACAAGCAATCTACCAAATGCAGAGTTCAAAACACTTGTTATAAGGATGCTCAATGAACTTAGATGAAGAGTAGATGAACTCAGTGAGAACTTTAACAAAAACATAGAAAAGATAAAAGTGGGGATAGAAAACATAAAAAAGAATCGGTCAGAAACGAAGGCTACAATAACTTAAATGAAGAATACCTTAGGAGGAATTAACAATAGATTAGAAGAAGCAGAGAATCAAATCAGTGATTCAAAAGATAAGGTAGCAGAGAACACCCAATCAGAACAACAACAGGAAAAATAATCCAAAAAAAAAAACAAACAAAAAAAACAAAAACCAAGATATAGTGTAAAGAGTTCTCTGGGACAACATCAAGCATACCAACATTCTCATCATAGGGATACTAGAAGGAGAAGAGAGAGTGTAAGAAATTGAAAACCCATTTCAAGAAATAATGACTGAAAACTTCCCTAACCTGCTGAAGGAAATAGACATACAAGCCTGGGAAGAGCAAAGAGTCCTAAACAAGGTGAACCCAAAGAGGCCCACACCAAGACATTTCATAAATAAAATGCCAAAAGTTAAAAACAAGAAGAGAATCTTAAAAGCAGTTACCTATAAGAGAGCACCCATAAGACTATCATCTGGTTTCTCAACAGAAACTTTGCAGGCCAGAAAGAATTGGCAGGAAATATTTAAAGTGATGAAAAACAAGGACTTACAACCAATATTACTCTACCCAGCAAAGCTGTCATTGAGAATCAAAGGACAGGTAAAGAGCTTCCTAGACAAGAAAAAGCTAAAGGACTTCATCATCATCAAGCCAGTATCACAGGAAATGTTAGAGGGACTTCTTTAAGAAGAATAATCAAAAAGAGAAAAAGAGAAGAAGTATGAATAATAAAATGTCAATAACTACGGATATAGCAACAATTACTTTAAATGTAAATGGTTGAAATATTCCAATCACAAGATAGGGTGGCTGAATTGATAAGAAAACAAGACCCTTATATATGTTGCCTACAAGAGACCAACTTCAGATCGAAAGACACACACGGACTGAAAGTAAAAGGATAAAAAAGATGTGTTATGAAGATAGAAACAAATAAACAAAAAAATCTGGGGTAGCAAGACATACCAGGCAAAATAGACTTTAAAATGAAAGCTATAACAACAGACAAAGAAGGACCCAATTATCCTACTTCTGGGTATTTATCTAAAGAAATCCAAAGCACTACTTCAAAGGGACACGTGAATCCATATATTCATTGCAGCATCTTTTACAATAACCAAGAAATGGATGCATCCTGGGTGTCCATTAATGGATGAACAGATAAAGAAGAGATGGTATACATATACAACGAAATATTATTCAGCCATAAAAACGAATGAATGAATGAATAAATAAATGAAATCTTGCCATCTGCAACAACATGGATAGACCTAGTGGGTGCTGTGTCGAGTGAAGTAAGTCAAATAGAGAAGAAGAAATGCCATCCGATTCACTTACATGTGGAATCTAAGGAACAAAATAAACAAAAAGAAAAGAAAACAGAAATACTCATAGATACAGAGAACATTTTGAGGGTTACCAGATGGGAAGAGGATTGGGGAAGTGGGTAAAAAAGGGAAGGGGATTAAGAAGTACAAACTGGTAGCTACAAAATAGTCATGGGGCTGTAAAGTATAGCATAAGGAATATAGTCAATAATATTGTAATAACTGATGTCAGATGGGTACTAGATTTATTGGAGTGATCACTTCGTAAGTTATATAAATGTCTAATCACTATGTTGTACACCTGAAACTAATATAACATTGTATGCCAACTGTCATTGAAAATAAAAATATATTTAGAAAAAGAATGTCATGAGGGTAAGGGTATATCTTATGAGGGGTGGTCTGTAGAGCCATCTCTGATAAAGAATATTTGAGCAAAGATCTTAAAGAAATCTAAAAGTTAGCCATGAAGTTACTGGAGAAAGAGCACTCAGGCAGAGAGACAGTGTGGCACAGCCTCCAAGATTCCCCCAGTAACCCCTGCCTCCTGGTTTTCCACTCTTGTATAGACCAGGGGACCAACTAAATGCATCAGAAGTGATGGTGTATACTTTTGAGGCTAGGTCATAAAAGGCATTGAAGTGTCCACTTTGCTCTTTTGGCTCTTTCACTCTGAAGGAATCCAATCTTCATGTTCTCAAGGCATTCTACTGCAAACCCACAGAGAGGTCCATGTAGCAAGGAACTGAGTGAGGCCTCCCAACAACAGCCAGCACTCTTTCGAGCCGTGTGAGTGAGTGCCTTGGAAGTTGATTCCCCATCCCAATCAAGCCTCAGATGACTTGGCTCCTGCTAACATCTGGCTGTAACCTCAGGAAGTACCATGAGCCAGAACAAGAGCTAAGCTGCTCCTGGTTTCCCATCCCATAGAAACCATAAGAGATAAGAGATGATTATTACTGTTTAAAGTTAACTAAGTTTTAGTGTGATCTGTTGTGCAACCATAGATAACTGAAATCACCAGCAAATACAAAAACCCCAGGAAGTAATATACTGTTCTATTAAGATATCAGTGGAGTGGGGGTAAGGGCATCATGGCTAAAATAGAATGAATGTGAAGGAGAAAGGTAAGCTGAAAGTGGAGAGTAACTCAGGGCCACATTAAGGATAGTGGATTTGCTCTGAGTGAGAATTTTGAGCAGAGGGACATGATCTCACTTATATTTTAACAGGATCCCTTTGTGGCAGCATTTGGGCATAGACAGCATCAGAGCAAATGGCAGAGGCAAGAAGGACAATTAGGAGGCTACTACAGTGTTCCAAGCAAAAGCTGATGGTGATCTGACCTAGGACAGTAGAAACAGGCAACTTCAGGATATATTTCTAAAGCAGAGCCAACGTTTTTTCAGGTGGGATATGAGAGAGTCAAGGATGACTCTAGATAAATACCCAGAAGTGAAATTGCTGGGTCATAAGGTAGTTCTATTTTTAATTTTTTCAGGAATCTTCATACTGTTTCCCATAGAGGCTGCACCAATTTGCAATCCCACCAACAGTGTAAGAGGGTTGTAGGTACCAGATTAATCAGGTAGATCACTTTGTAAATTATATGTGTCTAACCGCTATGCTGTATACCTAAAACTAATATAAAATAATATTGAATGCCAACTGTAATTGAAAAATAAAAATAGGAAAATTTAAAAAAAAAAAAAAAAGAATGACTCCAGGGTTTTTGGCCTAAACAACTATAAGAATGGAGTTGCCATTTACGGAAGGAAAAGGGAAAATCAAGCACATTTAGATTCCTGAAGGAGAAAGGGATATGCAGAAAACCTCGGTAGATGTGGCCATTCCTCCTATACATGTTCTTGATCCTCTGGAACATAGGACGACACTTGGGGTCCTAAGCCTACTTATAACCACATGCCTTCTTATACCAGAGATGGTTTCTTTACTGCCCAGGATCTTCATTAGAATGCCTCAGCGAATATAGCCAGGAAGGTTCTGGAAATGAAAGCACTAGAAAGCATATGCTTTATTTAAAGTGACAAGCATCATTGAGAACCCACGAATACCACATCTCCCATTTTGTCAAAAAGAACCAGAAATCCAGATTTTTACATGAAATCTCCCAATCTTTAAATGTTATAGAATTCACTTTTTTTAGGAAGTTATGCAGACCACCAAATACAACAGTGGCCTGAATGCAGTCTAGGACCCCCTACTATACAATCATGGGTTTATATCATAAGTCTATGGGGCCTTTCTGACTCACTTTCCTTGCCTATAAAATAGGGCTTTGCATGTCTCCTCTACTTATCTCAGATGTCTCTTAGAGGCAGAGGAATGAGATCACATGAGTAACAAGGTTTATAAAGTATAGGGCCCACTGAAGCAGAGCAGTACTGCAGCTTCTGTGAGCACCGCAGCAATTATTATAGCCATCAAGCCTCAGGTGCAGAATCTATCAATGAACTTGTGTTGACATCCCTGAAAGCACAGGCCTCTACCCAGAGTGTAATCCACTTATTCTCATTATTCGGTTACTTATATAGTGAAAACTCATTTATTTCCCACACAGTACCTAACATTGCTTGACTCATAATACCCTATAAGTATTTGTTCTAGGTAATGTTAATAATTTATTCACTCATTAATTCCACTAGGATTTTTTTCCTTTGGTATTAATTATATGCCCAGTGTTGCCCTAGGCACTGTGGAAAATACCCGGCCTCAGTGGCAGCCAGTGAGCCTTGAAGGCGTCCATGCCTTCAAGGCAAGCACTGAATGCTGGATAGAAGGAGAACTGTAAATGCCAAAGAGCCCCCAACAGAAGCTGGGTGGGTCAAAAAGGCCTTCAGAAAAGAGGCAAGACCTGAAGGAGGCTTTAAACTGAGATAGGACTTGGACTGGAGGAGAGAAAGGAGAGTAGGTGGGGTGGCCAACCATCACAGTTTGCCTGGCACTGAGGGGCTCCTCAGCATATGGGACTTTAAATGCTAAAACCAGGACTGTCCAGAGCAAACCATATGATTGGTCATCCTGAGCAGAATAACATAATGATTATGAATCAGACTCGGAAACCAGACAACCCATAGTACTCCTCTCCTACTGTCCTAACTGTGTGATCTTAGACAAGTTCCTTGACCTGTCTGAGCCTTGGTTTTCTTATTTATAAAATAAATACCCACCTTGTGAAATGGTTTTAAGAACGGAATGAGAAAATACAGGAGATACTCAATAAATGATAGCCATCATCATCAGCTAAATCCCAGGTTAAGGGGATGAATTGTGCTTCTCTGAAGTTCCCAGCATGTCGTGTTTGTCCTGTGGCCAGAGTCTCAAGGTCAAAGCAGCTGCTATGATGCTAATAGCTGTATGACCTATTCCTCTTGGAGAAGTCATCTCTGGTGTGCCTTCTGAGGCTGGATGACATGAAGGTCCTACCAAACAACTAAAAAGCTGAAATGAGAAGTCAAACACTGTCAAATTATGTATATGTATATTCAAGATAGTCTATATTTATAGACCGGGCTGCCTGTAGGGGCTGTAAAGTTCTACCTCCTGCCCTATAATTGCCAAATAGATAATAGGCAGCACCTTTAAGACACTAGACAACATTTTAACTGTCCTTAAATTAAAAGCCAAGAAGACAACATCCCCCAAGAATAGCCAGAATGCCCTACAAACCACAGTTGCTGTGTCTCCATAAGCTTCCCTCATTCTCTGCTCCTGAGATATTTTGGTTCTTTGCTTCTCACAGCTTCTCTGGCATCATACCTGGTTAGGTTCTACCCCTACCTGTGCCAGCCCATCCTTAACAACTGTAACATCTTTTTTTTTATTGTTTATAAATATAATAAACTTTACTGAAAATAAATTTAGAATATCAAGCAGGCAAAAATAAGAAAGTAAAAATTATTTTAAAAATTCTATCAGCTAAGAATAACCATCAAAAGAACTGATGTCTATCTTTCCAGATGCAGGAAGATAGATAGGTAGGTAGGTAGGTGGACAGACAGACAGACAGACACTATGGTGTCCAGCCTTCCCTTCTTTTTTTACTAAGAAGGCCTTGGCTTTGTAATCAAATAAAAATTCTACATTTCCCAGTTTCCTGTATAGCTAGTGATAGCCGGAAGCCCTGAACATTTGTTTGCTGGGGATTTCTCAGGAAGTGTTCCTTTCCTGACATAAGTGCTTCCCTTTCCTTCTTATTGTTTCCTTTTTATTTTCTTGCCTGGAATATTTTAATGGTTTATATAATTTTTGGAAATGCTATGCTATGACAAACATCCTTGTAGCTGAACCTGCACATATCCATGATGATTTCGATAGGATAAATTTCTAAATTGAATTACTGGGATAAAACGTAAGCAACAATGCCCACATTTTTGATAACTATTTCCAAATTTCCTTAAGATTTATATTCCTATCAATAGTATTCTTCATCTTTAGGGGAATTCCAAAAGTCATTCATTAATATAAACCCAGTTATAGTTGAAAGGGGCTTGTTATGAATAACAAGATACTCATTTACTTTTATGGCTCTGAAGGGATTTTAGGAAGTGAGGACAAGAGACCAAATACTATAACAAAAGACAGTCCCATTGCTCTTAATGGTCAGGGAATTCCAAGGATTTTGAGAGCTGTGATCCAGGAACCTTGAAAGAAGACCAAAATATGTATTTACTGTAAATCACGATATCATACTTTCCTGCTATAAAAACACCTAGAGATGCTAGATAAAATAGAATGAATATCCTTTTAAATACATTAACTGAGATTTTTATTAAAGAAAGTGGAAACTCCTGAGGCCAAAAAGAAATAGAAGAAAATTGAAACAAAAGAAGGAAGCAGTTGCTGATGCTGCGGCTGCTCTGGATGAAGTGGGGGTGGGATGGGAGGTCTGATAATCACAGAGCTTTGGATTTAATGGCCACTGACAAGGACAGGAGCTGCGTCTGAGGCAACGTGCATTGGAACTGTAATTTCCAGATAGAGCCAAGACCGTCCAAGATAAAAGGATGACAGGAAAATAATCTCAAAGAGATAATAAGGTAGTTTATCTATCTTGTTCAGGCTCTGGATAGAAAACGTACTTCTCCTGACAATTTATGATGAAGCTCCTGACTTCGTCTAGATTTGGGAATCAAATTTATACTACTTGCGTGATCCACTAAGCACTCACCTCATCCAGATAAGAGATTAACATCTCAGGCTGAAAGCACTATGAGAGTCAAATGCAATACTGCTCTCCAGAGATCACACAAGAATCTTACACATGAAACGCTGCAAAGCATGAATTTATAGTGCCAAATTCAAAACGTGTAAGGAAATAAGTCACCAAGATTGAGAGTCAGCAGAAACCACTAAAACAGATTTGAACTCCTAATTACTTCAGATAATAGAATTATCACATACATACTATAGGGTTGTTTTAATTTCTTAAAAACATTTTATTAAGGTAAAGTGTCTCATTCTGTTCATGAAGAGAATGCTTTTCAATGCTTTTTAGTTGGTGTCTTTGTGAAAGATAAACACGTCAGTTTTATAAATGATACATAATTTAAAGAGACCACATATCTTTCATACACCAGTATTACATGTTCAATAAGATTTTGAAAGTATAGAAATATTGACAAAGAAATGTCTAAATCTGTAGAAAATTTTCATGAGTTTATCTGAGCCAAACTGATGACAATTGCCAGGAAGCAAGATCTCATCGGGCTGAGAAAATGCTCCAAACAATGGCAGTTTTGCAGCTTATTTTATACAATAGAATCAAAGGTGGAGGTGTAAAAAAGGTTAGGTGAAATCCATCGATGGTAGATTAAGGGTGTGGGAGAAAGCAAAGTGGGGAAATCTCTGGGATTGCATAAAAGGCCAAATGGAGAGACACATACTTCTTTTACATTGATGGGTGCAGGATAGTCAATATCAAACATTGACAGCACATAGAGATGGTATGCGGGGAACAAGATAACAAGGAAAGGCTCTGATGCTGGTGGTTGTGCCTTGAGGGGTCTGGAAAACAAGGTTATTTTGACATTTCAAAGCTATGTTATCCTAGATGCAAAAAGACGACAGACAGGCTTACTTAAGGAAAAGATTGACCTTAGTCAAGAAAGCTATAGGCCTAGGAAGTCATGACTCGATTTTAGTTAGGAATTTTTATGTTCAGACAATCCCATGTTGTTACTTTTTGCCTCTGAATTTGTAAGACCCACCACGCAGGACTCCCCTGAGGTTATTAGGTTTCATATGTTCTCTTTTCCATCTGCAGAAAGATGAGCTAAAATAACAAGTTGAAATATAAAAGCCACAAAATTAATTTCTGCTATATTAAAAATTATTAACTGCAAAGTACGGAATAGAGATACCTGGCTTAAAATAATGCAAATGAAAAAAAAAACTAAAAAAGGAATGAAGAGGTGTGGCAGGCAGGAAGAGAGAGGTGCCACTTGATAGGTACATTTTTTATTGAGGTATAATTCACATACCATAAAATTTATCCTTTTAAAGTATACTTTTCAGAAATTTTTAGTGTAGTTACAAGATTGGCCAACCATCACCACTATCTAGTTCCAGAATATTTTCATCAGCCCCATAAGAAACCTAGTACTCATTGGCAACCACTCCCCATTCCTTCTTCCCCCTAACCCTTTCAACCACTAATTTACCTTCTGTCTCTATGAATTGGCCTCTTCTGAACATTACATATAAATGGAATCATATAATATGTGACCTTTGTGACTGACTTCTTACATTTAGCATGTTTTCACAGTTGATCCATGTTGTAGCATCTAGCAGTACTCCATTCCTTTTTTATGGCTGACAGGCATCAAATTGTTTGGACATTTTAAATTTTGCTTATCTGTTCATCAGCTGATGGACATTTGGCTTAATGCCACTTTTTGGCTATTATGAATAATGCTGCTATGAACATTCATGTACAAGTTTTTGTATGTAAATATTTCTCCTTTTGCCTTTGAAGGTTTTTTTTGTCTTTACTGAAATATAACAGATGATTAGTTGCTTGTATTTACATTGTACAAGTCAATAAGTTTTTTTTTTTTCACTTATAGTTGGCATACAATAATATACCAGTTTCGGTTGTATAGTATAGTGATCAGAGATCCACATAACTCACAAAGTGATCACCCCACTAAATCTAGTACCCCCTTACCCTTACGTATTTATTACAACATTGTTAACCATCTTCCCCATGCTACACTTTACATCTCCATGTCTATTCTGCAACTATCCATTTGTACCTCTTAATCCCTTTGCCCTTTTTTGTCCCCCCAACCCCTCTCCCATCTAGTATCCCTCTAAATATTCTTTGTATCTATGAGTTTACTTCCATTTTTGTTGTTGTTGTTGATTTTGTTCTTTAGATTCCACATGTTTGTGAAATCATGCAATATTTGTCTTTCTCTAACCAACCCATTTCTTTCAGCACAATACCCTCTAGGTCCATCAAGGCAATATCTTTTTCCATCTCCTTTCTTTTTAGTCTGTGTGTCTTTTAATATGAAGTGAGTCTCTTGTAGGCAGCATATGTAAAGGTCTTGTTTTCTTATCCATTCAGCCACTCTATCTTTTGGTTGGAGCACTTTTTTCCATTTGAGATATTTGTTGATAGGAATGTAGTTATTACCATTCTTTATTCCTGTTTTTTGATGCATGTTTTTTTCTTCTTAGAGAAGTCCCTCCAACATTTTCTGTAATACTAGCTTGGTGATGATAAATTCCTTTAGCTTATTTTTGTCTTGGAAGCTCTTCATCTGTCCTTCAACTCTAAATGATAGCTTTGCTGGATAAAGTATTCTTGGTTGTAGATCCTGGGTCTTCATCACGTTGAATATTTTTTGCCAAGCCCTCCTGTCCTACAAAGTTTCTGCTGAGAAATCAGCTGACAGTCTTATGGGAGGAGCTAACTCCCATAGTAGTTAGGTAACTAACTACTTTTCTCTTGCTACTTTTAAAGTTCTCTCTTTGTATTTAAACTTGGGCATTTTAATAATGATGTGTCTTGGTGTGCGCTTCTTTGAATCCCTATTTTTTTGAGATTCTCTGAGCTTCCTGGGGTTTTATATCTATTTCCTTCACCAGATTAGGGAAGTTTTCCATCATTATTTCTTCAAATATATATTCAACTTCTTGTTCTCCCTCTTCAGGTATCCCTATGACATGAATATTTTTACCTTTAATAGTGTCCCATAGGCTCCTTAAATTATTATTATAGTCTTGACTTCTTTTTTCTTGCCATTCTGGTTGAGTGTCTTTGATTTTCCCATCCTCTATATAGGTCATTTGATCCTCTTATTTGTTCACTTTGTTTATTTCATTTAATATACTTCTAATATCAAGATAATGTGTTCTTCGTTTCAGATTGGTTCCCTTTTATAATTTCCATTTCCATTTTTATGCTTTTTATCTCTTTGTTGAAGCGCTCACTGAATTCATCTATGCTTCCCATAAGTTCATTGCACATCTTTATAACCAGTGTTTTGAACTCTGCATCTGTTAGATTGCTTGACTCCCTAATTCCTGGATCTCTGTTCTGTTCTCTCATATGGTTTCTGCTTCTTTGTCTTGCCATTTTGGCTGTCTTTCCATGTCTGTTTCTATGCACTAAGCAAAGCTCCTAAGTCTCTCAGTCTTATTAGTGTGGATTTGTGAAGTAGGTGTCCAGTGGCACAGTCCTGAGTGGGGTTCAGCTGCAAGCTAAAGTTAGCCCTAGCCTGTGCCCCTCTAGGGCCACCTGTCAAGATTCAGCAAGCAATCCACAGATGCTGTGCTTACAGTTGCCTCAAAAGGCCACACCAGAAACTGAGGCCAGCTGCCTCCAGTGTGAGTCTAGGTGCTGCTCAGCAAGGAGCACCTAACTCTCTGAGGACACAACTAGATGTGACTCGGGTGGGGCTGTAAGTTGGGAAAGGCAGAATTTCAGGGAATCCTCTGGGCGGAACAACCTCTGTTATCCAGTTTGTTGACATCTCGGCTATGGCAGCACTGTGCCCGTGCCCTGGTAAGGGGGAGGGCTCAACAGAAAACAATGGATACCATGGGCACTTCTGTACAGAGTTTCGCCTCAGCCCTCACTCTGACAACTCAGTGTCACCCTGTAAGTCCATGGTGACCCCTGTGCAGCCAAACTGGTACTGGTGCTCAAAGCCAGCAGGTCAGTCACTGCAAAGGTCCATCACTGCTAAAGTCTGCTCGTGGACTCGGTCCCTTTAAGAGGTGTCTGCTGCCGCCGCTGCTGCAGCCCCCGTCCCACTCAGCCACTCAGGACAGGGCAGCCTCATGTCTTCGCCCCATCCTACCTTCTGCCATTGCAGGGTGAATTCTTAGATTTCTCCCTAGTTCTATGGCTTGTGTCTCTAGATCTCAGGTGATTTTTTCTTTCTGTTTGCTCCTTGTTTCTATCACAACTTTGATTTGGTCACCAGAGGGATGAACAGATCCTCTCTTGTCTAAGCCATTTTTTTCCCTAGTTCATAAGTTTTTAATTTTAATGACGTCACATATATCCATTTTTATTTTTGTCACTTGTGCATTTAGTGTCATATCAAGGAAATCATTGCGACTCCAGATTCTTGGAGTCCGGCCCCAAATCCTTAAAGCGTATGTACCCAGACTATAAATTCTTAGAGAGCACCATCTGCCTGTACTGTTTTCTGCACTCCCATAATAAATGCATGTTGAAGGCTGTTTAAGAACTGTGGACAGTAGTCAACAGGTATGTGAAAAGATGCTCAGCATCACTAAGAGAAATGCAAATCAAAACCACATTGAGATACTACCTCACACCTGTTATAATGAGCATTATCAAAAAGACAAGAAATAACAAGTGTTGGCAAGGATGTGGAAAAAAAGAAACACTTCTGTACTGTGGGTGGACATGTAAATTGGTGCAGCCACTGTGGATAACAGTTTAGAGGTTCCTCAAACAATTAAAAATTGAACTACCTATGATCTAGCAACTTCTCGGTATTTATCCAGAGAAAACAAAAGCGTTAATTTGAAAAGATATAGAAACCCCATGTTCACTGCAGCATTATTTACAATAGCCAAGATATGGAAACAACTCAAGTGTCCATCAGTGGGTGAATAAATAGACATGGTACATATAGACAATTGAATATTACTCAGCAATAAAAAAGAATAAAATATTGCTATTTGCAATAGCATGAATGGACTTTTGAAGGCATTATGCTAAGTGAAATAAGTCAGAGAAAGACAGACACCATATGATCTCACTTATAAGTGTTATATAAAAAATAACATACTCATAGATACAGAAAACAGATTGGTGGTTGCCAGAGGCAGGAGGGTAGGGGGTGTGTGAAATGGGTAAAAGGAGGCAAAAGGTATAAAATAAATGTCATGGGTATATAATGTACCATATGACAACTATAGTTAATAATACTTTCTTGCATATTTGAAGTTGCTAAAAGTAAATATTAAAATTTCTCATCATAAGAAAAAACTTTCTGTAACCATATATAGTGACAGATGTTAACTAGACCTATTATGGTAATGATTTTATAGTAAATATACAATTAGCAAATCATTATTTTGTTCACCTGAAACTAATGTAATAATGTATATTGATTATATCTCATTAAAAAAAAGAAAACAGTAACATTATCTGGAACTAGAGAATGTCAAAGCTGGAAGTAGACTTAGAAGTAATCTTGTCCAGCTCTCACATTGTACATAAGAAAAGTGAGACCCAGAGAGAGGAAGTGGCAAAGTTGGAACCAGCATCCCAAATTCTTGACTCATGATCCATTAAATGCAAGATTGTCTACAATGAGCAGAGCCCGTAGAGGACACATGAATGTGCCTCTTGCCATGACACGTGGTGGTCCCTTGGCACAGGAGGCCAGCAGCACCACAGCCTGCCTCACTGCTGGATTGTACCTCCAGAGAAGGGTACCAAAAGCAACAGACAGTTCACTGTAGAACTAGTCTCATCACACTCTATTCAACACACCATTTGCTAGACCCTTTTGCCATTTTCTCATTTTGAATTTGATCTTTAATCAAAATTAGGCCACTAGTTTCAACTTTGAAACTTTGACTCATGGCACTCAAGGCTTTTGGTATCTATATCATAAATCAGGGGTTCTCGACTGGGGTGAGTTTTCTCCCCCAGCAGACATCTGGCAATGTCTGGAGACACTTGTAGTTATCACTACTCAAGAGTGCTACTAGCATCTAGTGGGTAGGGGCCAGGGGTGCTGCTCAACATCTCATAATGCACAGACAGCCACCACAACAAAGAATTAATGTCAATAGTGTCAAGGCTCTTATTCTAGAGTATGCTGGGGGAGTAAGAGTAAAAGTGGGGGCGGGGGACTTATTTCAGATTAACCTAAGAAGAGGGGAAGTCCAAACTACTGCTTTGGGTCCAAGCCAGGGGAACAATGAGAAGCCCCGGCTTTGATTTGCTTGAGTGTTTGTGTAAAAGGGAGATTGTTTATGTTCTTAAAACATCCCGTGTAATTGACTCTTTGCCTGTCTTTCTTGGGAAGGCCTATCAGCCCAGAGCGAACACATTCCTCAGGTGAGAAGGAAGTCTTGGCTGCATTCTTCCCCAGCCCCACCTAGGTTAATGAGTCATCCAAATGAAAGTGCTCGTGCACCTGGGCTCTCAGCATGACCACACACTGAGGCTCCCCCTGCTCTTCTTTAATGCAGCTCTCCTCGGAGACAAAGGTGCCATCTCTCAGACTCCATTGGAGCCTGGCCCAGCATCTCTTCTCTAGCCCCCTCCGTGGAGGAAGACAAGCGGCCCAATGTAGTAACTCCTAGTAGTAAAAACCTGCAGAAAACACACCCTTCTGACAGTCTCCTGCTTTCTAGCCAACATCTCACACCCTTTGTTTCTGACCTAATTTCCCTACTTTGACTTACTTCCTTGAGCTGGGAGAGATGCTAAGATACAAGAGAGGCTTCACATGGTGGGGGAAAAAGTTTGCAATAGACCAAATTTGTCAGGCATGTTTAGAGTAAGAAAAATAATTACCAAATGTGAACATTAGAACCATATTATATCTTAGAGTCAATTCTATTTTTTATCTCATATGAATGAAAGTTTTGCGCTTTTTATAGGCATTGGTTCCTGTCAGTATGTGGCAGGATATTGACATACATATGTTTAATTTTGACATCATTCCATAGATATTCCATAGTTATGTGTAACTTTGACATCATTTATAATTCAGGGCAGAATCCCAGATCAGATATGAGGTAATCATGTTTTATACTAGAATCTTAAAGGTAAGTTATTCTTCCTTGCTAAGATTGTCAGTAGAGGGCCTTTTTCTACAACGAATCCACTCAGCAAATATTGGTGGAGCTCAGGTGCGGAGGAGTCTAGAGTGACAAAGATGAAGAAGCCATGAGGGTCACAGACTAGCAGAGTGACAGACCTTTAAGAATAGTGATTGTAATTCATTGTAATATAGTCTCAGCACTCCCCATCAGCCTGCCTCATCATTCACAAAGAATTCCATAAATGGCGCTCTCTTGATTTTGCCCTGTCTGTGGCTCCAAAATCTGGCCTGCCATGTTTGGATCAGTGTTCCAACTAATAGCAATAATAATCAATAATAGTCTCTAAAGGGAATTTTAACTTAGGTTTGCTGAGAATGATTTAACCCATGCTCCATAATGAGAACTAGGCACAGTGAATGATACAGCTTATTTATAAAGACAGTTCTTTTCTCTTCACGAATAATGGAAACCCCCATCCAATGTGGCTAATAAATAGAACCCCTGTGGTCCAAACTGGACATTCCTCTGTGCATCCATGTCACCTTGTCCAGTATGAATGAATCTGGACTACCAAGTCCTGGCCTTTAATACCAAATGGACTTTCTCCTCTCATGTCCCCCTTTCCGATGAGCGCCATCTTCACTGGGACACCCAAGTCAGGAATTAATCATTTTCCACTCCTCTCAGCCTCACCCACCCTCCACATCAGTAAGTTCTATCTCTTTAATGAAATTTCGGACCTCCATCACCCCACCCCCTCCATCCTCATCGTTTAGGACAAAGTCATCTCTTGGCTGGATGACACTAAGGTGAGGATTACAAGCTAACTGGACTACTCCATTAAACTCCACCCCACTCATCATTGTATCCACTCTGCAGCCAGAATGGTCTTTCAAATGCACAGGACTGATGGCGTGAGACCATACTCCTCCCGAAGCCTGTGTGGACAAGGCTCCCTTGGAGGACTCCAGGCCTGGCTGCTCCTGTCTTCCTCATCAGAACATTAAATCAGAAGGGTATCAGCCACCAGTAGCCAGCAATATCAGTTCAGAGGTCACCTCAATAATTTAGGCGAAAGGAAAGAAGTGAGTCTTGTTGGAACCAATTTGCAAGAAACTGAAGAGATAATATCCAAGCGACTAGATGGCTGACTAAAAGAAGGGCTCAAGGATTTCCCCCTTTCCTGACTCGTGGAAGTGGCAAAGGGACTGGGGTGTTGTCCCCACAGAAACACACAAGAAGAGCAGATTCGGTGAGGTCGGTCAGGGTCCCATGGGACAGTCAGGATGTGTGAAGCAGGCCCCTGGTCTGGGCAGACTCAGCTTCATACCCAGAACCCAGGTCCTGGCCAGGGGTGTGTGGGGAGGGGGCTCAGACAACCTGGGTTCCACCTGCAGTCCACCATCCCCAGCTTGCCATATCTCTGGGCCTCACACTCCTCATCGTGGCAATGAGGGTAATACTAAGACCTACTACCCAGGCGATTGTGAGGACTAGAGGATAATGCACGTGTGGAGTTTATGGTGCACAGCCAGCTCAAGTAGGTGCCCAGAGAATATCGGCTGTGGTCATTTCAACAGATGCTCAATAGATATTTGCTGGCTGAGACAAAGACTGTATAGGTGTAACTAAAACAAAGACTAAGAGTCAATGAGGCACAAATGGAAAATACTGTATAATTCTACTTGTATGAGGTAACTTCAAGTGGTCAAATTCATAGAGACAGAAAGTAGAATGGTGGTTACCAGGGGCTGGAAAAAGGGGGGAATAGGGAGTTGTTGTTTAATGGGTATAAAGTTTCCATTTAGGAAGATAACTTCTAGAGACGGGTGGTGGCAAAGATTGTACAACAATGTGAATATTCTTAATGCCACAGAACTATACTTAAAACGTTAAAATGGTAAATATTTGTTATGTATATTTTGTCACAATAAAAAATGCAAAAAGAGAAAAGGAGTAAGAGACAGCACTGGAAAAAGAATTGGGATGGGAAGAGATAAGAAGAGATGATTGAGATGAAGGTGGTCTGGCTCTCAGACTTCGAAGAGTCATTTCAAAACTCTGGGGTCCCTGGTATCACATACGTGCAGTTTAGCAAACTGGGAGCTGACCGTTCATGCAGCTCTGGGCCAACACTCGCATTGGGCATGTCGGAGACTCTGAGACTCGTAAGAGCAGCCCCAGCACTCAAAAAACTGTACACAAGATGAGGTAATAGAATGAAAGTGAAAGTGTTTTAAGAACCATAAGGTTTTTAAATGAACAAATCGTTTTAGAATGTAGATGGACTCCTCAATGAAGATACTTTTTCCTCTCTTTCTGTCTGAGGTCTGGGGACCCAGGGTTCCTTTTAGGTGAACTCCAGCCTGGCTGGGGTTACCATCAGTTACCTTATCTGTAGAACAAGACTTAGGCATCAGGAAGCTGTCCTCTATAAGCTTCATGTCCCTGCCCACACTCCCAACATAATCATTGACACTTGTCCTCTTCCTATGATCCCAGCTGAGCCCACGGAGGATGCTCCCAGGGACCCCCCAAACACACACTCCATTCTTCCCTCCAATCAAAAAAAATTCAATGTACATTTCTGTACTCCATCTCTTGATAATCAGCTTTCCTGTCACTTCAATTAGTGGTTGCTCATGTGGACAGCTATATGGTCACCTGTCCTGTATCTAGGTTACCGCTGACCATTTTGAACTCAAGTCATGAGCTGTTCCCAGATATAAATTAAATCAACAGATCAAACTGCTTTCTTTTCTTCTTCACCCCTTTGTATTCCTCCTTCCCACTCAAAGAGGTCCCAGGCCTTGGGGGCTCACCAGCTTTGCTTCAACCAGAATGCTGTCTGAGGGGCTGAGCTGGCCACAGAAGGTGCCGCAGGCACACGGTGTCTCCTTGGGGATGTGGCCAAGCTGAGGAGAGGAAGCAAACTGTGTGACTTTCAAGGGGCCTGAGCTCAACACTCCAGAAAGGGGACCGGGGACATGGCTCCAGGATGGAGGGGCCCTTGGAGACATTATTGGGTCCGGTTCACTCCCTTCAGCATCCGGTTCACTCCCTCCTTTCAGCTCTCCCTCAAGTCCAGGACTGGTTGCATTTCCCCCTTTCTTAGCTTTCAGTATATATGGTTTCCTCCAGGGTCTCTCCCCCAAAGAGGCTGCTCTCTCCTGAGAGCAGAGAGACTGGCAGCATGCAAAAGGACCCAGGAGCCCCTGAGCTCTGCACCTCTCAGCTGAGAGTTGTGTGAGTTGAACTATTAGGATACATCCCCTCAATCCAGAGCTGAGGCACCTCCTTTCCACCAGACACCCTGTACCATGTGACACAGCCAGGGTATGGGGAGAAAAAAAGAGGTTGGCAACACTGGTTATGAAGGTAGAATAATCTTTTATGTTCTGAATAAAACTTCAAGGGGGAAAAAAAATGTGAGATCATTTCTACAGCTATGAACAAAACCCAGGGATCCAGTTCTATGAATGCTGAAAATGTGTCATAAAATTCCTCAGCTCCCCGCCCTTGGCCCAGGAAGCCAGGTCCCAGCCTGGACATGGAAGTTTGTCAGCTCCACAAACTTCTCCTCATGGCCTGCAAGGAAGGCAGGCCGAGAGCCCAGCACCTAGCCCTGTCTTTCTGCCCCTGAGGCCCAGCAGTAACCTTGCTAAGTTCTGCTGACTCAGAGTTGAATCCTCCAGGTTAGTCTCCCATCAATGTGGCCTCAAGTCAGTTGGAGCAAAAGCACAGGAAGATCCTGTCTCCTCAGTACCTTTCCAGGAAGGTCCCAACACCATCATTCCCCCTTCTCTTCCTCCCTCCTCCAGCCTTCCCCTCCCTGGCTCCACCCCTGCCCTAAGACAAGATGAACAGCTACAAAACAAATTAAATCAGATCCCACTGATTCCAGACCACACCCGCAGCCCAATGTCAAGGCACAGAAAGGATCAAGAAGTAAAAGGTGGCAAAGAGTATGTGCTCGGATCCACCGTTGCACATGCAATAACACAGGAGAACACAACAACATATGACACAGCCCAGGACTTTTGCAAAGGACCAGAGCCAGCAGCCAATCACGACCATGCCTTCAGCCAGAAGCACCAGCCAAGCTCTCCAAGCTTGAATTCTGTCAAAAAGATGTCTGTTAAAATCAAAAACAAATGAAGGCCAGGCTTGAAAATTCCCAGAGCAGACAAAAGCAGTTAAGTCATACAAGCAAAACTTAATTTCACTTATTTTGCAAGACAAGAGAGGTTAACTTGACCCAGGTCACCTCTTAATTTTGCCTCTGAAAATAATAGGTAAAACTTAAATCATCTCCTAGTATTGTGAGGTAATCACTAGCCAATATTCTTTGATTTAAAAAAATATTCTAATATTGTAACCAGCCACTGCCTCCATAGTAGATAAGCTGATTTATAACAATAAACCTTTGAGCCTTGTTGGCTCATGTTTTGGTTTGACTGCTCCCGGTTTTGCAAACGTCTTTTTGTTGTGTACACAATAAACTTTTACTTGTTACTACTTCAGTGATTCATTGGTTTTCTATTTGGGTTTTTTTTTTTTTTCCCTGAATTTTTGATATACCAAAGGGAGCCTGTTGAACCAGGACTAACACAGGACTGTGCTCTTGGCCCTGGAACAGAGCCAAAACAGTGACAGTTTTCACTACACCTGTCATACCCACCCAGGGAACAATAAAGGAGAAAACAGTGGCGCTAAGAAAAGCAGTCCTTGGAGCAGCTCCGATGTGCATTGAGTAAACAATAACTTGTTTGAACCTCATTTCCTCATCTCAAAGTGAGACCAATAAAACCCCAGAGGCTGACCGTTTTTAAAAGAGAAAATAATAAGGTGCTCCCTGCTCTTACTTATAATTATGGCAATGATTACCCAGTTTCTTGGTTAATCAACATGAATTTATCGATCACCTAATATACGCCAAGGACATGCTACACATTGCCTCATGTTACCTGCACAACAACCCTAAGAAGAAGGTAATATTATTCCCATTTTAGGGACAAGGAGACAGAATCTGGGCCTTGAGGTTAATCATTTGTGCAAAGTTACATTGCTAATGAGTGACAATTTGCTTATGGGTGTGAGGCCTCCAAAGCCCATGCTCTTTGTACCACAGGACTCTGCCCCAACCAGCTCTCTAGGCAGGAGACATGCACACGAGTCAGAGTGCACGTGGATGGACCAGTTAGAACAAGGGCACTACTGAGGGTCGGTGTCAACTCATGCCGAACGAGTTCTGCCTCCAGGATGATCGGGGATTGATGTGCAAGAAGACAGAGCTTCCCAGGCCTCATATGGCAGGGCCTAGCGGCCAGAAAGGGGTCCCTGGGGTTAACACGAGGGCTTGGTGCAGTTGGAGAAGGGCACCTAACTGGGGCAGGAGCAAGAAGTAAGCTTGGTAGGTAAGAAGGTTCACAGAGACCCAGCAGGCAAGTGTCTGGGAATCTTGACTGCACCCAGAATGCAGCTATGACTCAGTCATGTTTGCCTTTATCTTCTGCAGCTTCTCCCCTTGGAGGTCCCCCTCCTATAAAAGTGTCCACAGTCTCCAGGTTTCCCCATTCTTCCATTGGTTCTAAGCTTCCGGAGCACTAGAATCTCCTAGGGGGACTTTAAAAATACAAATGGGCACCCTCCCCTAGAAATTCAGTTTCGATTGGTCCGGAGGTGGTGAGGAAGGCTGGACAACTGCCTGAGAAATAAAAAGACTCTCCCTGGCTCACGAAGCTGCCTGGTAGGGAAGCCTGGAGTACCATAGTCTTCTAAACTGCAAACTCTGTCCTCTGTGGCAAACAGGAGCCTAATGGTGACAGGTGCTAAGCACCTCCCACACATGTTTCCTAGTGTTTGGACTTCTGGGTTGGAGCTCCTTCTGCAGCTTCACTCTGCCCCGCAACAATGACCAGCACTGTTTCCCACTTGATGTCATATGCATGTCTCCCAGCAAAGTCGACTTTTGAACTTTGGATAATGAAAAATACAGCTTTGACTGCCAGGCTGTGTGGAGCCCAAAAATAAGTTTCCCAGCTCCTGTTGACTACAAAGCCTATTAATAACCCTAACTTTCTCCCTCTCTGGTCAACCCTCTTTATTCTTGGTTTCTGTGTTTTAAATAGAAAATAAATAATAATAATAATAATAATAATAATAATAATATATAACTTACAAGGCCTGGCAGAGGAGCTACATTCAGTCACTCCACAAATGGTTTCTTAAGATCTGCCGCCAGCCAAGCATTGTCTGAGCATGGGGAGATAATTGTTGTGTCTTCACAAGGCTCCCAGTCTAGTGGGAGATTCAAGCAAACTGAGAGGCAATTAGTACACAGAGAGCCAGGTGCTCTGGGGACACAGAAGAGGCACACTTAAGCCAAGTAGGAGCACACATTAAGAGGCTTCCACGAGTCAGGATGAAGGGGAAAGGAGGTAGGGCAGTGGGAGAGTGCTGAAGGAAGTGAGTACGAAGAAATGCAAGTAGCTCATTCCAGCTGAAACAGAACAAGTATACTGGGTTCCGAGGGCCGCCAAAACCAACTACCACAACTTAATGCACTAAAACAACAGAAATTTATCCTCTCACAATTCTGCCAGCTACAAGTCAAAATTCCACACTCCCCTCAAAGGCTCTAGGGGAGAATCCCGCCTTGCTTCTTCCTGGTTTCTGGTGGCTTTCACCAATCCTTGGTGTTTGTAACTACATTGCTCTAATCTCTGCCTCTGTCTTCACATGGCCTTCTTCTCTATGTGTTTTCTGTGTCTTCTCCTCTTCTTATAAGGACACTTGTCATTGGATTTAGAGTCCACCCAATTCAGAATGAACTCATCTCGATCTTTAACTAATTATATCTATGAAGACCCTATCTCTAAATAAAGTTACATTTGGAGGTTCCAAGTAGACATGAACTTGGCAGTCACTATTCAACCCACTACAGAGTGCAAGGGTGGAAGTGGAGAAAGACAAGATCTCAGAGGTAGGCTGGAGACGCACACAGACTCTGGTTTTTATCCAGGGATATTGACAAGAAATAGAGATGTCTTAGGCAAAAAAAAAAAAAAGTTACAGGATAGAATTTACACTTTAGAAAGATATGTTGAGAGCAGGATGGATAATGAGTTGTGTATTGGCAGAATTAGACATAGAAGAACAAATGAAGATGCTGTTGCAGCGATTCAGTGAGAAGTCTCTCTCGACATTCAATAGATATATTTGGGAGATAAAACTGCCAAGGCTTGGTGGTGACTTGTAAGTGGGAGAAAGTTGAGGAGTCACATTTCATTCTCAAGTTTCTGACTCGGGCAACTGAACAAGAGCATACAGGAGGAGGAGCAAGTGTGGAGAGGGAGATGGGAGACCCAAGTGGAGATGTTAAGAAGACTGGACTCAATGCAGTAAACTTGAGCTCAGGAGAGCTATCAGGACTGGAAAAAAAGGATCTGACACCATGAAAAGAGAATGGTGTATAGTGTGGGGAGAGAAGAAGGCTCAGAACAAGACTAGAGCAGAATCGGAACTTAGGGCTGGGGCAGACGAAGGGAAGAGAGGCCAGAAGAGCAGGCAACAGGAAGTCACATGAGACAGTGCCCAGTCCTTTCCCTGTCTCCTGAGCTCACCTCCTGTCCAGTTGTCTTGTCCACTTAGTCACAGTAGGGAAAGCACATGACTTTTATAAGGGTAATGGGAGGAGAGCCCCTCAGGCCAAAGCATACAATCCCTTGTTTATTTATTTGCTCCTTCTTTATTTACTCAAGCTTGTCTGTGCCTTGGTTACCTAATCACAGCCTGGATTAGGAAAATCTGGTCTTATTTCCATTACCTTCCTCCTTTAAGCTCCAGCCCCAGGTCCCTGGGTGATCTGGAAGCTTCCACTGTGTCATCCCTGGCAAAGAGCCTATGCCCTTCAGCTGCTCTCTCCAGTAAAGCCCCTGTTAGCCCAGGTGGCTATTAAGCATCTGACATGACGCTGGTCTGAAATAAGGTGTGCTATATATAAGTGTAAACTACACACTGGATTTCAAAGCCTCAATGTGAAAATAAATGTAAAAATCCTAGAAATAATTTTATATTGATTAGATGGTAAAATTATATTATACATGTATCGGGTTAATTTAAATTAACGTCACCTGTTTCTTTGTGCCTTTTTTTTTAATGTGGCCACTAGAAAACCTAAATTACATATGTGACTTCCATTACATTTCTAGTGGATAGTGCTGCCCCACAGACCTTCTTTGCTGTCAAAACTTACTTGAGAACCAGACAGTTTTCCACTTCCCCAGAGCCCAGCTGACACAGGTTATGGAAAGGGAGAAAAGCATGCCCCACACACCTGCTATTTGGTGTTTGCATTTTATTTATCACAACTCATAAGAGCTTTTATTTCTTCCCTCTCCTACAAATTTTCAGATGAGAAAACAGAGGCCAAATTTCACTCATGTCTATTCAATTCTTAAGCCCATAATTTTCCCAGTGCACAATGTTGTCAAGTCTAATGGTTGATAGTAGTCTTTAAGGAACTGCCTTGGATAATCCTTTTATGCACATAAAGCATCTCATATCATTTACATCATCGCAACGGCTCCAAGAGAAAATCTTAAGCCTTCCAACATAAAATATTTTTTTTAATTTTGTTTACACGTAGTAGAAAATTAAAAGGTAGAAAAGAATATAAAGAAAAGTCAGCCTCCTACCCACCTCTCAACTTCCTCCCTCCTGCCACCCTCCACCTCCACCTCCTCCCCCACCCCTGCCAACAACATACTCTGCATATTGTCCCAGCAATGGTGATGCACAAATACAACCAGACATATGAGTGATGTATAACAATTTTTAAAGCTTCAAATAGTAGCAGATTATAGCATAATCCACATGTTACTTTTTGTACTTAGTACCTTAGCTTGGAGACCCTTCCATAAAGGTTTGCCTTTAACCATGTTATATTTAAATGAAGAGAATCTTATAAATTACAAAATAGACTCAAATCAGGAAACTAAGTTCAGAGAAAGAGACATTTGTTCTCTTCAACAGCGACAGTGACAGAATGAGGATGGGACCCAGGCCACCTGACCCCCCACCATAGCCTGCTTTCTCTTCTTGACCCTTCCAGTGTCCCGATCTATGAAACAGTAGAAATAATTCCTGAAGCTGACATGGAGATTGAATAAGGTAGTGAAACCTGGAAAGCACAATTCAAACAAGAAACATCGTCATTATTATTATTGTAACTTTTTTTTTTATCTGAGTCACACTTTTGGTAGAATTTGAGCAACATAGGGGAGAGCAGATGGATTTGGGCCACAGGAGACCTTTCTTCCCTTCGAATCACACCACAAGGCCCTCATCCACTGAGCACATAGTACTGGCCCCCACCCAGTGCTGCGCTAACCCAGGGGCGCAGGTCCTAGCCTCCTCTCTTGAAGGGTTGGAATGGTTTGCAAAGCTCAGGGGAATAGGTGGGCAGTAAATGGCCACAGATCCTTGTCCCCAAGGATAGGCCAACCCCTGGAAGGAGACTTCGCTCACAGGATCAAGACATAAACACAGACAGATACAGGCTCTGGAAATCTGGAGCAAGGTGAGTGGAAAACTGTCCTCAGCCCAGAAATAACTGGTTGTTTATGTACGGCTGGCCACAGCATGGCTTTTTCCAGGCCCAGGCCCAGCAAGGGGTGCTGACTGTTCTCACAGCCCAGCTCCAGCCTAGACGCAGGGCAAAATGTGGGTAACATGAACCACAGTGAAATTAGGCTGGCCAAGGGGTCTGGCTCATACCGTCCACATGAGCCACTGACTGGGAAAAAAAATGCTGCCTCATTTCACTTGGGGATCGTGCCCATAGCTTTGGTGTCTGGGACTTACTAGTTGTCGCTACTTTCTGGGTCTCCCCTGCCCCACGTTCTTGGGAAAAAAGAAAAAGAAAAACCAAATCTCCAGGGAAGAAAAAGCAAACTCATACTTACCCAGACTAAATCCAGACCACTGGCCACCTAGCCCGGACATACCCCACATGTCTTCCCAGCTTTTCTAAGATACCACCATGGTCCCTAGACGTGCAAGAAAAGTATGCTTAAGCTGTGTGAGCACAAAGATCAAGCTTCCCCAGGAGCTTTCTAGAACCTGTTAGAAGGGCCCACCAAACACAGAGCCTTCAGACAATATGCCTTTCTTTACCTTGGCTCCTCAGCTTGGCAAAGATTCACACTGCTTCCACCCAGGGAGGTGGAAGGCAGATCCACCCATCCTGTTTACAGAGAAGGTGTGGGACAGGCGAGAAGACACACCCCATCATCTAACAAGCCTTCCACTAGCTTGCTGGTGTCTGAGCTGTTATACTCTGCTCTCAAAGACCATCCACTCTTACGAAAGTCAGCCAGCCAACGCAGAAGCATTGTTTATACAGTAGTCGCCCCTTCTCTGTGGTTTCGCTTTCTGAGGTTTCAGTTACTCGAAATCAACCAAAGTCCAAAAATATTAAATGGAAAACTCCAGAAATAAACAATTTATAAGTTTCAACTTGCGTGCCATTCTGAGTAGACATGATGAAATCTCTTGTATCCCGCTCTGTCCCACCTGGGATGTGGGTCATCCGTTTGTCCTGTGTCTCCACGCTTATAGACACTCCTTGCCCGTTACTCACTTAGTAGCCATCTCAGTTATCAGATCAACGGTCATAGTCTCACAATGCTTGAGTTCAAGTAACCCTTATTTTACTTAATAATGGCCCCAAAGCCATTCACATAACTTATACTATGGTATATTGTTATAAATTGTTCTATTTTATTATTAGTTTATTGTTAATCTCTTACTGTGCCTAATTTATAAGTTAAACTTTATCACAGGTGTGTATGTATAGGAAGAAACAGAGTATATATGGGGTTTGGTGCTTTTTAAGGTTTCAGGCATCTACGGGGGTCTTGGAACAGATCCCCTGCAGATAAGAGGGGACTGCTGTAGTGCGCAAAACAAAAAACAATCTCATAATCCATCAATAGAAATCTGTTCAATAAGTGGGGGTTTAGCCATTTCAAGGAATAGTATTTAACCATTTAAAAATGCGTTATATTTATGCCAGTTAACTTGGCAGTTAACTTGAAGGAATTTGTATACTATATTGTTAAATAAGAATGACATGATGCAGAAAAGTATTTCAGAATGGTTCTATTTTTTTTTTAATAAACAGCCACAAGTTATAAAATGAGTTCATATGCGTGTACGCACGTAAAGTTGTAGAAGGATAGACATTAGCCTGTTAACATTCATTACCCGAGTTGGGATGGGTTAGGGATGAGGAAAGTCAAGGTGAATTAGAAAGGAAAGAAAATAAGAGAGACAGAGACAGAGAGATGCAGAGATAGAGACAGAAAGGGAGGAGGAAAAGGAGGGAAAAAACCAACTTTTAACATCTCTCCTCCTCATTATTGAAACACATCTGTCACCGAACACCTTCACGCACAATGTTCTAGGCTGTGTGCTGTCACATGAAGAGAAGTGAGATGCAGGGTCTGTGCCTTCTGTGAGTTCATAAGTTAAAGAAATAGTATGTGTACATGAAAAAAAAACACTCAAGGCAGAGTGCCAAATTAATGATATTGATCATCAATGTGTGTTTGTTTATTCAACTAAATCTTAGCGAGCTGCTTCTTCATACCATGCTAAGCACTGGGGATGGGAGATGAATAATACAAAGTACCATTCTTGAGAAAAGCAGAGAATTCACTTCCGTTGAGGAAGGTCTCTCAGAGCTGGACCTACATAGGCTGGTGGAACTGGATAAGTATCTGAGAAGGAGGCAGGTATTCACACCTGTGGTATGATTGGCACCTGGGACCTTGGCCTGTGGGACATCCCAGGTACGCTGGGGGTGAGGTGGGCAGAGAGTGGGTCAGTCTGAGAAGAAGATCTAAGTGAGAGCAAAGAGGCACATGAGGCTGAACAAGACAATTGAAAGTAGACAATAAAGTGTCCTGGATGGTACCCAAAGACCTTCGGGCTTCAAGCTAGAGATACTGAGGTTTTCTGATCAGTATCTGATACTCAGGCAGTGGGGCCCTAAGTGTGCCCCACAAAAGCTCCTGCCACTTCCAAAGTGAGAAGCAAATGGGGCTGAATGGGGCCAGATTTTTGTTGTGGGAAATGCATCCCAGCAAAGATAATTCGTAGCCCACCTGCCTAGTGCCTATCACTGAGTGACTGCTCTCCCAGAGCTCCTGCTAGCTGTGGAAACTCACCAGAGCCGAAGGGAGCCCTTCAGCCCTTCCCAAAATGACCTGGAGGCCTGGAGGCACCTGAATGTTCTTGAATAATTGATCTCTAGCATTCTTTGTTCCTTCCAGTCAGACCAAAAGAGAACAGAGGGTCTTTGTCACATCAACTTCAGTCCCCCATTGCCAGCTGAGGAACCCCTGAAGCCCACAGCAAAATCACACTGTGCTCCCTGAGTGCCATCAACTTGACCATCCACTTAGCTGCAGGATACACAGAACATACTTTCATGTGCCTCAGGCAGCGGTAAGCGTGCGTGCATGCACGCACAATTCCTGGGCACAGGGTGTTGGTTAACCCACACCTAATGTCCCAGCCTAACCAGCAGCCAAAGGATTGAGACACGCTTTGCCTTTAATGGTGTTGATAAACAAATTTCCTTGGGAGAAGGTCATTGTCCCAATGAACCCTGATGTCATAAACACATTGCTCCCTCTCCTCGTGGACAGTTCTGGACAGCAGAAATCAAACACCAAAGCAGCCTAGTCTTTAAGTTGTGTGGCCAAGTTTTCACCCATACCCAGGTGCCCAGTAAGGTGTATTGGTTTAATGGTGAAGGGCTCACAAGGAGCCCAACCTGAGGAGGTCTATGGTACAAGGATGAGAGGAGGAGCTTGTCCATCCCTTTCCCTCAGGGGTAGCAATGGCCACAGAGGTGGTGGTGTTGATGGGAAAAGACAGAAGTTGTGGATTTGCAGTAGTGGCATCTCTGGAGTCTTGGTGATTAGGCATTAATATTTCCTAAAGCTCTCCACATGAAGTCAAAGACTGAGAAACAACTACCCCAAGGAGAGACGCACGAAGAGGAGCCTTCTTTCAAACTGAATCATGTGCCTGGAATAAGCCAATCCACCACTTCTGTAGAACTCACCTGCTGGATCCTCAACATAACCCAGATTCTTGCTTCATTCCATGGGTCACATTCCACATGACTTTCCCTCCCAGGTTCTAGTTGAGTCCTTTAATATCCCTGTCCCCTATTGATTGTCATTCCCTTGTGACTTTTTTCCAGCCCCAGTTAAGAAAAACATATGATCTCCACCTTCCAGACCTCACCATCTCCCACCCTGCACACTCCAGGATCTTGCCCCAGACTGGAAGAAGTAAGAAGAATTTGGGGGTTTTATCCCACAGGCAAGCAGGTGTCAAGATACATGCAAATTAGGAGCATATTCGGCATGACTTCCCGGCTCTGGGATGACCACTCAGGGTGCCAGGCACTTGGAGTCTTTAAATGCAAATTTCTCCTGCGGCAGCCCTGGCCTCTTCCACAGGGGTGGCAGCTGCCCTGGGTGGAAAGATGAGCTTTAAATTGGCAATAAAGCACTGTACCAAATTAGATTCTGACCTGTTCAGAATTCCACTGGCCCGTGTTCCCTGACCTACCACCCCCCATTTCTGACCAATTGTTCCCCTAAGTAGCTGCCTGCTATCTAAGGCAGTCAGGCAGGCTGTCACCAGCTGCTGCCTCCCTGGCTGCCTTCCACCTGGCTAACTCAAAAAGCCCTGGAAATCGAACAACTTCGCCTTTCCAGCCTCTTTTGCTACATTTGAGCCTGGAGCGAGACAAGAGGGGTCTGGATGAGGACTCCAGCCCAGCTGGGCCTGCTTGTAGGGCATGGGAAGAGGTGAATACAGCCCCAGCAAGCCACTCTTTCTCATTCTTGGTTACCGGAGCGATTCCCAGACAAGGCTTGGAATGGCCAGTGTGGGCTCATATGCCTGCCACATCCACCAAAGCAGCATAGAGCCAACATCTATTTTCTCCAGCTCCCTCCACTGTCCCAGAACACCCTCTGTTTGCTGCAAAATATCAAGTTTTTTCTCATTTCTTCTTCCTGGAAGGTCCTCCACATCCTCATCTACATGTCTAAATTCTGCCTTTCCTTCCAGTACCTACACTTGTGCAGCACCTACACTCCCCTGAAGCCCTACCACCCCTTTATGCATTTTTCTTCAGTGTATGCAGCCCTGTCATCAGCGTTATGAGCAGAGTTTGTCAGGCTCATTCCTTTGTTACTCAGACCTTTCCCAGAGAAAAGAGCAGACCCCAAAGAGAAGGTAGTTGCCATGGGCTGGCACTGGTTGATGCAGCTCTCATCTAAGTCCTCCCCTTCCTTCAAGAGGAACTTTACACAACCCATTGTACGCACATGTACTGATGTCAAAACTGTTAGTCCACAAGGCAGGTGTCCAGGTCAGAGAAAGCCCCACCACCTGGGTACATTTTCTCCTTCTGCACCCCGATGTCCCCAGGACCATCCAAAGGGGGAAAGGGTGAGCAATAAGAGAACAGAGTCCAAATGCCCCACTGAACTCCTGCAGAGTCAGACCCATATGGGGTGAGAAAGTGTGTGTGTGTGTGTGTGTGTGTGTGTGTGTGTGTGTGTGTGTTTCAACAAGCTCCCCTGGGATTCTAATACCACATTCCCTTCCCTGAGTTCGGAGTTGCTGGATTTGAGTGTGGTTCCATGCCAATAGGTGCTGCTCCTGCTTAAGGCCACAGGCAGCCCTCTAAGCCCCGAACCTGCAATCGGCCAGCCAGCTCTGCTCCCAGGGAGGGACCACACGGCCTGAGCACCTTGCTGGCTCACTCAGCCACAGCAGGTGATCGGTCACCTTAGATTGGTTGACATCCATTATTCCACAGGACCTCTTTTCTAGCACTTTGTTGTTTATTTTCACAAAATCAACCATTACAAATATTTGGTGATGGAAACTTGCATGCTATTCTTCTTCCTGTTGAATATATTTTCCAACCAACTTCACCTGCCAGAGACAATGTGAAAACCATCACCCAGTGGCTTATTCAAGACAAGTCCAGAGTCTTGAACCATTATCTTACTTTCCTTGGAGCTTCTGTTTGCCTGGACTGTTCTACCTTTCTCTGCAAAGTGATTTTGAAAATCAGGCTTAGACTAGTACTCCTGGGCAAAACGGCTGGGCAGATAAGATCTCCTGTTTGTTTCAGTTTTTTTTTTTTTCTACCTTAAATAAGTATGAGGTCACAGAAGAAAGAGCATTGCTTGCATGTGGCTTATGCTGAAAACCTGCAAATTTACCACTCAAGACTTACTCACCCATGAGCTATCCTGGGTGTGAGTCACACACAGTGAAGCTTTTAATAATTCCTGAAATAAATGAGTTACCATTTATTTTGTCAGGGAGGCAATATAATTGAAGCACTCATTCTCACTTACCCAGCCAGGCCTGATGGCTGATGAAAATTGGTGGAAAAGGTTGTTAATTGGAATTATGGAAACAAAGTTGAATGCTGCCCAGGTAGTAGGATAGGACACTAGGCTGCATCCCCAAAGGACTATATTCAACTGGAACATAGAACAAGAAAAGTATCTGCCCCACAAAGCAAGGAAGATTATTTGTCTTAACCTTGCACTGAGTCAAAGGAACATCATCTCCCTTGAGAAAGAGTAAGGAAGGAGTGGGAAACAGGAAAACTGACATCTATCATATTTCCTTTAGATGACATCCATTCTATAATAGGCAATGATATCTTATTATCATATTTAATCTCACAAATTATCCCCTTTTTAACAGAAGAGGAAACTAGATACAAGGGCTGAGATTTATGGCGTGAGATTTATTGCAGATCCTGTGGTCACTGGCATTGTCTAAGGTGCTTTGCTCAGACCTTGACTGCTGTTGTCAACTGCCCGGGGATGGATTTCCCACATGCTCTGTCTTATGCAAAGGAGATGGGAAAGAAAGGGAAGAGCCAGCCCTACATGCTCACTTGGGTGTCTAGACACAGCTAAGTGGAGCTCAGGAAAGCCGTCTAGCTGCAGACAGAGAGAGGTGGTGGCTTCATGTTATGTAACTAGATGAAATAGCTGAGGGTGAGAGTATAAAACAGAGAAAGAGAGAAAGCACTCAGGACACAGGAACAGAAGGTGGTTAAAAAAAGAGAGGGGGGCGGTAAGAAGGAGAGGATGGAGATCTAAGAAAACCAGAAACGCGAGTGGTGTCAGAGAATTTAAGAGAAGTGTTGGGAGTTTTCTCACCGGGAAGAAAAGGTCAAGTCAAGAGAATCGATTCTGCCTAGAAAATGTACATTGGCTCTACAAATGGGCATTTGGTCCTGCGGCGACAGTGGTAGACGGACAGGCTGGAAAGCAGTGTGTTCAGGAATGAATGAAAGGGAGGAAATGGAAATTTGTTAGAGATGCACATTTTCAGGCTCCACCTCAGACTTACTGAAACCCTGGAGTGGGGCCCAGCAATCTGTTTTAACAAGCACTACCAGTGATTCTGACGCATAACAGAGTTTGAAAACCACTGCTGGATGCATAGCAAGGGCTCTCATTCCCACAAATGCTTCCCCAGCGTGGGCTGACACTCCAACAGGGGAGCCGAAGGCTAGCTGTGGCCTCAAAGTGTCTCTGGTTTTGCGGGTAGGAAGCCCTTGAGAAGGAGGTGTTGGAGTGCGATGGTGGGCATTCTTGATTATAAACAAGTCTTCAGCCCAGGATGGTGGCGGAAGGAAGGGCCGGCTCAAAACTGGGCTTCTGGGCAACAGTTGGGGATGGGATAGGGGTACAATTGTAGCAGGAGTGGATTTGAGATCCAGGGCCTCCTGTCCTCTCGGCATTCCCTCCATAGCTCAGGGTACCTGACCTCCCAGGCCCCCAGGTCACCAAGGTGTTAGGAACTTAACATGTTATTTCTTTTAAGGTCATTAGCATTTAAAAGTTGGCTTCCAGGAGAAAGCATTATTTCTAAAGCGGAATTGTAAGCTTTGGGGTTCCTGGGTAGGAAGCTGCCTGGTCTTCAAATCATACTTCCTCAGACAGCCTACTGGGCAGATGCATACTGCCCAGCCTCCAGCTTTCACTGGAGAAGGTTGGCGGGACCCCTGCATGGGTGTAGGCCAGACTTCTTGAGCTGAGGAATTCCCCCATCTGTTGTGCTGCCTCCTAGCATCTCTCACAGCCACATCCTCTGTGGGAGAGAGGCAGCAATTAGCATAACTGGAACAGATCCCCTTTGTCTGCATTCCAGACTGTGAGAGTCAGGCCTCCCCCAGAGACATGCTAATGATGTGGAAGGGACCCTGGGTGCTTACTGGCACCAATCCTTGCTCAAATGTTGGGGCTGCTGGAAAACAAACCAGGTATAGGTGCAGCCATGGCTGAGGCTTGTGCATTGATTAATCCTCTTCTCATCCAGGAAAACTCCTGCTCCTGCAGCCCCTCCAGCTCTCTCAACATCTTCCTCCTCCAAATTTCTACAGCCTTTTGCAGTCAGGAAAACACACTTGCTCTTATTACGAGTATCTTCCATCACCTCACCCATGATTGGACTTCCTCCCCATCTGAACTGCAGTTCCTTCACAGGGGGCTTTGTTTTATATTTAATTAACTAATCAATCAACCAATCAATAAAAGTTTATTAAAGAAATTCTTTGCAAAGCACTGTACAAAGACCAGTAGGCCCCATCTGGAAAAAGGCAAGTGCAGCCTAGTTGGGGGTGCAGGGGCATATAGTCAAGTGAACGGTTACCAACCAGTGGTGAATAGAGGGATGCATCGATGCTCTTGGAAGATCAAGCAGGGGGTGCAGAAATGTGCCTTGGAAGGAGTGGGGGGAGGAATAGGGGAAGGCTTCCTGGAAAAGGTGACAGTTGAACATCCTACATGAAGGATGAGTAGAGGTTTATCTCATAAGTCTTACACATAGAAGGAAAAGTATGTACAAAGTCATGTGGTAGGAAAGCATTTGGGGCTTTCCCGTGACAAGGAGAAAATTCTGAGATGTTCTAAATTAAATTATAGCAACCTGAAAGTGAGAAAAAGAGACAGAACTGTTAGTCTGTTAATGGCTGCAGGCCAGCTAACGAAAGACTGCTCGCATTCCTGTGGTTGCTGTTTGACCTTGGGATTGATTTTTAGGTGGCTATTTTTGCAGATTATTTTAGCCAGGCACCAATGAACCAAGAGCCTCTGCTTCTTGTCCCACGTGGACTTTCCAGACTGCTGCCCACAGCCAATCCATACGAGTGGACTTTTTTTTTTTTTTTTTTGCAGACTCTGTGCCTATCTCAGAGCTGGCCATGCTTCACTTTCTCCCACTCATTTGTCTATAGCTAATATAAATTTTTTTCATAACGCTCATGTCTTTCTTCCTCTTTCCCCCTACTTGATGTATAAAAATGCTTGCAAATTCTGAGACAATAGACATGTTGCCTTTCCTACCTAGCCATGTTGCTGGTGGTTTATTTATTTCTCTCTCTCTCTCTCTCTCTTTCTCTTTTTGGCAGGTGGTTTAGACTCCATACCCCAAGACTGGTCGCGTGTGTGTGTGTGTGTGTGTGTGTGTGTGTGTGTGTGTGTGTGCTAGCAATGGCCTAATAAACCCTTTCTTTCAAAAAGACTTTCAGCTGTGGAAGTGAAAATTTTTTGTTTAACACCTGGGACCATGAGTAGCTGAGGCAGCTGGGTCCTAAAAGGTTTTATCTTCCAAGCTGAAGAGCTGGGAGGTTGATCTGAGGGCAGTAGGCAACCAGGAGGGATTTTAGTAAGAGGGTAACGTGGTCAGAGTTGTGTTTTAGGAGAGGGCTACAGTGTGGAGGAGGCACTGGAGGGATGAACTGGAAGGGGAGACCAGAAAGACATCAGAACTGCTGAGGAGCGAGACAAAGGCAGGGAGGATGGGAGAGAAAGGAGGCAGTGAGGGAGAGGGAAGTCTAGGATGAGACAACACAGTGTCTGAAGTAGATAGCCTGGGTACATGGTGATTCCGTGGGAACCAAGACAGGGATGATGTTGAGGGCAACAGTCTGAGGGGTAAGAGGACAAGTTCTGTTCTGGACATAGTAAGTTTGAGGTGTCTATGGGTGGACCTGACAAATGGAAAGTTGGTCATAGGGGTCTGGAGTCAGGGAGAGAGATTAGGAGAAGAGACCCCCAATGTTGGAGGAGTTGTAACCTGGTGGCTTAGAAAAGGTGTTAAAGAGCCCAGCTGGGTTTGAATTCTGGCTTTGCTTCTTACTAGTTGTGGAAAATTGAGGAAGACCTGATGTACAAGCTATCTGCATGTTGCTTTCCTCTGTTGTAAGAAAGAAATCTGAGTCCCATCTGATTAAATTGGGGAGGACTAAAGATAATATATGTAAGATGCTTAGCATGAGATGTTGGAGGCACTCAGCAAATAGGTGAAAATCATTATGGAGGTGGAAGTTAAAGCTGGATATGCAGACTCATTCGTTCCCGGCACTGGTCTTTGTGGGTGCCAAGTGTGTGCTAAGTCCCTGTGGAGAGTGTGAAAAAGAGGAGAGCCAAGAACAGAACCCTTAAGGAGCCAGTGGCCAGGGAGACAGGAAAGTAGGGTCAGGGAGACCAAGAAAGGAGGAACAGCCAAGAGACCAGATAACATGCAGGGTTATGAGATGAAGGGAGGACAGTTAAATTGTCAGTCATGAGGTTGCTGGCAATTGTAGAGCCATTTCAGTGGAGTTGAAAATTAGTGTGGATAATAGTTGCCAAAAACTTTGCTATAAAGGATAGGAGATAATAAAATGAAGCAAAAGGGGAACAAGGATAGAGAAGAGTTAAGACAGATTTTGTATGTATCTCTATCCTTTCACTCTCCATATCTTACTGAAATTATCCATGTAGGTAGACATCTGCTTCCCTGACCTGGCAGCATCCCTGCTAAGACACATAGGTGTCTTCTCCATTAGACTGCAAGCAGCGCAGGAATTATGCCTGTGTGACCTGGGCTCCCTAGCACCTCTCCCAGTGCCTGGCACAAAATAGGTGCTCCATAGATGTGTTTTGAACTTGTTTGTGTGAGCAAGATAATGGATGAAGACTCCTGCTCCCAGACACTGCCTACCTGGGGAGAGGCAAGCGGAGTGAATAGTGATTGTCCTGACATTGGAGCCTCAAAGCATCTGGTGACGCTAGTGTGACTGAGAAAAAAAAAAATGGCAAAAGAGCAAAGGGCTCTGTGGTGGCTCTACTTATTAACCCAGGGCCAATACCCTGTGAATAATGTTCAAGTGCAAGTTCAAGCATGTCCACATCAGGTGTGTAGACCCAGAGGGTACGTAGACTCATTCGTTCCCGGCACTGGTCTTTGTGGGTGCCAAGTGTGTGCTAAGTCTTGTCCCTACTGGGTCATGAAATGTCTTAAATGGAAGCAGAGCCATCAGTGTTAATTTCATAAATGAGTGCTGTAAGTGAAAGAATCTGACCACTCACAAATAACCTTCCCTCCTCACTGATGCCTAAATGGTTCTGGTCTCTCTAGCTGTGAGTTGCAGAGGCAGGGGGACACGCCTTACGTGCTGCAGTAATTTCATTCTCCTCACCCAGAAAGTCAAGGAGTCATTCTTGACTAGATTCTGAGCTCCAGATAGCTGAGATCCTGCTTAATTTCTAGATCTTTTCTTGAAATTGGGTTTGACAGGAAGAGCCTGGAAGGATGTTAAGCCCCTGAGAGGGAAGAAGGACTTCTGTGGAGAGTGAAGGGCTGAGAGATGGGAGGTTATGGCTCTGGGAAACCAGCTGCCTACCTCCCTGCCTTCACATCACTTCCCATTCAACCGAGGAGTCAGGATGACCTCATCCATGAGATCTTATAATAATGAAAGCAGTTTCTTGGTGATTGCAAGTTCATGTGAGGTCGTATACATGGCTCCAGTAGAAAGTGGCAGTTTGGACCAGACCAGTCCAGACCTTCCCTGAAGGTAACCCAAAAATCCATGAGGTGGTCTTAGGACTTCCTGGGACCATTCTCTCAAGGACCTGCTCAAAGGATCTGCTCTGGCCTGGACAGCCTCTAGTTCTACTCTGTGCTGTAACCAACCTCTGAAAGTAATCCAGGGCCACAGCAGACCCAACCTATAGGGAGAAAAGACAGTCTTCTGAATGTTCATCCTGTGCATCCTTCTCCCTGGTCTACAGCAAAAGCATTGAAGGAAACTCTGTCTCCCCTTGGCATCATGAAGATACTAATTCATGAAGGCTGATTTTGAGTCTCAGTTGGTGGATAGAGCAGAGATTATAAAAGAACTTCATTCTTTCTTCTCTTTGGTCTTGAAGTCTCAGGCAGGAAAGCAGAGAGGAGGTTGTATTACAGGGCTCTGCTCTCCTTAGCTCATGTTTCTTATGCATGTTTCTTATGCATGTTTCTTACGCATTTGCCTCTCTCATTGTGCTTAGCTTTGGCCTAGACAAACAGGTATTGCCCCTAAAATATTTACTGGTTGACTAAGTTAATTGTACACTGCAACAATAAAGTGGTTTTCATATTTCCTAAATTATATACACTGAAATCTGCCATTTCGATGTGATCCTGAAGGAAGAAGTTCAGATTATCTGTTTGAACAGTGAGGGTTTTTGTGTCCTGGCTCCTTCTTCTGCAGTGGGATGTATCCCCAGACCCCCTGCATCTGCCACCCTGCAGCACAGCCCGGCAGCTGAGGCAGCACTTTCACCTTCCGGTTCTGATCAGGCAGTGAGAACGTGCTTCGCGACTTTGTCAGAGCTTGCTCTAGGAAGTGCTTCCTACATCTTGAAGTCAAGGAGACCCTTTCTGATGCATTGCTGCCAGGTGGGTTTGAGGAAATGAAGAAATTACAGCATCTTCGGAATATGTTTTTAATTTTCAATGCAATAACCACTCTCTAAAAAGGAGAAGCAGTGGGCTTTCACAGGAAAGAGCTGTGAACTAGGAGTCAGAAGACCTGAGTGGTTCTGCAACTTAAGGTTCACAGACACTTCACTGCCTGGGTCTCAGTTTTCTCATCTATAAAATGGGTATAAGAATACTTGTCCTAGCCCCTCGCAGGCTAGTTTTGAGGGTTGAATGAGATTAAAATGAGCAAGTGCCTTAGAAGCTGGCACATGCTGTCCTAAGGTAAAGAATGGATTTTTTTATTGCAAACTGGCCGGACTCTCCCTGCCTCTGGATAGCCCGTGTCAGACCACACAGGCCTACAGGGCTTGGGGTGTAGGGTGGGTGTGGGTGTGGGACCCTGGTAGCACCATCTGCTACCTTGTCTCTCTTGTCCTCTTGCCCCACACCAGAGCCAGTGGAGGCTTCAAAGATGGAAATGTTTTCCTGGCTTCTGACGTGAGCAAACCAAGCTGTCCCTGGGCTGTACTCCATGCCTCTCAAAAGGTCATTGCTGAAGAGGATCACAGCCTGTCTTTATCTTTGTGACAATTACAGTCTTTATAGCCAGTCAGGCATTTTATTGTTTCCCCAGGGACGACATGATTGGAATTCAGCCCATCTCTTCGTAGCACTCCCCAATGCTGAATTAATGAGGGGGAAGACCAGGGAATTGTGTGCTGGATAATGAAAGCTGTGGACTTGGGATTTTACAAACACCCAGAAACTCTCTTTTGGTCGGGAGGCAGCTGAGCCGTGAAGGGCTGAAATCTGGGATTCTCTCTAATCTGGCTGCTGGGAGTGGGGCAGGGGTGGGTTATAAATTCCTGGGCATCACCATGTTAAAACTCTCTTATGTGAAGCAGGCCAGTGCCACAGGAGGGGATGAAGGCTTTCTGAAGACCGTCTCTGAGTGGTGGCTGAGCCAAAATATCATATTACAACTGTGGAATTTAGCCAGACAATGATTAGTTTCACACAGAGAGCAATTTCGAACAGATACAAGGATCAAAAAACATAGACTTCTTATTCTTCAGGAACTTGCAAGAAGGGATATCGAATATAGGCACACGTGGCTATTATCCATGGTGGATTGTGACAACCACTATTTTGAAGGTGCCAACACAGTGTGATAGAGGCTTAGGTTATTGCTATGGTTTGAATGTGTATGTTGCCTAAAATTCATATGCTAGAGCCTAATCTCCAAGGTGATAGTACTAGTAGAAGAGGCCTTTGGGAGATAATTAAGTCATGAGAGTGGAGCCCTTATGAATGGGATTAGTGCCCTTATAAAAGAGGTTCCACAGAGCTCCCTAGCCCTTTCCATCATGTGAGGATACAATGAGATGTCTGCAACCCAGAAGAAGGCCCTCACCCAAACATGCTGGCACCCAGATTTTGAACCTCCAGCCTGTAAGATATAAATTTCTGTTGTTTATAAGCTATCTAGTCTCTGGCATTTTGATATAGCAGCCCAAATGGATTAAGACAAGTATTGTTAGGCGAGTCCTACAAGTATGATGGTTGATGGGTTATTACACTGGCCCGGGGCTGCAGAACCATACCTGTAGTCATGTGTGTCCACATTTTTACCACCATGAGCTAGTAGCCTGAGAGCATTATTTCATTAGTCTGGGCTAGAGGCCAGTATCTTTTGAGAAAAACAGTAGCTATAGCATAGGCCGCATGAGATGCATGCCAGGGTGAAGGCAGTTGCCCAGAGACTCCAACCCTGTCACCCTACAACAGCACCTCTGATTTGGACTATCCCATCCCCCAAATATGAGGCCCTCTCCTACTTAAAAAAAAAAAGGAAAGAAAAATAGAAACCATCAGAAGCTGCCCTTTCCCCTTCCTGGTCACCGAATCTTTCTGTATTTGTTTGTACCCTTTGTTCCTTCTCTACGCCACAGGAGAAGTGGTGTCCACCACCTCCTCCTGTCTAGCTGACTCCCAACACCTGGATTTTACAACCTACTAACACATCAAATATCCCCTCTCCTCCATGTCTTTAACCCCTCCCCCTGGGCTAGTTCTTTTTTCTACCTGCATTTAACACATTCAAGTCTCGTTTGTTAAAAAAATAAAATAAAAGCCCCCCTTCCTTGCCTTCATGTGCCCATCTAGCTACCATCCCATTTCTCACATGTTCTGGAACCCTAACCTTAACACTAACCCTAACCCACCTTGAGAATCATGGCCCTATATCCTTATGACTCAAACTGTGGTCCCCAGACCAGTATCACTGTCATTGTCAGAGATGGTTGGAAACGCAGAACCAGAGCTGCATCTTAACAAGGTCCCAGGTGACATATATGCACATTAAATTTTGAGAAGCCTCCTCCAAAGCAGTGTTTCTCAAAGTTTGGTCTAGACCACCTGCATCAGCATCAGCATGGAGCATATCAATAATAAAGAGGCCTCCTGAGCTAGAACCTCTGGAGTTCAGAAAAGGGCATTTAACTTTCCTGGGGCTCTTTCTGATCTTAACGTTTAGAAACTTCTGTTGTCAACATTGTCTCCACTTTTACTGCCTGTTTGCATTTCCAGAGAGCTTATTCAAGCTGCAACCCAGAATGGTCAAATCAGACTCTTCTAGGGTGTGGGGGGGATACCCAGGCATCAGCATTTTTAAAGTTCCCCAGACCATTTCAATATGCATCTGAAGTTGAGAACAGTGTCACCTTCTCAACAGCAAACACTGGAGCGCACACCCTGTGTTACCTTACACCAGAGGTTCTCAAAACTGGCTACAAATTGGAATCCCCTGGAAAGCTTTTAAAATCATCCATACATAGATACAAAATGGTTTATTTAAATCAGAACCTACAGTGTACCTGGGCATCAGTATTTTTTAAATTCCTCTAATCTACAGTCGACATTGAAAAGCACTGGTTTATACCATGTAGCCAAGCAGGAACAGAGGAGCCTTGTAAGAGCTCTCAGAGTTTATGACCTCACCCCATCACTTTCAGGGCCAACTACGTCTGCTCATTATCCAACATTAAGTGCTTTCTTTGTGCCAAGCCCACCGCTAAGAGGTGGAAACCAAGATGAACATGGAGGTGAACAAGAAGCAGTTGCTGCTTTTTAAGAACTCTCAGTGTGATAGAGAAGCTGGCTTCTAAACCAATAATTACAATACAGATGCCTTAAGTGCTGTAATGGTGGGATGAAGAATGTGTCAAGGGGACTCCAAGAAAGAGTAGTTTTGCTCCTTCTTGAGTGCATTAGTATTGCCGAATGTGGGGAGGTGGTCACCCTGGTCCTCTTCTCAAAGGATTGTTCTTTACTAGCAGTGTTAGAATCCCATGGAAGCTTGTAAGAACACCTCAGACCTGCTGAGTCAAAGTCAAGTTTAACATGAACTGCAGGTGGTTCCTATGTACATTAAAGTTAGAGATGCACTGATCTAATTAATGTCATTTAAGCAGCATCCATAAAGTCCACCAACCTAAAACAAAATCAAACAAAAATAAAGATGGTATCACAGTGACATATGGAATCATCAAATTGTTCCTTAAGGTGATTGACTTCCTCTCTTAAAATGCGACACATTAAATAACTCTTCATCATACATTCTTAGCATGAATCTGTTTAGCAGAATGTTTAGCCTAAGCCATTCTCTTTCTGAAGATTTCTCTACCAGCGGATTATTAAGTAACAGGAGTTGGGACTAGATGGGGTATCATTATCACTTGGGCCACAAGCACAGCTGAACTAAAGTACAGCCTTGGTTTCCACATTTGAAATAAAATAGGAGAAAACTACTTCATAGCAATGCAGTGAGGATTAAATGAAATGGGACTGGAAAGGGACTGGTTTCAGGCTGGGTCCTCCATTACTTCCAGAACCCTCAGTAACAGCTAGAGAGTGTCCAGGCCTCACCTCACAACTCCCTCCTCCAGTTCTTGTAGCTCCTCCTCTCCTCCGATAGCATTCCCTCCCACCATGAGAGGCGGTTCTACTGGTCCTCTAGGCCATCTTCAGGAAAGTGCGTAATTCTGGTATCCAACACAAGTCAGCTGAGCGAGTTTGGAAATTTTGGTGCCTGCCAATCTCTTCCTTATCTGAGCACCAGAAAGACATTTCTTTATTGTTTATTTTCTTATAGGAAAGCCTTGAAATAATGTAAAAGTGTAAAAGTACATTTCAGTAACATCTTCAATATTCACATCTCCCCCCTTTTTTCTTTGGCCGTGACTACTTTGGAAAATATGTTGTTATGGGTTAATGGTTGTTACGGGTTAATAATATCAATTCCTCAGTAAGCTAGTCCCAAGGACAGGACAGAGAGCGATATCTTCAGGGGCCACCTGCCTGGGAGAAAATAGCTTCCAAGGCTCCCAAGAAGAGAAACAAAAACAATGTTGCCGCCACAGTACAGATAACCAAACTGTCCAATTAGACGCTAACAGCCAACTTCTGCTTCTGTAATCTGCTTGCTTGCGCAATCAAAGCCCACCAAGGCATAGTTTGAGACTATATAAGCTGACCCCTATGGAAGCTAGGGGCTGATTCTCTAGTGGGGGGAGTCAGTCGCTGGCCGGCTAATAAAGACTCATAATTAATCTTAATTGGCTCCGTGGGTCTTAGATTTGATCACGCCACAACAATAATAGAAGAATATCCAGATTTATGCAGAGGACAAACAAACTCACTATGGGAGTTTTCTGAAAGGTCATTCCTTTAGTGCTTTTAAGGGAAGGAATGAACACAGGCTTTAGTGTCTGTAGAGCCAAGTTTAAGTCCAAGGTCATCCACTAACTGAGGGGCCCTGTACCAGCCACTGATCTCTTGGAACTTAAGTTTTCTCCTCTGCAAGTTTTCTCCTCTGTTGTGCCTATAACAATACTTGGTTGTAAAGGTCCAATGAGGAGAAAAAGTGAGAGGACTTTATATTACAATTAACTTATTAGTCATTATCATATAATTAAATATACAAAAATGTGCCTATTGTGTAAACTCGCTTACATAAGCTAGCCCAAGATTGTTTTTAATGGACCTATTCTAACTTTTTAAAAAACGTGGGGTAAGTCCGTAAGGCACATATTATTGAGACAGAGTAGGACAATATGTATGTCAAGGTGGAAGACTGAATGTCAGCTCATGTCTGTAGCAAGGGGCAATTAGGAAATCCATTCATTAGGATCCTGGTTGCCCACCTGTCAGTTCTGACCACACCAGGGTTTGTTAGCATTAATAAGTGAATAAAATTATATTTGAGTATCACAATGTTTAATTTTAAGGTAGTTTATGGTATTATGTTCTCCTACTTCCCATCTCACACTTCTCCCACCCACCTCTTGGGATGGGAGATGAGAAAGTCATAAAGTGAGTCTCCTCCCCCATCAATGCTCCTCTGAGCACTCCCAGCCCTGTAATACCCTCTTCTCTGTGGATGAACCTCTCTGTTCAGTTTCTTGACATGTAGGAAAGTCT
>CM053504.1:73086481-73115701 GCA_028627145.1 Eidolon dupreanum | reverse complement strand
CAGTAGACATAAAGAACTGCCAAAACTCAATAAGAAAACAATCTCCCATAAAATGGGGAAAAGATACTTTACCAAAGAAAATAAGTGCATGGCAAGTCAGCACACAAAAATATGCTCAAGATCATCAGTCATTAAGTGAGTAAAAAATAAGATACAATGAGATACCTTGACATATCTGTTAGACTGACTAAAACTGAAAAATCGACCATAACCATTGCTGGTGAGGGTGTGGAACAACTGAAATTCTCACATTTGTTGGTGGGAATGTAAAATGGTACAAGAATTTTGGAAAAAAATTTAGCAGTTTCTTAAAAAGTTAAACATGCATCTACCATATGATCCAGACATTCCACACCCAGGTATATAATCAAGAAAAATGAACACACATATCTATACAAAGACTTGTACACAAATGTTCATAACAGCTTTATTTGTAATAGCCCCAAACTGGAAATGACTCAAAGTGCACCAAAGTGCCTGTATAAACAAATGGTGGCATATCCATACAATGACTACTACTCATCAATAAAAATGAATGAACTACTAATACATACAAAAACATGGATCGATCTCAAAATAATTATGAAATAGAGAAATAGAAAACATACTGTATATAAATAGAGAACATACTGTATATACATTCCACTCATATACAATTCTAGAAAACGCCAACTAATTGATAGTGTCAGGAAGCAGCTCAGTGATTGCCTGGAGAGAGGGTGGCAGGAAGGATTACAAAGGGGCACGAGAAAACTTGGAAGTGAGTGATATGTTCACTATTTTGATTGCTGTGATAATTTCAGTTTCACAATGGCCTTACATATTGTGTATTGTGTGTCCATTAAACCTTAATAAAACTGAAGAAGAAGAAGAAGTAGAAGAAGAAGAAGAAGAAGAAGAAGAAGAAGAAGAAGAAGAAGAAGAAGAAGAAGAAGAAGAAGGAAGAGGAGGAGGAGGAGGAGGAGAAGGAGGAGGAGGAGGAGGAGGAGGAGGAGAGAAGAGGGTGTGAAAGAAGGAGAAGGAGAACTGCTAATAAAAAAGCCCGCCTTGAAGGAGGGAGAGACAGCAGCCATGAAGTCACTAGGGAAATGACCTGAGGGGTTTGTGAAGCCACATTTTGGAGAGTCTCTCTCTGACTGGGTCAAAAAGAAGCCTGTGTAGAGAATTTAGGGTGGCCTAGTCAGAAAGAAGAAAGATGTGTTTGTCTAAAACACACACACACACACACACGCACGCGCGCGCACACACACGCACACACCTGCACACACACACACACACACACACACACACACACACGACAGACAGTAGGACTGATATCTCTGATGGAGAGAAAAGATTGAGTTGTCAAGGTAGTGACAGAATGCTCTTCCTTGCAAAAATAGTTGAGATGTTGGCTTCTCAACAATCCCACTGATGTTGTCTTGGGATAATGACTGGGGCAGAAGTGAAGATACCTTCATCTTTAAAGTGTACTCTTAGCTTCTCCTTTACAATGAGATAATCCCAACCTTGGTTTCTAGCCTCGGCACTTTGAACCCTAGTATATATTAACTTTACTCTTCTATGTTTTATTTATTTATTAATCTTTTTGGGGAGAGAGACCATCTTCAATTTGTAGATAAACCCACAGATACAAAAGGCAGCTTTGACATCTCTCTCCATGGCAACTACTGCTGACATGGAAACCATTGGAGGGGTGGGCTGGAAGGGAACAAATGTAGATGATTAGAAGATGTATAGGATCAGGAGTGAAGGAATGGAATTAACCATCAAAACCAGCAATACTTTTAGGGGACTTGATTAGGACAGAGTCCCAAGCAGGACTAGCCTATTTGTAAGGTGACTGCCCTGACCCAATATTCTCCTAGTCTAACAGGAAAATTTCCTTTTGATTTTCTCTTCTGCCTCAATGTAAATCGAAGATTAATTTGGATTAACAAGCATCTTCTTTTTACAATGCAAATAACTCCTGATTGGTTAAAGGTCTACTAGTCATTAATATATAGCTTGACGGAGTTCATTTAAAAGCTTTCATTTAATCTCTTTGGAAATCAGTTACCTGAATATAAGAGAGCTTGGGCTGAGGGAGTAGAAAGTCAAGTAAATCTGGAAAACAGGGTATGAGGGGGATGAAAGGGGAGTGCTTAGAACAGTGTACGAATGTGTAACGGGGCCAGGAAAGGAAGCACCAGGAAAGGAAGTTCCTTGAAATACTGATAGAACTTCCCAGTAAAACCTCTGTGACTAGAGAGTTTTTTAAATATATGGGGTAAAGAAAACTCCTTTATTAGCATTTCAGTTTCCTTAATATTCGTTGATCTACTCTAATTTTCTATTTCTTATTTTTCCAATAGTGACATTTATATTTTTTCAGGTTTCATCCAGATTTCAAACACAGTAAGTCCTCACTTAATGCCATCCTTCGGTTCTTGGAAACTATGACTTTAAGCAAAACGAATATGATAAAACCAATCTTACCTTAGGCTAACCGATATAAACAAGAGTTAAATTCCTATGGCATACTTCCGGTCATAAAAACATTACCAAACTTCTAAGTAAAGACCCAAATCCTTCTAATATTAAACATTGAAATAAATGTGAGCTATACATACATTTAAGAAAGATTAATAAACACAAGTCAGATCATTCTCCAACCTGCTTTTCCCAGTTCAGGGTCACGGTGGCCGGAGCCTCTCCTGGCAGCTCAGGGCACAATGAGGGACCCACCCTGGATAGTGCACCCTTCCATCGCAGGGCCACTGAGACTCACGCCCACACTCATTCAGGCTGGGACAATTTAGGCACGCCAGTTCACTTCACGTGCACATCTTTGGAAAGTGAGAGGAGACCAGTCCTTGGAGAAAATTCACGCAGACAGAAAAAATGTGCAAACTCCACACAGACAGTGGGCCCTTCCGAGAAGCGATTTTTTCTTATCAACATTATAATGAAATAGTGTTGGACAAAACGATATTATTCAGGGACCTGTTGTATATATTTTATAATATCTATTAGCTTTATGGCTTTCTTTCACATTTGTATTATTCATTAAATTGGAATTAATCTTTGCACATGATGCGAGATAAGAATCTACAGTGTTTCTCCTTTAATGACTCTACTTTCCAGCACCATCTACTTAACCATCCATTCCTTTCCCAATGGTTAATATAATACCTTTGTCACATATAAGTTTTCCCCATATATATAGAAAGAATTTTATTTTTATCTTTATCTTTTTCTAATTCAAACGTTTACAAAACAATGATTTTTTTCACTATATATATTTAATAGTCACAACAACTCTGCAAAAGTATTATCTCTCTCAGATGAGCAGACAGAAGCTTAAAAGATTATATTTAGCCTAAAGCTTACATAACACTGAGTAACATACTGGGACTTCTGCACCAAATTAATTACTCTTTTCCCAATTCCCCTAACAGCCTGTTTAAGGAAGGAGCTGGTTTCTTATACCTAATTTCATCCATTCATTTGAATATTTATTGAACACCTACTATGTTCCAGATACTAGCCTAGGTTCTAGGGCTGCAACAGGAAACAAGCCAGATACAAATCTCTGCCCTCCGGGAGCTAACATGGCAGGGGCCAGGGCAGCTCTGAACACAGAGGCGGTAACTAAGAAACACCACATTGGGTAAGCACGGCTGTTCTGGTGCCTCCTTGGCACCCATCCTTTCAAGGAGTTCAGGACTTCAGTGTGTAGTCACAGGAGGTCCCACGGAATTTCCCGACTCTAATTAGTGAAGAGGTGACACCTAAACTCCAAGTCAGACGAGACACAATGGAGTGACCCAGACTGCACCTCTACCTTTGGACAATTTCAAAAAGTCCCTTACGCCTGCCAGAGAGAGTTCAGTCCCTTTCTCACTACCTGAATTAGGTTAAGAACCAACAATCTGGGTAAGAACTCTCACTGTCTAACCCAGTTCCTCCCCTATGAACATCATGAAGCCTACTATTGCAGAACGAAGCAGGCAGAAATAAAGAGCAGCCACTTTCCACCATCACGAAAGCCCTCAACGCAGAGGTTTCCTCTCATTGTAAAACACTTTAACATTCAAGACTAGAAATGAGGTCAAATTGATGTAATTCATCAAACTTCATAGTGCTAGATCAGTTTAGGATGACTAAAATTTGATTATAAGATTGAATGATTTATAGGATCCCCTTGTCTATCACCCTGCCTCTAGGAAATTAAAATTAATTCCTGAAGAATACATGGCAATATCCAATTCCCCCCCCCTTTTTTTGTATATTATGTGTAGCATATACTGTATTCTTTTTTTAAATAAATGCATTAATTCATTTATTTATTTAAATTAGTTTCAAGTATACAGTACATTGGTTAGACCATTTCCCTTTTTTCCAACCAACAGTAATTGGATTTTTAGCTGGGCCCATGTGCACCCTGAATAAAGATAGTATATCCCAACTTTCTATGTGACTATGATTTCTGGCCAAAAGAATGTGGGCAGTTTCTCAATCATTCCTTTCTACCTTCCTGTGGCTGGTTACAAGGGGACCTAAAGGGGATACCTCGGACCATAGAGAATAAGCAAACATCCTACAAATGATACAACAAAAAATGAAGAGCATAAACCCCTTCTGGCTTTGTGGAGCAAACCTCAGTACTAGCTGGGAGTTAAAAACAATAGATAAATCATCTTCTGTCTGATTTAAGTCGCTGTTATCTAGGTCACATGCAACCAAGCCTATATCCTCACTATGTTCCCCAAGGTACAGCCACTCTCCCTGTGCTTCCTAACGTCCACCTTCAGACATTTCTACACAGTTTAAATAATTTTTCTCCTTGTTCTCTATTGAAAGAAGTTGTTATCCACTTCCTACCAACAATTAATTCCAAATAAAGGCTATATCTTATATTAAAGTAACTTTCTGTCAAACCCTAGGCTTGGGCAGCCATAATGCTCTCAAATTTTAAGAACTGAGTTGCCAGACCACTAAGACTTTTGTAAATTTTTATTATTTTCTATTAAAAATGTTTTATCTTGAAATTGGCTAATCTTTAAAGTAAAAACTAGCCATATATTTGTTTTACACATTATTACACTTGAGAAATAAATAAATGTTCTAAGTAGCATAAAAAAGCATCATCATATACATATAAATCTTCAAGCTGAATGTATAAATACAGGACCCAATGAGGATTTGATTCCCAATGCTTCCATTGCTAAAACAGGTTGGAAGTAACCAGGATGCACCAGTAATAATATAAGCTCTACTTTGGCTAGAATGCAATCACAGAAGCAACAGAAGATACAATTGGATTGAGAAAATACCTCGACTTAAGACTTGACTGGTTATGTTTTCTGATGCGGCATTAAGCAATGATACAACTTTGGCACAATACGGATAAAAACAGTTTCCTTTAAAACCTAAGTACAAAGAAAACCACTCTTCTCCCTACCTGAAGTCATATCTCCTTCCAAATAAAATCTCATCCATAAAAAGCCCAACTCCTTGGCACAGTCGTTCTTCCAGTTATATATTAATAAAAGAGCTTAAGGTTTTATGAATGGCTCTGAAAAAAATTTCTTGTTTGCCACACCCGGGGCAAGTCGTTGAGAAACGGCTGTAGAAGTCTTGATGAAGTTGCAGGGGTGAACATACCGCGGGCTTTGTCTCCAGGAAACCTGGGTCTTCACCTGGCTCCACCACCAACTTGGTATGTAATTCTAGGCATGTGGCTGAACCTCACTGAGCCTCAATTTTGTAATAGAGATAATGATAGCTGCCCTGTTCACTTCCTGCTGTGAGTCTCTAATTAGGTGATGGACATGCTAATCTTTTGAAAATAAAAAAGGGCTTCTCAGGTTATCATGTCTATTAATTCAAATGAAAATGTGGAGTCTATTCCAAGTTGAACACAGAAAAGGGGCTGGTTTTAGAACAAAGTATTCCAAAGAGGTAAAAAACACTGTGTTAAATCTTAGCACCAGCTTCTTAACAGGTGATGGCTCTACATAAACAGATACATATAACATAATTAATACCTTCTATCTTTGTGAAAAGAAGAGATTTTACTCCAAAGCAATCATAGCTGGCAACTGGCCACCATTCTGATCTTCAGCACATATGATACTCTGTTTGCTACTCTGCCGGTGATCAAACATGTCACTCTTAGGGGAAATGCTCTTAATAACTAAGAAGAAATAGGTGGAAACCACTGAAAGCCTCGGGTTCCCAACTCTTTCATCCTGTAGCCTTACAACAATGTTCCTTGAACCTTTATCACATGGATATTCATGGATCATATAAACCGAAAAGGAGTCTACAAATCCCAGCCCCACTAAAGTGCTAAAAAAACATTTGTCCAACCAAAAAAAAAAAATGAGCAATGGAAAAATAAGAAAGCCAATGTCTACTTTAGGGACAGAGTGAGTTAAGGAGTAGGATAGAATGTCAAAAAAGTAATCGGTATTTTTCAAATCTGCCCATCGAACCCCAAAAGCGAGGATCTCAGCATCACCCCAGACCTCCTCTCCCCTCTCTGGGTAAACAAAGTCACAGGTCTGCCATCCTGACCTGAGTCAGTTCCCAGCAGGAAGACCACCCACTATGACTCAAGTCAGGCCAGGCAGCTGACAGCCCTCCAGGCAGAGCCACTTTAGATTCAGTGTTCTTTGTCAGGCAAAGCATAGGCTCATCCAGCCATTTAGAAACCAGCCCAGTGTGCGCAGAGGCCCAGGCATTCGGCTGTCTGCACACAGAGCTGGCGTTAGAGCTCTTCTAGGACAGCAGCAGGAACAGCAGGAGCAGCAGGAACAGCAGTGCGCAGTCCCCTCTGGCAAGAAGTCCCAGTTGTCATAGGAGGCAAGGTCCTGGGCCCAGCAAGCAGGCTCTTCCCTGTGCTCCAGGGTCAAGGCCAAGAGGAGTCCTTCCAGGTGGGTCCTCAGCAGTAAATTCCTCCATGTGCTTGGAAGGCGGGGCAGGTGCCCTTGCTGGCACCCTCAGGGAAGCTCTAGGGTTGGGCTGAAAGGAATCAGGTGAGAGGGGCGTTCACTAGCTTGCTTAGCAAACATATCAGCCCCTAGTGAGGGTTTGCCCTGTTCACTCACAATCAAGCTGTCTTTCATACCTACCGAACTCTTTTCCTTGCTTCCCTTCCGGAACAAATGGAAAAGATCCTGAGTGCTTCTTTCTTCCCCTCCCCCACCAAGCCACAGATTTACTTTGAGAAACACAACACTGGAGCCCTCTCTGGGTTCCTAGTTCCATACTCCTCAGTGCTGACCTGGCATTTACCTACTTAGCACCATACTCACCCGCAAAACACACACACACACACACACACACACACACGAACACAAACACACACATACAAACACACACACACAATGGTGGGGAGAACTATTAATGAGTCCTCTTTGCCTTCATCGAGACAGACTAGAATGGCAGGAAGAGAACAAGACAGAGTCAAGAGATCTTGATTCTAGTCTTAGCTACACTAACTTGCTAAGCTCTTGAACCTCTCAGTCTCCTTGTCAGTGAAGAGGTGAGCAGTATCCAGATCGGCAGAGAGAATATCGAAGGTGTTACACATGTCTAGGGATGTCATGGCTCCCTAGTGTTAATTTATTATTTGAGTTCCTATGGTTTCCTGTTCCTCTGAGGGTGAAGGAAAAGATGACTTATTTTCTCAAAGAGATAGTGTAAGACAAGTTACAGTGTTCTCAATGGTTACAAAGTTCTGAAGGGGAAAATAAGAAGAGAATATCTTATTGGATATTTTATAAGAATAGCAATCCTCCCTGAGCGTGTCCAATCTACATGGCTTTTCTGAGGATCGATGAAGTTAATACAAGCAGAAGCACTCAGAAGGGTTTATAGATTTGAATACAAATGGAAAGAATTAAAATTATTTTTATAGCAGAAAATTATATGAGGTTACAGTAGGCCAAGTCACTTAATTAGATGGGCAGTTTCAGAATCCCATAAGTCCTATGATCATTGAGCTTGTGGTCACACCGATGCTCTTGAACAGGAGACAGAGCAGCTGGGGTATAGCCTGGCCCTCAGGGTTGGCAGATGGTTAATCACAGGGAACCTCAGCACAGGTGCAGCTGCTCGATAATTGATACCCAGATCAAGGTGAGGGGATTTATCTGAGCAAATGGAACCTCCATGCTCAAGAAAGAGCTCAGGCTTTATAGTAAATCAATCTATTTGAATCCTCGCTCTGCCATCGCCAGCTGGGGGACCTGGAAAGAGTGACCTAAAATCCCTGATCCTCAGTTTCCACAGCTATACACAGGGTCAACAACGCCAGCGCAATGGTGTTGATAATAGAAGTAAGTGAGATAATGAATGGAAGACACTGAACACAGGATGTGCACATGCTACGTGCTCAGTGTGTGGTAGCAGCATTATCTAGGACCTCGGTTAGGGCAAGATGCAGGGGCCAGAGGGAGGCTGGTCTCCCTCCCCAGCAGGTGTTTAGGCTCCAAGGTATGTGACAGTGTGTGATGGATTCCTCTTTTAGATGTGCCCACTGCCTTGTACCATGTGATGTCGGCCTTCCTCAATTCTGAAATAATAGGACTCCAGCATGGAGCAACAGGACACTGATGCAAGATGACTCCTTTGTCTGATTAAATACCACACACATGAGCATTCTCGCTTCTCAAAGGGGAAGAATTGCTCACCAATATCCCCAACACCAACCTGGGTTCCTGAAAACCTAACAAGGGAGACTATACCATGTGCTTCTCCTTTACCTCACACCCGACTCCCCACTCCAACCAGGTACCCAGAAGGAAGCTTGGAACCCTGGAACTTCCCACAGCCCTGGTCACTACAAAGAAGTTCAGTCTACGATAGTGCATGGGCACCAACTTCAGGAACTTAGTTACTAAAACACTTCATTCCACCAGGACTATGGGCTATGACCCCTTACAGGTGAGGCAGAGCAAAAGGCCAAGAGACATTAACACCCTCCAACATCCTGTGTGTTCCACTGATTTGTCTATCTCCTTCCAGCAGAAGGTCAGCTTCATAAAGGAAAGAAATGTTATCTGTTTTGTTCACTGCTATGTCCCAAGTGCCCAGACCGAAATCCACACATGCTAGGTGACCCATCGACACGTACTGCGTGAACACATCAGAAAGTCCCGGTTACCTAGTTTCATTTTTCATTCTCCAGTTATCCAGACACTTGTGAAACCAGAGCTCTTGGCCAGGGGATATGCTGGTGTTCTCAGGGTCTTCTACACAGAAAGCAAATCTAGGAAGAAAAAGAAACCAGTGAGGCAGCCAAAGCTGTAGAGGGGAAGGCACACAGCTGTGCATTAACCAGGTGGTGGTTTTGGATCCAAGATAGACAGAGCAAGGAGAAAGGAAAAGTTTTCATCATGCCACATCCGGACCCAAGAACTTTTAGAACTCCCCACTGCAACTACAAGCACTCTAAACCATGTCTTACTTTGACATCTGCCACAGTTGGGCACATGCAGACTTTATTCACACACCTTCCACCATCTTCCCTCTGTCTATCCTAAACACTTGCCTGCCTTTCAAGGCATGGCATCTCTGAAGCCTCCCTGACTGCCCAAGCCCTTGACCTCTCAATGTAATAGAAAAGCGTATACTTATATGTATAAATGTTGCTTTTGCTATTGTCGTTACTTCTTATGGCATGGAGTTAATAATGAATGTTTTGTCTTATTTTAACACATTATACACTGGTTTGAATTGTTTGTGGATTCCTGCTAATCTTCTCTGTATCATTCCAATTTTAGTATATGTGCTGCCGAAGCGAGCACTGGATTCCTATATCTATGGTAAACTGTAAGCTCCTTAAATGGAGGAACTGCCGTCCAGTGCTCATAAATATCCATTGACAAGCATAACTGCAACTCAGCTACAAGTTAAAATTAAAGGTTCAAGACATGGACAACCAAGATCACAAAACAATCAATGACCTAACAACCATTTCAACTATAACTTACAGCCAAATCCTGTGGGCTATCCCAGCTTTGGTGGTGTGTGATTAGCCTGACCCCAGGACCAATAGATGTATAGGACACCTGACCCTGCTGCTGACCCAAAGGACAAAAGCCATAATCAGAATAGCTTTAAGAACCTTTACTAAGAAGCCCAATTAGTACATAAACATATAAAAAGGTGACTCTGGCCTTATCGCAATTAGAAAAAATTAAAACAACAATAGGGGACCAGTTCATATCCAACAGGATTACAAAAATGTTTTACCAAATGTAAGTGAGGAGAAGAAAGGGAAACTCTAATAAGATTGAAAACTGGTCCAATCACTTTGGAAAGAGAGTTAATACCTAGTCAAGTTGGAGAAGACATGTATGATAAGCCAGGGATTCCACTTTTTAGTATCCTTGCCCCAAAGGAGCCCTCACCTCACACATGTGCACAAGGAAAATGTCCAAGGATGTTCATCCCAGCACTATCTGCGACTACGAGAAAGTAGCAACCACTTAAATACTTAGCAGAATGATGGTGAAACTATTGTTTGTACCACGATGGCTTACATACAGGAGTTAAATGTGAATAGACTAGATCTATATGTATTGGATAAATTGCATAAACAATGTTGAATGAAAGAAAAGCAACTTGTTAAGAAATATGTCCACTCATGTAAACTTCAGAAGCCTCCAAAACAATTCTATATGTTGGTATGGATACAAACAGACATACAAAAGGTATACAAATCATAAAGCATGGAAAGACACTAACATTAGTTAATGTTGGAAGATTCGTACATTTAGTTTGAAAGGGGAGGAATCGGACAGGGGAAAGGCATAATGGGGCTTCATCTCTATCAGTAATGTGTTACTTTTTTGAAATCTTCTATCTGCAACCAATGTGGAAAACCACTTAACATTTGTAAAGTTTTGGTGGTTCATTATGTTTGAAATATTTTTAAAAATTATCATCTTTCTGCTACCACACCCATAGGCATAGGTTCCTCTTAATAAGCACCAAGAGAAGGAAAAAGACACACAATCATTTAGATCACCCCATCTGTCACCACCCCGCCCCCACGTTCATAAGTTTCTAGACCAGAATCACTCAGATAAGGGACCCAAGCCTCCACTCACCCCCACAGTCAAGCTGTGCCAGAGGTGATGGATGGAATCTGGACATGGAAAGAACAGTAATGAAATGCCAGATGAGGTACGAAGAGCTTGGAGGCTGCTTCCTACCACCTCGAAGCTGGCAGTGACCTCCCAGAGGTCTGCTAAAGAAGTTGACCAAGGAAGCCCCCTCTCTTGACAAAGGTATCCTAGGCTCCCCTGACCTCTACTTAGAAAGAAACCTGCTCAGAAAGTCAAGGCACAGTCTAGGGCCTAATGGATAAAGGTCTGGAGTTTTTGTGCTAGGCTTGGGATTAACAAACATGAAGAAACTGCCAGCTGGCATGGCATAGAGGATTCTGTTACCCGACCCCACCCCATGTCCTTGACTCAGAGCTTCCAAAGGAGAGGTCTAATGCTCTGAAAATAGAGTGCTGGGGAAACCAGGTCTTCCTACAGGCCTCATCCTGAGGGCTCCCTGGACTTGATACTCTGGTTTGCTCAACACAGGAGCAAGCAAAGACTTTTGGTTGCATGGACCCCAGAACAAGGCAGCACTCCTAAAGAGCCCTGTCCAGGAGCAGCCCCACTTCCTCCAGGGCCAACACAGGGCTTGGCAAACAGAACAGGGGCGGGAATCCCCTCTCAGCCAAGGGCCTGCGATTAGGGCACGAACTGCACAACTGTTAACAGGGAACTTGATCTAGGATTCACTTTTCCTTGAAAAGATATTTGGGGTTTGGCCCACGTGCTCTGGATGTGGAAGGATCGAAGGTGCTTGCTTAGCAAAGGAAAGGACATTGCAAAGGTATGTGCCTTCTGCTCACCACTAACGTGGGGCCGAAAAGGATCATGAGGTACTTACTTCTGCTGGGTTTCCCCAGACTTGACCCGAATGCGCCTGATATTCAGTTCCTGCACGGACTTGAGGGATTGAGACAAATAGCTGTGAAGCTTCTTCCATAGGTTGTACCAGGGCTGAGATACCTTCTTCCAGGTGAGTTTGATCTTCAAGAGGTCTCCCAAATCTTCCTCAGTGTAGACAAGGAAGGTATTGGTGGTATTCAGCCCAATTTGCTCCACTCTGCAAGGGGAGAGAAAAGCTGGTCTCACTCTCCTGCCACCTGGAGAACTGTCGCATCTTGTGGGGTGACACAGTGGCAGCACCTGCTCCCCATAGACTGGGGAGAAATGAGCAAGAGGTCCCTCCCCCATGCCCAGAGCATCCCACCAGCAGGACCAAGGTGGAAGTGTGTGCCAGGTTGGCATAGAGGTAAGTTTGCCTATAGCACCCCCGCTTCTTATCAAAACCATTCCTGAGCGCTCCCTCATTTATGCCACTTCTTGAAGATAGGGAACAAAAAAAAAAAAAAAAAGAAATGAGAAAGCACAGGAGCACAGGGAAGTCATATCCCCATCCAACAGTATCTTCTTCCTTTCAGCTACGGGCATCTGTCTCTCTCTGGCCCACTCTTGCCTGTCCCTCTCACCCCTTTTGTATACATACAAACCTTGTCTCCCAACTAAACTCTGTTCCCTGAGAGTGAGTACCTTGATGTTGCTATGCAATCCCAGCATTATTCAGCATGATGCTTTGTACCTCAGGAGTGTTCAACAGATATATACAGATTGCTGTGTGCCTCTCCCACAGATAATTAGAAATAGCCCCTTATATGATGTTTATGATGTTCAAACCTCCTAAAACTTCAGGTGTCAGGCATTGTCTAAAATGAAACAGCACTTTCTGCCTAGCTGATCCAGCAGCTTTTCACACTGTTGATTCACCCTGGGAGCTTCCCTCCCAGAAATGTTTTGCATCCAGGGCTTGTGGAGAGCGTACAAAGAGACAGAGGACTGCAAGAGCCACTGGAACCATCCAGCTCCTCCCCCAGGCACTCAGACTACGCTCTCCTGCTCTTGTTCACATGCTCTTGCGCTCTCTCATTCCCAAACCAACTTGTTCTCTGTCCTGACCCCAGCAAAGGGAACTCGTGACTTACATTTCCAAAGGCAGAGTCTGGGAGTCTGCGTAGGTGCCATAAAGAGTGACATAAAAGGCAGGCTCAATTTCTTCCATGCTCTTATAGCTGAAGACATGGATTTTCATCTGATAATGGTAAACTGCAGAAATAGCAGAATAAAGACATTTGTGAGCCTTGTTTGTCATCCCAGGGCACCCTGACCCAAACTGAGTCACCCATCACACTTGAGTTTTTAGAGACTGTCATCCCTTTGGTCCAGCCCAGCTTCCAGCTTCTCTCTGGTCTTGTTCTGTCCCATGGCATAAGAGATCACTGAGGTATGGGAGTTCTGAGCCTGGGGTACAGGAGGACTTTTGGGGTCCTGGCTCAGCTACTTTTCAGCCTTGAATTAAGGACGCAGTCTCTTTGAGCCTCAGTTTCCTCATGTATAAAATAATACCCGTGATATCCACAAAACCTTATAGTTTTATAAAATGTTATAAAAAAGCAAGATACCATTTTGATCCTGTTTGTCCTACCTCATATTCATTGTGATGATCAAATGAGATAGATAGGGAACGGCTTTGAAAAGTTAAATGCAAGGTGGAGATTTAAGATATTGATATTGTGATCATGGAGTGATGATTCACATCACAAAAGGAGTCCCCATCATTTACTTTTAAAGATTAACTTTCCTAAGGCATGCACAATGTAATCTGATTTGCCATGATTTGAGTTAAGGGTGCTGGCCACATCTCCCAGGCTGAGATGTGCCCTGATCCACCATATGGTATCTGGAAGGAGGGTAAAGATAAAAGTCCTGCTTCAGGGCACAGCGGGGACTGAGGGTTACCTCTGAAAGGCATGCCTGCCCGGGTTTTTAGGTACATCTTGGTGTTCCTCTTGTTTCTCATTTTCTTGGCATTGTAGCCAATATTATTACAACGGTTCTTCCGGCAGCTGAGACAGATTCCCTTTTTGAAGCGATTTGAGTCCAAACACTGGAACGCAAAACTGGGCTTGTCCTGATTCATCAGGGAGTCAATAAAGAGGTGGACAGCCCGCTCATGCTCACATTTCATTGCCTCTGCGATTGCTGAGGGAAGAAGAGACGGAGAATACCCAGGATAAGCCGCTTCTTGATGTTTTCCCCGCTCAATCAATACACACTGTGCACTTCATTAGCAATAACTACTTTTATTGTTGCTGTTAGTGTTCTTGTTTGTATAATTCTTAATATATGCCTGGTGATGTGCTAGACTCCCATGAAGATTTAGAAGAACTAAGGGCTATTCCTGCCACCTAACTGTTTGCTCTCCAGGAGGGAAGACAGTAGGAATACACAGAAAGCAACGAAGAGCAAGAGAGTGCGTGTAATAGGTACTAAATAGGCTGATGAAGACCAGCGGTACAGTAGAAGTCACTAGGTCCTGATGAGGTTGTATAGTCACAAAATGCTGGAAATAGATCAGATGCTAGCTCAGGGCTCAGCAAACTACATCTTGCAGGCTAGCCACCTGTTTTTATAAATAAAGTTTTATTGGAACACAGCCACACTCATTTGTTTACATATTATCCATGGCTGCTTTCATGCTACAACAGCAGAGTGGAGTGGTTGAAAGAGAGACTCTATGGCCTGCAAAGCCTAAAATATTCACTAGCTAACCCTTTAAGAAAATGTTTGCCAACCTCTCACAGTCCAATCCTTTCAATTACAGATTATGACCCAAAGGTCATGAAAGTAAAGTTATTTGCTCAGGCTCACACAGTTGGTTGTAAGTTAGGAGTATAATTTGGATATTCTGGCCCATAGTTCATCATTACATCTTGTAACCAGAGACTAAAGTTAATAGTTCAAGTAAATCCTGGTACCTAAAGAAAAGCTTGGCAAAGCCACCCCCAGTCCTTCCTCACTAACACCACCAGCCTTAGGAAATGCCACCTTCCCATCCCCTGAGGCAGGGCTGAACTCCCCTCACATGGACCACCGAGCTCCTGAGGGGCTACTTGGATAGTATCGTATTAGGAGAAGGCAACAGTCTTAAGACTGAGTGACGGAGTAGGACATCCAAGGGCACAACATAAGAGTGGAGAGAGCTGACTAGGATCAAGACTTAGAAAAGCTGCCAGGATCCAAAGGCAGTGAGTGAATGAGAAACTCCAAAAGGGATTAGTCACTGGGGCCACGCCTCAATTTCAGCAGCAAATTCAGTTCAGCCCAAGTCTGCAGGGAATTGCAGGCAGTCAGAAGATAAATTATAAGTGAATGGAGAAAGCAGCTTGGTTTTACTTCTTTAAAATGTTACCAAAAATTACATTATAGTGCATCTGGGCTATAGAATATTATGCAGCCTTCAAAAAGGATAAGGAAAGTAGGTATATATGCTCTGATGTTTAAGAATGTCCATAATATATTATGATTGAAAAAGGAAACTTACAGAACAATGTACTTCTGAAAAATATAATTACACATACACACCCAAATAAATTTGCTAAGAAAATGTCTGGAAAGATACACATGAAACTGTTCATTCATATTGGCTACTTCTGAAGAGTGAAAGTAGGAATGGGAGTAGAAGATAAGGAGGAATTTTTACTTTTTGCTTTATACAATTCTATATTGCTTGATTTTCTTCAATAAACATGTACTGCTTTTGCTATAAAAAGAAATTAACCAATAATAACCTTGACCTCAAAGTGTCAGAAGGCAGAGTGGAGCCCACAGGAAGGCCGCTCACAGGCTCGTGGGATGATGAACAGCACACAGCGTTAGAGGGCACTGTGTGAGGGAGGTGGGAATGACAAAATGAAACTGGCTGGGAGCTCTAGCAGCTCTGGCTGACTTAAGAGGAGATGCAGTAATATGAAGTAGAAAATAAGGAACTCACTTCCATCTGCAATGGACCCCAAGATGTCGTTGAGTCCACAGCCTGGCTGGAAGTCACCCTCATTGGGATAAATGTCGATGTGTCCCACAGGCATGCGAATCCCGATGCTCAAGCCAAAAGAACGGGTGTAGGTGTGGAGGACGTCCACGAAGTCGGCATCGTCAGGGGACAGCCTCCTGTGGATGTCCACTCCTTCAAACATGGGTCCAGCAGGATCCAAACCTACAGCAGGACGAGTCAAAATTAACTGCGTCAGGCGCACCAAGTCAAAGAGTCCCGAGCTGAAGTTAAATCCGAGTGTACAGAAGAACCCATCCTCGGAGCCCAGCCCTGTGAATCTGGAATGTGTGGTGCCCACAGTCCATGAACTTACACTTTTCTGGCACCCTCACCTGTCCTGACACCTAGCTGACTCAGTAAACCAACCATGGGCTTCACCCTGACAGGCAGCTCCAAGGAACCACAGACTATCAGAACTAGAACAATTCTAGAATGAATTCAAGCTGACTGAAAATAAGCCCTTTGCCCCATTTAATCTGCCCCTGAGCACCTTCCACAGCCTCAAATTAAAGGCTTTTTACAGAATAACTAAGCGACCCACATCTAGAGGAAAGACTCGGTCTCCCCAAACTGAGTTATTTGTGTGTGGACTTCTCTCCCCCACCCTTTAGTGATGAATCAGGCCCAGGGGTGGAATGGCAAGCATGGGGGGACACCAGATACACTGAGAATTCATATCCTGGGCCTCCAGAATTCCTCTACTTTGCAGCTACGAAGAGAAAACCTTTTTTGCCTGCAAACTTTCTGTATTGAACAGGCAAGCAGCTCTGTAGAGAGTACTGGTTCTCACATTTGAATCACCGCAAATATCAGTGGGGAGCTTGTTACAAATTGAGATTCCAGTTTGTAGCTACAAAAACTCTGGAAAAACACATCAGCCACCTGTTACCTGCGTGTACAGATGCTAGGGGAGAGGGTGGGGAAGGGAACTGAGCAAGTAGTGGCAACCATAAGAGAGACTTTCACCATCTTTTAAGTTGGGAACCACATAAATGTAAAACCATTCAAAATAAGATTTTGCAAACCATAAAATGCAGATTCCCTGACCCCTTAGAGATTGGGAGGTATGATGTATTTACTCCCCAGGGGATCCCAAAATTAGGTGGTCTGTGGACCAGATTTTGAAAAACTTCTCCATGCTTCAGTATCATCTATAAAGTGGAATCTGAACATCTTAATTCATGCAGTTCATGTGAGATAGTAAGAGAGTAAGAGCTTGTCAATGTAAATACTAGCTATTATCAAGCCCAAATAATTATGGGAACTGAATTTATGCTGACCCAGAAGGCTCTTTGCACTACAGACAGAGAAAGTTAGAAGGAAAAAATACATGGCAGCAGAAGAAGTCATTTTGCTCCCAAGGGGACATTTGGCAATGTCTGGAGACATTTTTGGTTGTCACAATTGGGAGAAGGGGGAGAGAAGCTACTAGCACCTAGTGGGTAGAAGCCAAGGATGCTGATAAACATCCAACAATGCTCAGGGCAGCTCCCACGAATAAGGAGTAACTGGCCCAAAACATGAATAGTGCCAAGGTTGAGAAACCCTAATTGAGAAACCCTGATCTAGAAACACCACGGCAGGGAGGAGATGTTACCAAGAACAGTTATTAAAAGGAGGAGATGGATAATACAACTGTCTTCCCCAGAACCCAGTGCCATAGAACCAAGGGGCACACTGAGAGGCTTGAGACGAGAATTTTAAGATAAACAAAAGACAGAGCTATTGTCTAGAGTGGACAATAAATCTGTAGAACTCATTACTCATGAGAAATGATAGAGGCTGAAACTAAGTCATTGCAAGAAGAAGTTTAGATAAAAGTACAGAAGATGGAGGCAGAAAGGGAGCCCAGGCTGCTTGCAGGCTCATCCCCAGCCCAGGACCCAAAAGAAGGTGGCACAAAAGCAGAGCAGCCCATGTTTTACAGGCTGCAAGGACCAGGGTACTGACACAAGCGGCCTCTCCTTGCCTCTCGCCATGTCCTCTGGAGGAAAAAAAGAAAGAAAGAAAGAGGAACATTCTGCTTTGCAACCAATACAAGAGAGGGGCTCTTTGCTTGATGTGAACAGAAGTCTCCACCAGACGGTCAGTGCCATGGAAACCAAGCTACGCTGGAGGAATGTAGGCGGCTGATGGAGCTTCTTGACAGGCTGGCTGTCGGCAAGGCTGAGCCTTCTCTTACCCAGACTGACCCGGCCTGACACATAGCCAGGGCCCGTGGATTCTGGGGAAAAGTTGCACAATTTATTTTTCAAACTAGAAATGGGAGGGTGAACTTATCCCCTCCAAAAAGAAAGAACACGAAGAACCACCCCTTCTTTCATTTAGCCAGACTCCTCTCCAAAAGTGCTCTGTCCAAGAAATGGAATACAAACTGACATGTACACACATGCACACGCAGGAAAGTCTCTGCATCCTGGGCTGGCAGAGCAAAGCCTGCTGTACTACAACAGCATCTTCATCTCTACGGATAGGAGAGGGGCTGCACAGTGGCTAGGTGCAAGCTCTGGAATCTAACAGCTTGGGTTTGAGTCCCAGCCCTGCTACTTAGGGTGTAAGATGCTGGGCCCATTACTTAAACACCAACTCATAGTTTCCCCATCTGTAAAATACAGCCAAAAAGACCCCTTTTGCCTGGGTGCTCTGTGGCATAGAGATAGTATAAAATATCTGTCACATGTTAGGTACTTGACATGAGGTAGCCTCTAGCACAAAGACTGAAGAGTGAACACTTAAATCATATTTCTTACATAATGAAGATGTTTGCTTACTTATTTATAACTAATTAGATGCACGTTCAATTAGAAATATATGACCTCTTCCCTGATGTATCACAACTTCTCTCAGCAAACCCCAGTTCACAGCCCTCTGATCCAAGCAAGACTGGGATTCAGGTGTCCCCCCTGCAGGCCAGAAACCAAGAACCCCCTGGGGCCTCTGCACAGCAATGTCAGTGCTCTCAGGCCCCCTCAAGGTGCAATCCCTGATCCTCGTACTAGTTTAGACTACCTGGTTCCCAAGCCCATGAGAAGTCTGAGGGGAGAGGACAGTGCACAAGCCTCTGCCATCGGACATGCCCAACAGCAAGTGTCAGGTCAGCCAAATAACCTCTGAGGTGATGCTTGGCAACTGGACAGAGGCCACTCCTTCCTGTCATGCTCACCCCAGGCGCCTGCTCCACAGAGAAGGGCCAGAAAGAAGGAGCTGCACTCAGGACACACAGCCGCCATGCTCCAGGCAGACAGCTCGGAGAACTAATTAGCATTCTGCCAGCGAAGCCCACACCTCAGCAGCTGCCACCCAAACAGGCAGGGGGAAAACCTGGAATGTTCCTCACTAACCCCATCAGATTTCAGATTTAGAAATAGGGAAAGGGGGGCTCTGAAGTTTATCTTCATTGCAGTGGCTCTCTGGTGGGGACCTGGTGTGTGCGGGCCCAGCTCTGAATATCATGCTGCTTCTCACGGGGCCTGGAGGAGGTACTCAGACAGAAGGACCCACAGTGGCTTAAGGTGGAACAGCTTTGCACTGGCAGTGGATTAATGAGCCGTCATGTGTGGCCACATGATCACTGCCCACTCACATAGCTCAGGCCCCGTGGTCTTGGTAATCAAAAATAAAGTTCTCAAGAAGTGTGTGTGTATGAGTGTGCATGTGTGTGTGTGTGTGTGTGCACCTTAGACTTAAGCCCAGGACAGTGATTGAAGGAGGGCACTAAAACCTCACAAATACACATTTTTTAATCTACCCCACCAACTTATTGCTGAAACCTGCATTTCTACCTTTACTAAATCGCTCTTTAGCTGAGGATGCCCTTCTACCTAAGTCCCGTTTCAAAATAAAAACACTGCTGAGAAAGAAATAGATCAACTCTGTCCTTTCAGGTGAGTAACTGGGCCCTTAGTTTGTTGGGGGCAAGGGGAAAGCTGAGAGCGAAGACAATTAAAAGAATGCTGGAGGGATAAAAGTTCAGGGCAACAAATCTGCCATTCATTTTAGCCTAGAGGAAGTTCTGTATATGTACTGGAAGAAGCCCCAAACTGGGAAAGAGAATCTTTCTCACTTTTCACAGTCATTAAATAATTTGATCCAAACTCTCATGTCAAAAGCTCACTAAAACAGAAAGCTCAATTTTCTATTGACAATCTGGGTACCAATATCAGAAAGGTCTCTTTAAAGACAAAGTTTAACCACCCGTTCTAAATAGGTAGTTAACACTAATAAATATGCTAGCTAAACATTGGAAAGAGGCTGTCAGTGGATGAAATAGAAATCAGAGGCAGAATTCAAACCACTCACTCTTTTCCCTTGAGGTCCTGGAGTATCACGGGCAGAGACGGAAAGTGAGCCTCAGAAGCTGGAAGTCTAGGCCTCCCCCTTTCCCCCCTCCCTGCACTTCTACCTTTTAGTTATTAGCTATTTGCCCCTGGGTGTTTCCTCACCTATCAAACCAGACCAGTGGATTTCAAATTGTGTTCCCCAGTGCCCTGAGACCCTGTTATTCCCCTGGGGAAGGGGAAGGCCCAAACAGCAAGGCTAACACTGCCTACCACCATGTACCCAGCTGCAACCAGACATCTGTTCTGTTTCACATATTGGGTGCTGCATACATTCAGTTTTGAAAAAAAGGGTTCCGTGACTAAATATAACATTTAAAAAGCTCTGGATTAGACATTCTCCAGTTTTCTTCCAAAGCTAACCCTCTGTGAATCACTCATGCTGCCTCTCTGGTACAGAAAAGCCAGCTTGTCAGAGATGTTGAGGGAGCTTCAGGGACCAGCTGTTGTTAGTGGAGGAAGCAGAGCTTACCCGTGATTCTGCCCACTATGCCTTTTACAAAGTTGCCAGCATACCCAGCCACATGAGCTCCAAGGCTGTAGCCAATCAAGTGAACATTCTTGAGAGAAAAGTCATCCTTCTCCTGCAGTAAATCACAAAAGTTTGTGAGTGAGGAGCGTGGTCCCAAACCCACAGCGTCCCCTATAATTCAATAGTTCAGTTATGATAAGGAGGAGCCAGGGGCAGAGACTTTCAGGGGCATGGCTAGCTTTGCAGGCAATGAAACATAGATGAAGCATAGCTAGCAAAGAGGTCAAAGGACTTGGTGGCACTTCAAATGCCAAGCGCTGGGGGCAGGTTGTGACTAGAAGCTGCATACCTGACCCTTCCCCTACATGTTGTCTGTTCTTTCTGGTGGTAGCTAACAGGCAAAGGAATGACAGTGTGGAGGTCAAAGCCACCAGATTCACTGGAGACTAAGTGCCAGCCACGGGCTATGATAGCGTACTCCTTTATGGCCCTCTTAGGCCCCAGGAGCAATGCCCTCACAAGCAGCTCAGAGTTAGACATCGGACCCTGACAGGGCACTCCACTGGAGGGGCTTGAGAAGGTGGAGATTTGACACCACAGCTTAGGAACAAAGCTCTACAAAACAACCAAGGCAGAAGACTGAGAGGCTGCTCAAGAGCCCTGACCAGAATTCTGCCAATAATTCATCAGATTCCATGGGCAAAAGGAAGGTCAGGCTGGAATGGCCCAGATATTTGGGTCACTTTGCCAAGGAACTCTTGCTTCTGGGTAAGTCTACTGATCTTGGGAAAATCATTAACCTATAAAAAGTAAATTTAAGACCTCTAGATGTGTTAATGTCTGTAAGGCTGTCCTTCCCCACTCTCAAAAGCCGCTGTTCAGGCAAGAGCAGACTTCAGTAGGTTTGTAAGATTATAAGCCAGTACTGGCTCCTGGCCATTCGCAACCAACCTAAGGGCATCAGTTTGTAAGATCATCAAGTAATGACCCCTAAGGCAAATTTTTTTTCCATCAGATAAAGTAACAGGAAAAATCCAGAGATATTTAATTGAAAAGCTCTCTAAAAGCCCCAGCTTTCAAGTATTTCAAGCAACACTTAATTCAGAAAAAACTTGAATCCCAAAGATTTTGATCAGACATCTGAAATTGATTATAACACAGTCTGACCTGTATTTCTTAAGAGGGTTTGGGTTCAGGATCCTGCTCGTGAAGGAAGATGACTTCCTTTCATGCTGTTACCTGCAGCCAGTCAAGCAACCTTGCGATGCTGTGTCCCACCACCTGAGTGTTATTGACCGCATCCGTGTAAAGCTGGTGGGCCAAGGGGAGCCAGTCAACCACCACAATGTTGGCTTCTTTCTCTCTTGTATGCAGGGCTGACACGAGTTTGTACAACCAATTTTCAAACATGCCACTTATCTGCAGAGAAAACAGTACTTTAAAAAAAAATTCTCTTGGTTTCAGAAATATTAATGAAAACGGAATTCGGTTCCATGACCCTCTCCCCAGCCTATTCCAGAACGTTCACATCAACTAATCACAGACAAAATATTTGCACATGAGTAGGGCCAGCCACAGGCAGGGTTTCTATGTGAGTGTTTGTCTTCCATTGCTCTTTACATCCCCATTTTTTCCCACCAAAACTTTCATAGCTGCTGCTCCCCTTTCTGATAAGGCCACTGTGATATATGTATTGGTCGCAATATTGACCTGAGGTTAGCCTAAGTCCTTATCACAGTCAGGCTAGTGCCCTGTTCCATCATTCAATGGCAACTGGGATGGGTTGCCTTGGAAAATTAGCTTCTCTCTTGGAGATGCAGGAAGATGCTGTCTCTAGGCAAATGCAGAGTTGACGACCCTTTCTCACAACCCATCTCTGTCATCCCCCTGAACCCTGAAGTAGAGAAGATCTGTCCCAGAAATGCCAAATTAGAACTCAGAACACATTTTCCCACAGAAGCAAAGTATAAATGGTGATGAGGTCCAGTTGTAAACCTATCCACAAGTACATTATCAGATAAATAGATTTTCTGTGCCTGGCCTGGGAACCCAAACACCATTTACAATCTTGCTTCTATGGGAAACTGCTGTTCCAAGTTCCACACAGATTACAAAAGAACTTTCTGGAATGCAACCCATTCGTAAGTTGCAGGCAGTTTGTATTTGTATTTTGACAGGGGGCCTTTAAAAAAGTTCAAATGCATGATTATAACTGTGGGCTGTGAGATGAAGATAAATCAATAGGCTTTTAATTATCTCTTCAATCACATTAGGTAGGTAGGTACCTAACCCTTCACTCCCGTAGGCCTGACCCCAACAGTTGGTGATAGACCTAAAGACCCAGAAAGCATGTAACGGATATGAATTTCTCATCATTAAGAGAAGGAATGTCCCCTCCCAATTAGCTCAGGCAGAAACCTGCTCACTTAATAGTGCCATTTTCCTACAGACTGTCATTATATGAATGAATAAATCCCTCGCTGGTCAAAAGCTTCTAAAGCTGAGTGTTAAAGCCCCTTTTTTGTTGAAGTCTGTCATGGGCTTTTGAATGTGAATTGCTCAGCTAGGGCACATAAAGAGCCCCAATGCCTTTAAACGGAGCCATCTCTATGCAAACAGGAGGGCACCACGCCAACAGTGGCCAGCAAGCCAGGCCAGCTGGCTCTTCACAGATTCTCTGAGCCAGTCAAGTTGTTTCAGTTCAGCTCAGCTCTTAGGGAGGGATGGCCCCCATGAGGCAGTGGTTGACCAATGTTAATTAAGTGTAATTAGAGGGGTCCTTAAGAGCCAGTAGAGCTGGGCTGCTGCCCTCAGGAGAGCCACTGTTTGAAAGCCCGCTATATGCCAGCATTAAATACCACCCCGCTGGAGTCCAGATTGCCCCCTCAGCGAAGTGCCCATTACATTCTTCACAGCTATCTGAAATACAAGCAGCCCACAAGAAAAGAGCGAGGAGACAGAGTAGTATCTGAAAGCACCAGTATTCTTTTTAATTGCCCAAAACAAAGGAAACCAAATCTGTGTAAAGCTGCAGAGCTCTCTCCCCTGGGCTCACCGTCCATCCATGAATGATGAAAAAAGTTTTGGCTGTCATGTTGAAGCCACAATCTTCTAGGGACTGGTCGTGGCCAAGGGAGAGGTAGCATCCTTCTGGATCCTTGGAGGTGCAGAGGTTAAACTTCACCTTGGGTTTGGCAGCAGTCTGTACACCCCCGGCTTTGTGAAGCTCATCTGGGGAGAAAGAACAGAGAGTGGGTGCATCCAGCCAGCACCAGGAGTGAGATATCTGGGGGGTCTAGTTCTAGTGCAACCTTGAGTAAATTACTTAACTCCTCTGGGTTTTCGTTTTTACATCTGCTGCATGTTTGCTCCTCACCTCCAGGAAGAGTTGCAAAGATATTATACAAGGGATATCTCATTTATATTTAAGACTATTATTAGTCACTAGTATTAATTACTGTGACTCTGAAATAAACAGGTCTCTCTTGCTTTTCTCTCTTCTTCCCGATCAAAACGAGTTCTCCTTCCTTCCCTCGAGTTACAACTTTTAGCGTATGGGCCCTCAATTCTTTTCCTAAAATGCTTAGAGTTAGCAGTTAAGTTGCAGAATTCAGAAATTTTCAAATTTATGCTATGTACACTGTGTATTATATAACACCCCCAGCAGGGTCTAGGGGCATTCTCCATCAAACACACTAACATTTTCCAGGGAAATACATGACTAATCACACTCAAGGGCAAAAAGAAAATTGCAAGTAGCCTCCTATTGGTTCAGGTCAGATTTGCTGTCAAAAGAGTTCAGGTCTGGTAAGGCCAGTTCAGGGCAGGTCTTGCTGCCAAATAGGTTACAAAACAAATTTTCCAATTTCGAGAGATTTCGGGTTTGGAATTGGAGGTAAGAAGCTGTTGACCTATCATCTAATGGGCTTTCCCTAGTGTTCCCATCTCAATTCCAGCACTTACTCCAAAAACCTTATGCATCCTCAGTGCTCCTTGCAGCGCCAGGCATGTGCCAGACTTTCTTCTAGTTTGTTAAATAAATGACTAAAGCCACGGACAAACTCACAAGAGCAGTAAGACCGCTTTCTCCAGCTCCACTGCTCACACACAGTGCCATCTGAGAGATGGCCCTGCTCCCAAAACACAGCCGATGTCACTGATGGACCCTATGGCCTTCAAACACTAGGTGCTGTCATCACCACACTATTTCAGTGGTCATAAATGAACCCATCCAGCATTTTTTCAGCCATCCGGGAAACCATTCCTTGAAAACAGGGTAGGCAATTAAAAAATCAAACTCTCCTGTCACCCAGAAGTTAGGAGAAAAGATAACAAATGACTATCCCAGAAGCTTCATTTTATCCCAGAGTTAAGAAGCAAATGAAATCATGGAAAGACAAGCCAGAATGGTGGAGAGGGGGTTGGTGAATCAGGAGGAGGGGAGAGGTGGAGGATAAGAATGAACCAGATGTAAAAAGAATAGGGTTCCAGAAAATGCAAATAAATACACAGGAGCAGAACTGTGTCATTAAAGTAATGAACAAAAGCCCCAACCAGAAGAAATTTGAACCATGGACATAACTAGTTTGACACCTCCCTAATTTCCACCCAGATAGCCACTTACATAGAGACCAGATGGGGAATTCTAGGAGAAAAGGAAAAGGAGTTTGCTGGCTTCCTGGGACAGATGGGTGGATAAACCCACATATTGACATAAAAGACTTGACTTAGCAGCTGGCTTCTCTGACCGCAGTTCTCTAACTTCATTTCTACTACTTTCATTCTGGTCGCTTCATCCTCTGGAACTTCATGATGATTCTTCACCCAGATTGTTCTCATGGCTCATTCTCTCACCTCCTTCAGTTCCTTGCTCTCAGTGGTCAACTTTTCAAAGAGGGCAGCCTGACCACAGATTAAAACGGTACCACCTTCTCCCACAAGAATCCCATACCTTTTCTCCATAATAGTAAGCACTATTTATATATTTTAACTAGATTCCTGTCTGTCTTCCCACCACTGAAATGTAAGCTCCACAAGGGCAGGGGTTTTCACCTAGAAGTATTTAAGCAGGCATGCAACAAATACTTTTTTGAATAAATGAGATGGCCCACTAATACTCAGAACCACAGAACACAGAAGTTGAAAGAGAAGCTCTCGTTTGACAGGAGAGAAACTAGAGATTCGAACTACCACAGGTCACACTTCTACTTAGCACTAGAGTTGAGGACATGCTAAGTAAAGCAAGGCTTTCCTATTCATTCATTCAAATTAACCCTCCACTCATAGATAAACTGATATGGACCGACATCATTTGGCCCAAACCCAAAAGAATAATAGATGAAATAACCAGTCAAGGCGTTCCCCTGGCACTCCTAGATGACCCTACCCTCATTCCTGAGCAGGCTTCTTCCAGTGGAAGACGCTGCGATGCAGAACTCAGAAAAAAAGAAAAGCTAGCAGCTAGGAGGAGGAAGGTGAGGAGAGAGGTAGGAAGAAGATGCATGGTTGGAAAGAGTGTTGGGGAGGAGGAGGAGGAGGCTGAGAACCTGGGGGAATGAACCTGGGCACAAGTCACTCACCAAATACTTCCTGCCACCTTAACTTGCAAAGCACACGGGGGCTAGAAGGAGGAACACCTTGTAAGAGAGCTCTTTCTAACAACCTTCATGACTCCCAAACCTCCAGGTTCAAAGATGAGGGAAGACAAGCTCGAAGAACTGCTGGCAGCCATCTGGGCTGACTGGACAGCATGGATTAAGGGACCCAACTGATGGAAGGGGGGAGGGTAAGGCGAGGGCGAGAGAGAGTGGGCGAGGGCACCCGCCAGCCTGCGACCTCTCGATGCTCTACTAGGGATGCCCTCGTCAGAAGCGCGAAGGAACAAGTGAACCGCAAGGCTGATTAGGAGCAAGTAGCGTATCAAGAAAGGAAGGATTCTGCAGGAACCAGGAGGGACTGAAAACCGGTCGGCAAGACAGAGGGGCCCGGCACAGAAAAGCAGTTGAGGGGTAATAAAAAGAAGTGCACATTACCTTGCGGAGGTCCCTCTGCACCAAGGGTTGCGGGGCCTCCCGCGGCAAAGCAACAATAGACACTCCAGAGGCAGAGCAGAGGAATGAACTTTCTCATCCTTCCCCGCCACACCCCCTTCCACGAATCAGGGTTTAAAAAAAAAAAATGCCTCTCTGGCTCTCTGAGTTTCTAGCACTTCGAGCGGATAAGACCCGAAGTGGGCACCTTCTCTTGACCAGACAGAGGTAGCCTTCGACAGCTAAAGGTGGAAAAAGTGAAAAATGAAAACTTGGCTAAACTGAGCAGCCAAACGGTGGAGGGAGTTTGAAGGGACTTGAACCAGAACCAGATCTGCCCTCGCCGGTGTCGCCAGCCCAGGAAGCAAGGGCTCGCCACTGTCACACTGCGAGCTCCCCGCGAGGTAAGTTTTTAAACTATCGGAGTCATCTGACCCATCGCCAGATGGTGATTTGCATAATTTATTCCCGTCTCCGGTCTCTGATTGGTCACACCTTCGCTGACGCCAGAATCGAGACTCCCCAAAGTTTGAATGAAAGCGCCGCACACCCACCACGTGGACTCTTTGCACGCGCAGCTTTGCGTTCGCGCATCCTGCTCCGCGCGCGGGTTGCCGCGCTCCAGCCACCCCGCTTCCTCCTAGTGCCCACTCCCGGACCCCAGACTCTTCGTTCTCCCCTGCCACCCCAAGGGGGACCATTGCCCGGAAACCCTGCGTCCGCTGTGGACAAGATCCCTGGGGAAGGAAGGTCATCCTCTCCAAGGTGCAAAGCCACCCCCGCGCCCGGAATGATCTCTCCGCACCGCTGGTCAAGGGTCCAGATGGGGAAGAGCCACCTGGTGGCCCCTTTGGTCCCTCTCCCTTCACTCCAGCCCAGCGAAGCCCGCAACAGGTGCAGACAGCGTTAATAGGACAATAATTGGGCAGAGCTGAGGGACCGAGGACTGTGGCCGCGGCGTCAGGATCGCACAGACCCCTCTAGGAGTCCTCGCTCCGCCACCCGCTGCAAAACTCGCTGCGAGCCGCTCAGCTTCTCCAAGGTCTTTCCTTCGTCCCCAATACCCGCGGTACCAGCTCCTACCGCTTAGGGATGTTGGGGGAAATTAAAAGAGATAATGTAATAGCGCGCTTAGTGCGGCGCCTGCCACGTGGTAAGCCCTCTTAACTTGAGCATGGAGGACTAGGGGGACACCAGGCAACACTCCCCAAAGGAACAGTGAGCCGATCTTAGGGGTCTCGGGCGCGTGACTAGCGCTGGGTCTCAGCGGACGCGCGCAACTATCTGTTAAGTGGAATTAAGCAGCTTCTTTCTCTCATCATTTCCCCTTTCTTTCCTTTTATTTGATCCGGGTCCCTGCTCCTCCCTCAGGTCTCGGGTCCCGGCTTCGGCTCCGCCCGGGTGACTCCGGGACCGAAGGTGGCGAGCGCGGGAGAACTCGGCCCAGAGTCGGCGTCTGGCGAAGAGGAGCCGGAGCCGAGCCCGAAGGGCGGCGGTCGGGACAACTGGAGCGAGCTGCGCCTCAACGACCCTTAACGACCCCAGGGCGGTGGGAGAGGTAGAAAGCGCCGCCGCAGGGCTGCGCACCGCCAACCCGCCGGGCTCCTGCCAGCCTGAGCTGGCACCGCAAGACTGCACCTTTGGCTTGCCAGTAACCTGGCCGTCACCGGGAACTGATCCCACTCTTACCTGGGAAGGAAAACCGCCCCAGCAGCCCCGCGCCGCTTCCTCCCTGGAAGAATTGTGTGGAGAAACTAGTCCCGAGGAGCAGGTCCCGTTCCGACTTATCCTGCTTACTTTTGTTACTTCGGCTGCCCGCGGAGAACGCTTTGTCTCTCCCGTGTGCTATAATTCATTAACAAGAAGAAGGCTACTTAATTTTTTTAAGTCTAAAACTCAATGCACTTTATGAGATGATAAATGGCACCTCCAGGTATGTTGCTTCTGTCCCTCTCCTGCTCTCCTCTACTGACAAACTACACAGAAATAAGTCAGAAATTACCTCCATTTTACAGATGGAAAAACTGAGTCATGGGGACAGGCTGCAGGTTTGAAAGAAATCTTGACAGTCTGGTCTCTCTCCTCCGCTCTAGGTTTAATTTGGCCAGTTAACCTCTAACTGTGAGCCCCTGGGTACAATGTCTCCACCTTATCAGTAGCTGAGGCAGTAGGTAATTTACGAGGCAAAAATCCGCTTCTCTGTTCTGAGTTGCTTAAAGCCAGAGTCCCTAGAACTGTAAGTGGACAGTGTGGAGGACATATGCTGGGGACCTTTGTCACAGGTTATAGTGAGATCCCCTAAGGGAGCTAGGTATTCCTGCAAAGTTGGTTATCTCGCTAAGCAGGGAGCGGGCGGCGGGGCGGCGGGGGGGGGGGGGGGGGGGGGGGG
>CM053504.1:73061402-73086381 GCA_028627145.1 Eidolon dupreanum | reverse complement strand
CCAGAAGAGCCACAAGGAGATCTGGGGAGCCTCCTGTGTGGATGAAGTCCCTGCCTAGGGGAGTTTCAGCAGAAACTTCTGTTTGTGTTGTAGTCAAAATTTCAAGGTCTCAGGCTACTCTAGCAAAGAACTCTGGTCATTCTGGCTGCCAACATCTGAATACACTTTCCTATGTTGGAGGAATGAATCCCCTTCTTGTGAGAGGAGCCCACTTTCCACTACAGAGGCTGAAAAGCAAACACACACCGTTCTATCCTCCTTTATAGCTAGAATTTCCCATTTAAACTCAGCCTACCAAATTCTGAACTGGAAGCTAGTGCAGCTGGATGCACTCCACTCTGCTAATGGGGCAGCAGCAGGGGCAGCCAGCTCCGGCTTTCTGTGGCAGCAGTGGGGTTACCACCAGGGGGGTCACCACTAGATCAGTCTGCCTGAATACATCTGCCAAGCCTGGTTCTTCTTTCCTGCAGAGATTGTGATTACTACCCAATATCGTTTTAATGAGTTCCTTTTCTGCATAAATGAGCCAGAGACCCTATTGCTTACAACTAAGAAGACTTGATCACCAGATGTTTATTGAGCAAATGCTAGGGGCAAAACAATTTGGATGGTCTTTCACTGCCCTCCCTTTCCCTCTCTGCCTTCCTGCCTTACTGGCCTTGTCTTCAGTTCCTCTATCTGTGCTATCCAGTACAGTCCGACCCACAAGCGAGCTGTGGCTATCAAGCACTTGAAATGTAGCTAGTCTGAAGTGAGATGTCCCTTGAGTGTAAAATACACACCAGATTGCAAAGACTTAAAACAAATATATATTTACATAAATAAATATTTGTATATATTACTGCACTCATAATCTTTATGTTGGTTAAATGTTGAAATAACAATGTTTTGGATATAATGTGTTTAGTAAAATGTAATGCTAAAATTAATTTCATCTTTCTCTTTTTACTTTTTCTAATGTGATTGCTGGAGAAATTTTAATTATATATGTGGCTCACATTATAGTTCTATTGATCATTATAAAGCATCTAGATTTGGCCATTGACCTAGTTAATGCTTACTCTTATCCAACTTCAGATATCTGCTTGTGTCCTGTCTTCAGGAAAACTTTCCCTGACCTCTGGCCTAGGTTTCCTATGTTTGACATAAGAAATGTCCAAACCTGTAGAGAATTTTTTTGAGTTTATTTGAGCCAAACTGATGACATATGCCAGAAGCAAAATCTCAAACACTCCCAAGAATAATTGTTTGCAGTTTCTTTTATGCATTTGAGATTAAGGTGGGAACTTAAAGAAGATTACATGGAGGTGGGAGAATGCAAGGCAAGGATTGGATTATAAAATAGTTAAAGATTTTGTGCTCTATTGAGGGTGGTCACCTATAAGGAGAGGTCTGAAAGGGGGCATTTCAAAGGTGTGTTAACCCTAATGCTCAGAAACAATGGACAGGGCTGGCTTAAGGCAAAGATAAACCTTTTACTAAAGAAGTTATATGCCCAGAGTGTGACTACTCACTATCACCTGCCCAGTTAGGATTTTATGATCAGACACCCTGTAAGGCTACTTTCCACAGAATTCCTTTTCTGTCCACACCTATAAGAATGTTATTTTCTTCTATAGAACTTACCTAGGTCTGTAATTAGACATTATTTATTTAGCTATTTGATTAATGTCCATCTCCCTGTTCGAATATAAGCTCCATGAAAGCAGCAATTGGGTTGTTTTTTTTTTTCCCTCGTTCTCCTTCCAGAACCTGGCATTAAGCCTGGCTCATAGAAAGAGCTCATTAAGTATTTGTTAAATGATTACATAAATGAAGTGTGTCATGAATCTCCAAGAAGGAGATTTGCCAAACTGATTTGACCACAGAACTCTCTCCCCAAGAAGGATTTACGGGCTGTAACTACAGAGGAAATTAATTGAGCCCAAATTTAAATCTCCATTTGCAGTATGACCTCAGCTGTCCTACATGCCAAAGGTATAGCTAGGCTTGTTTTGAGTTTTTGTTGTTTTCTATGTTTCCCTTCCTCAGCAAATCACAAACTCCAATTCCTCGAATTCTTCCACTTAGAAGACTTCTAAACGGAGCTGAATAATTCTCTTTAATAAAGAGACTTGCACGCAAATTCACACGTGCAGTTCATGCATGGTTGTATGTTTTTCTCCTGCATATATACAGGCACCGAGCCTGTGAAATAGGGGTTTAACCATAGTTGGGGTAGTTTAAAGGAATTTACCTGAGAGACAGCCAGGCCTGGCACATTTTTCAGGGGAGAGGGCTAGATTATCAATTGACCAAGAAGGGCATCAGACCCAGCGAAAGGCTGTCAAGTTCCACTCACCACCCTCCCCCCACCCAAAAAAAAAAAAACAAAACCCAGAGTGGCTTAGCTTAGAATGTCATTTTAATTCATTATGTTAATTATCTTCCCCAACTAGCCCTATACACAAAAGCTAAATGATTACTGGGAGATCAGCCTGGGACTTCAGGATTCTGAGCAGGCCCGGAGATCAGCACCTCCCAGGGGAAGGACCATAGCCAGCACTGTGAGGAGGAAGCACCGCTGAGCAAACCAGGCAGGTTGACCTGCGGGGGCCATTTCTCTTGCCCAGCATTTCTATACAACATACCAGAGAAAGGAAAGGCTAAAGCAAGGGGGCTTGTTGCCACACTGAGAAACATTAAAAATATTTCAAATGACGGAATGGAGAAATAGTTTACCAAAAAAGTCCATTTTTAAATGCTCTAGGCATTTTCAAAGCTCAGCATGGGAGGTGGGAGAGATGACATTTAAACCTAATTTAAGCCTAATTTTAAAATGTACATTTTCTAGCAAAATTTGTTACAAAGAACTGACCCCAGAATATCTAAACAGACCAATAACCACAAGAAAAGATTGATAGCGGCCAACTATCCTATCCACACAGACCCCAAAAGTGCCAAATGTATATGGTTCCCCAAATTCTCTTTACCACCAAATCCTTGGTTAAATCTAATTTTTCACCTATTTCTGTACCTACACCTACATAACAGATCATAGCTGTAAATCACACAAACACACACACACACACGCTAAGTTAAATTAAGGCCCAGTAGTGTTTTAATTCTGCCTGGCAATCAACTATATTTCTTGGGTCATTTATGCCTCCTACGCCTTCTCCTCGACAATTCTCTCATATCCTTTTTCTCCCCTCAGACCTCTAACATCTCTCCATCCTCACTCTCAGCTGATGACCCAACTTCCCATTTTACTGAGAAAATAATATCAATCAGAAGAGAACATCTACAGGCCCCCGACATCATACTCATCTAGCCATTTGCATCTGTACCCATGTCCTCAGCTCCCTTCCCATCACTGAGGATGAATGGTACATGCTTCTAAGTACCACCTGCACAGGTTGACACATCAAATTCCATCCCCTCTTACTTACACACAGACATCACTCCAACAATTTCTCCCTCTCTGTTGGATAATTTCTGTCAGTATACAAACACCTGTTATGGTTTCTCCATCAAAAAAAAAAATTCCAGGAGAGAGGGGGAAGATGGCAGACTAGGTAAAAGCAGGGTTCGTCTCCTCCCAGGACCGCACTGAAATTACAACCAAGCTATAAAATAACCAATGCAGAGAATCACTTGAAGTCCAGCTGATCATAACACCTACATTTGATAATATAAAGGAGCCACATCGAAGCCGGTAGGAGGGGCAAAGTCCCCAATTAGGCTGGACTCGCACTCATGGGTGGTAGAGGATCACCGGGAGGGAGGGTGAGGCTGCAGAAGCTCTCCTGAAGGAGAAGGAGGTCCCGGTCACATCTGTAGGCTCCCCAGCCCAGGGTCCCAGCCCAGGGAAGAGGAGATTGCAATAACTCTAACTGTAGAAACTAGAGGGGATTCCGGCCGTCTGGGTGAGACGGAAGGTGACTGAGCCCCTAGATGTCCCTTTGAAGGACCCGCACAAAGGTTTTGTGACCTGCGGACACTCACTCACCCAAGACATCGGAGGTGGGTCTGAGGCTCAGGTGGGATTCATTCTGAAAAAGTCTCCATTATCTGGAGTCAGAAAGAGGGCTGGAAAGGCAGCCACCATTGTTCCTTAGTCGGGCCCCCCTGCAGACCACGCCACAGAGCCACTAGGAGATGCTGGTCTGAGAGGAATCAGCCCATCCCACCTAACCTGCAGACTGCCTGGAGCAGTTGTTTATGGTTGGCTGCCACGCCCCGAGCTGAATGATTCAGACTGAAGTATTCACAGTGGGGCAGCCGTTGTTGTGAGTAGTGTTTCTAATCCCAGCAGCTGTGGCCAGCGCTGTGAGCCCCATTTCAGAGATAAGGTCAGGCAGATTGCTGCTGCCAACACGAACTTGAGCAGGTATCAGGGACTTGTGGGCCAGTCCCAGACAGCAGTTGGTCTTGCTGTGATCTGGGTCATCTGCGGGCACTTACAATAGGTACCAAATTTCCAGCACGACGGAGCTGTTTTGATCTGACTGCCACTGTCTCTCTGAGACCCCGCCCCACGCAACCTGCAGACTGCCGCGGGCACTGTTATTGGCTTGCTGCCAAGCTCAGCTCCAAGTGATTCAGGACCAAGTGTTCACAGCAGGGCAGCCATCCTTGTGAGTGGCCTTTCCAATCGCAGCAAAAGCGGCCAGCCCTGTAAGCTGCATTTCAATTCCCAGTGGGCAACCAGTGCGATGAGCTGCATTTCAACGGAAAACATGGTGGAGTGAGAGACGTCCCCAGATCTCTCCCCTTGAAACGCAATAAAATGAAAACCTAAAACTCAACAAAAAAACACCCAAACTGCACACCAGCACTTCTGAGCGTGGGATCTGCACATAAGAGCTACCACAGGTACTTTAAGGCATTATGTAAAGCAGGAATCAAGAGGCTTAGACACCACCTACTGGAAATTAAACGAAAAGCACCTTCTTTGCAACAGACTACAGACAGGCCTATATAAAATAAACCCTCTTTCTGGAAGACAGCATAATACACTTCCATTAATGCCCAGGTGGAGAAATAGTCCATTAAACACCATGAACAGGACATGGTTCCATAGCGTAGCGGTTAGCACATCTGCTTTACACGCAGAAGGTTCTGGGTTCGCGCCCCAGTGGAGCCATGGTCCGTGGGCTGTGGCCATGCCACCCTGAACAAGCTTGATCCCATCTGATCTCATAAGCTAAGCAGGGCCGGGCCTGGTAGTATTTGGATGGGAGACCACCTAAGAAGACCAGGTGCAGTAGGTATAAATAATAAAAAAATAAAAAATAAAAAACACCATGAACCACCAAGGTGACAAGGCATCTCAGAAAGAAAGAGAAAAATCTCCATAAAATAAGCTTACAGACATAAAAAAAAATCTGTCAACTCCATTTCCTTCTCCAAACTCAGTTTATTTCTCTGCTGCCCTTCACAGTAAAATTCCTCCAAAGAGTTCTCTGTGCTGCCTGATTCTAATCCCTCTCTTCCCATTTCCTCTGGAGCTCCACACCTCACCACAGCCTCTCTCATGGAAGTCGCCAGTGACCTCCACACACCAGGTCATCTTCAGCCCTCCTCTTACCCTGTCACAGCTACTTCCTCCTCTTTGTACACTCATTTGGTTTTCCTCCTCGCTCACTGGTTTCTCCTCCTCAGTCTCCTTTGCTGAATAACTTATTGTTGGAGTGCCCCAGGGTTCATCTATGGCCATTTTCCCTTTGTTTCTCTAAAATCACTTTCTTGATAATCTCATTTACTCTCATGCTTTCAAACTCATCTGTATGTGTTTCTCAAATATATATTTCAACCTCGTCCCTGAACTCCAGACTTGTTTATCACCTTAGATCTCTAAAAGGAATCTCAAACGTACCATGTTCAAAACTGAATTGCTGATCTTCCCCCCAAATTTACTCTGGCCTCTGTCTTCCCAGTCTCAATAAATGGCAAAGTAATACTTCTAGCCACTCAGGCAAAAAACTAGAATCAGCTTTGACTTCTTCCTTTTTTTCCTTATCCCATTTCCAGTATCTAACAATTTCTGTGGCTTCATCTTCTAGATTCATCCAGAATCTGACCACCACATATCACTTTCATTACTCTCACCCTGGTCCAAGCCATTATCATCTTTCACCTGAAATAAATACCCTAAATAATCTCCAATGACACTTCAATTCATTCACGGTAAAGATTAGTCTTTATAGTAATGTACCAGGCTCTACAAGACCTCTCCTTTACCTCTCTGCATTAATTCGTGAGGCTTTCCTGACCACCCAATTGAAAATTGCAACCCTTCCCACCACTGCCAGCACATTCTATCTCCCTCCCCTGCTTTATTTTTCTCTGTAATACTTACCAACATCTGACCTATCATAAACCTTAACTGCCTATTTGTTTACAGTCTGCCTTTCCCTAATAAGATAAAAAAGACTTTTGTGTATTTAGATCATTGCTGTATTCCCAATACCAGGACTTAATAAATACTTGTTGAATAAATGCATGAATAAACTCTGAAACTAAACTTTTTCAGAGCCAGACAAAGAATGAAAGAGTCAAAATTCTTTCTACAAAGTCAGAATAACACTGACAAAGATTGGAATGTAAAAAAAGAAAAAAGAAAACGATAAACATCTCATTTCAAGTATTTTAAGTAAAATATTAGCAAATAAAACTCAACGGTACATTAAAAAAGATAATAGATAATGACCAATTGAGGTACATTCAACTTAGAAATATAAGCATGGCTTAATACAAGAAAATTTATAAGTCACCATATTTATACATCAGAGGCAGACAAAAACCAAATTATTTCAGTAAGTGTTTGAAAAAATTAGAAAAATTGTGGGAAAATCTTATTTCATATTTCAAAGTTCAGCTTAAAATTTTTTCCTAAGGACTTTCTTATCTCCCATCTCATTTCATCTCACCCTCACCCCTGAATTCATTGCTCTGCCTCTGATCTCTCCCTGCACTTAGATTCTACCACTTTTTCCATATATAATTATTCCTGTGTCTGCCTTTGGCTAAGATGAGAGTTTCTTGATGGTGGGAACTAAATTTTATGCACCTAGTTATCTATTTGAAACAATAATATACAATGAGTGCTTACAGAATGAATGAAGGCATAATAGTGATTTCCTCTATTGAAAATCAGAACAAGGGACTGGGGGGTAAGTTGAGTGAGGAGTTATTATTAGATAAGTACAGAGTTTCATTTGGGGAAGATGAAAAAGTTCTGGAGATGGGTGGTGGTGATGGTCGCCCAATAATATGAATGCACTTAATGTCACTACGCACTTTAAAAATTGTTAAAATGGTCAATTTTCTGTTATGTATATTTTATCACTGACTATAACTAAATTATAACTATAACTAACTATAACTATCAACTATAACTACATTAACAAGTAAAATGTCTTTTATTCTCACCTATAAAATGAAGTACCACACCCTATGAACCACTGATTCTACTTCAAGATCCATACCTTAAGAATATTCTCACAAGGAAGGAAGCAAGTCCGTGGAATTTCACTTCAGCCTTATTTGCAATAGCAAGCGGGAGAAGAGACAACCTAAATGTCCTGTTAGGAAAATGGATGAATAAATTGTATCATTTTATACTATGGAACACTGTATAACGTTGACAGTGAATCAGTGAGAACTTCATTGATCAACACAGATCAGTTTCAAAACCACAGTGTTAAGTGAAGAACAAAGGCTGCAAAATTATGTCTATGTTATGATGCCATTCAATAAATCTTAAAAAGAAATAAACAAACAAAAAATTTGCATACTATTTATGGCCACGTTCACATATGTAGTAAAGTATGAAAACATGCAATTTCAGGTCAGTGGTTAACCTGAAGGGAAGGAGCGAGAAGAGATGAGAATATGGGTCTTTAATATTTTGTTTCCTATAAAAGGAGAGAGCTCTGAAGTACATACGGCAAATTATCATACATCTGTTAAATAAAATGAATGGGACATATGAAGGTCAATTATATTTTTTGTATTTTTATGTATTATTGAAATATTTCATAAGCTAAAATTTAAAAATTAAATTAAGTTGATAAACTAAAGGTCAGATTCCTTTGTGACACATATTTTGACTAACCTAATTCTCAGGACGTAACTGCAAACCAAGGCATTTGTCAACTTACTGAAGCATGCATCAGTGCAAGGTTTGAATGTGAGGAAATAAATGCAATAGGATGATTTGGGCACTTGTACCCATACATATATATGGCACGCGCGCGTGCGCACACACACACACACACACACACACACACCAGCTAAACAAAAAATCCAAAGTGTCCACAGTAGGACAGCAATAGAATAGAGGTAAAATACTCTTCTATTGTATTAAGAAAAACACCAATTAGAACATTTCTTGAAAGTAAACAGTTCCACTAATGACAGCCTTTGCAAGTCAGCCAGTTACCCAGGGGGTGGTAACAATGCAGGCAGCGGAGTAGTGGAGATTGCTTATTTCCTGTTATCTGGCCTAAGAGGGCCTCCAGGGAGAGCCAGCAGAGGCACTGTGAAGCTTACCAAGGAGGGTGAGCCCAGAAGGGAGCCAGCTGCCACCTGCCCAAGAGTTCAGCAACTCAGCGCTTGGAATCCTTAAAAAGCTTCTAGGCTAACTGCTCACCTACTGCAGAAACCTCTTCTACAGTGCCCACGTCAAACCTCTGCTTAAACACTTCCAGAGTTGGGGCCCCACTGATTTTGAGGCAGCCAATTCTATAACTGCACCATTTGGGTTGTTGGAAAATTCTTATATATTTTTTAAGAGAAATAAACAGAACTAAAACAGGAGGCATAATAGAATAATCAGTAAAATGTATATAGGGTGTGGACAAGTGAGTGTGTAGGTGTGTGTGTTTGTGAGAGAGAGATCACACACCAAAAATATAATATATTAACATTCTGAGGATTAAGATTATTGGCGGTCTTTATTTTCTTCTTGTTGTCTGTCTGTATTTCCTAAAGTAAACAAGTTTTACTTTCATAAAATGAGAAGAGATGTTATATATATTTTAAGCTTAATAGGAAGATAAAGTTCTTTCTCACAGATGTGAAATAAGCCCTTTCCTATCTTGCACCCATTGATTCCAGTTCTGTTGGATCTACTCTGAAATGCTCAGTGGGTCCAAACTGAATCAGCCAAAGAAAGGCCAGGTCAGAACCCTTCGTGTGGCTGGTTCACCCTGGACGAATGCCAGCCCATGTGAGAAGAATGAAGTTTTTCGGTAGCCACAGTAACTTTAATCATGTCAACATTTCAGATCTGTGAATTGGGAAAACACAGTTTCCTTTTAGAAAAGGGTGCTGTACTCAGCCCTCATATCACAACCAGTGCCTTCCAGAAACGCAACGATTTTGAAGCCAGTACAGCTAAAGACAGGTTAGTGGAGGAACATTTTGATCTTAGCACTCCTGGAGAAGAAAATAATAATGTCTGGCATTTGTACAGCACGTTGACAGAAAAAGTTCATAGGCGTCATCTTAATTGGCTCCTAGCTCAGCAGACCCTCTCCCCACACCACCCCAACCAAAACACACCATGTATCAAAAATACCATGTGTCTATACATGTGTTCATTTTTCTAGGAAGAAGAGCTCAGGGGACTTGTTGACCCCCAAATGGTTCAGGACCACTGGAATGATGGGTGTAGACCACAACAGATTTTTCAGAGAGCTGATTGGCTCCAAGTCCTTATCTGTTCCCAGCAGTCTGATTTCTGCCACCTCTTCCAGCTTCTGCTGCCCCTCTCTTATCACACTATCAGGACCCTTGGGTGCTAGGACTTATTTCCAGGGTCTGGAGGTGGCCAGACCTTCACTGCTTACCACCATCGCCCACCAGACTCACAGTGGAGCAATGAGGGTGACTGCCTGCCTGGTGACAGGATTTACAGCCAACAAAACCCTCTGCTAGGCAAGAGGATTGTAAGGCCTGTCTGCCTACAATTTATTCTCCTCAGTCACTTTGAATACAGCCAAGTGCCAGGAGAAATTTGAATCTGAATGCTATTGCCTCTGAAATAAGCTTGGAAAAATATACAGGCTCTCTTCAACAAAGAGCAAGCCTGGCTGAATGTGAAGAAGCATGTTTGGTGTGGGATAAATACTCACAGGCAGACACTGTCCAATTGAGTAGAGCTCAGAAAACCAGAGGGAGATTAACTTTTTATTGGGCAGAGGGTTTGAGCCTGCAGGAGAGGCAGTAACTTTACACAGAAAGGATGAATGAAAGCGGTGTGTGACCTGGAGGGATGAGGACTATGTCAGAAAAAATGTATTGAGCTTACCTAAAAGATACATTGGGGAAGTTACAGGCCTTAGTAAGGAAAAGGCTGCTTCAAGGAAACATGTGTAAAGACATTTGTTGCAACATGGTTTTCAAGAGCAACAGATAGAGTCTACCGCCATGCCACCCTGAACATACCCGATCTTGTCTGATCTCGGAAGCTAAGCAGCGTCGGGCCTGGCTAGTACTTGGAAAGAATTCCACCTAGGAAGATCAGGTGCTGAAGGCATTTAAAATAAATAAATAAAAATAAAAACAAAATATTAAAAAAAAAAGAGCAACTAATTGAAGACAACCTATGTGAGCATCACTAGGAAACTGCTTCAATGGATCGTGGACTACTACATGGCAATTAAAAAGAATGTGAGCCGATATAGAAAAACCCTAATTTTTCTTAAGTGGAAAAAAGCAAGGTATAGAGTGTGAAGTGTGTGGAATGTGTCAGTCTTTATGGGAATATGCTTATATAGTCATATAGCATCTCTGAAAGAATTCCCAAGGAACAGGTTAAGATTGGAAGGCAGACTTGCCTTTCACTATATGCCTTTCTAGACTTGTCCAATTGTTCACTACGTGCCTATATTCCTGTTCAAATAAATAAATAAATAAATAACATTAGGAAAGAGGAGAAGGGAGAAGCCACTCTGCCACTCTCCTCCCTCCAAAGTCAGTTCTGCCTTCCCTTCCCAGGTGTAATGGTTAGTTTTATGTGTCAAGGATGGGTCAAGGTACCCAGATACTTGGTCAAACATTATTCTAGATATTTCTTTGAAGATTAACAGGTAAACCAGTGGACTTTGAGTAAAGCAGATTACCTCTATAATGTGGGTGGGCCTCATCTAATCAGGTGAAGGCGTAAGAGAAAAAAGGCTGAAATCCCTTGAGGAAGAGTCAATTCTGCCAGCAGACTGCCTTTGAACTCAAACTGCAACTTTTTCCTGAGACTCCAGCCTGCCAGCCTACTCTGCAGATTTTGGATTTAGCAGTCTCCCCAATTGTGTGAGCCAATTCTATATATATATATATATATATATATATATATATATATATATATATATATATACTTGTATATATGTACTCATATATATGTATTCATATATGTGTACTCATATATATATACATGCACACACACACAAACATATATATAGAGAGAGGGGAAGTCAAGAAAGAATCAAGAGTCAAGAAAGAATCCTACTTTAACTTCTAGCATTTGGCTCCTACAGCTACATATATATATACATGTAAGTTCCCTGGAAAACCCTGACTTGCAGATTGGAGGGAGCCTCTGAGTCCAGACTTGTGCAAAGGCAGTGAGGAGGGGACTTTTGCTCCCTGGTAGAAAAGAGCAGGCAATGGCCACTGACCTCACCCTGGGGGCAGAGCTTGGAGGAAGGCAAGTCTGTCCAACTGTGGGAGAAGCCCTGCCTATCCTCCCACGGACAGTTGGGATGAACATTAACTGATCAGTTCTTTTGTGTCCTTCTGGCCCTTCCTCGCCATCTGACTTTCTTTTCTTTTCCCTCTCCCACTCTCCAAGTCTTTTCTCTTCCATGTCTTCTTTGTGAGGTTTCACCAACAAGGCAAAAGTAAAGATGTTGCCAGGCTGCTCTTTTCTCCCAGGCTATGATCCTATTTGCATCAGTTCAATTACCAGTCATGGCATCCGGGGCCAGCAAATTCTGCTGAGTGGAAAGGACAATCAGCTAGTCACTTTGTCGCAAAGAACCAAGTAGTAAGTTCGAACATTTTCTCCCAGCTTTCATTGTTTAACCAAATAAGACAAGGCAATTCAAGTCAAGATGATTGAAAATGACATGTATAGATATCCTCTTTTTTTCTTCCTTTCTAACTCATGGCACACTGAATAATTCATTTTGCCTGTGTTATTCATTCTTCATTCCACCATGAAATGGAGCATAAAATGATCTCAAACCTCAGGTCCTTGCAATGGGTGGTCCCTTTAAAACAAGTCTCCTTCCATGGACCCCAGCTTCAATTAAGCAGTCAATCCACAAATACAGACTAAACCAGTTATGATCAAGGCATGACACGAGACATTGAAAGGTTTCAAAGGAGCAGAAAAAGAGCTTATGCACAAGAAGAGTAGATAAAGCACACACATAAATAGATCATAAATTAGCAAAACAGTATAAGGCTAAGTAAGTGACAAATCACAGTCGGGCAGCCACTGTGGGCTGAACTATCTCTGAAGGCTCTGGCCTGGGCATCAGTAGTGGACAGGAGTCAAGAAATAATCCTGCTTTCACTTCTGTTATTTCATTTAATGCTGACAGCTACCCAGCAGGGTAAGTGGTTCAGGCAGGCCTTGCCACTGTCCAGGTGGGTTTGGTTTGAGTCAACGTCATTTCATTACAACATTGATGCTTTAATTGTTTATATCAATTAGCCTATGGTAAAATTGGTCCCACTATATATTGTTTCGCTTAAAGTCGCAGCACCTATCAACAACATGAATGTTGATGCTATATTTCCTGACATACATCAGGAACATGTACTCAAAGAGGCCATGTGCTTTGACCAATGTTACCTAGCACATCAATTCCAGAATTGGGACTGGAGCCAGTGCCCTCATTGATGCTTTGTTCACTAAATGAGAAAAATGGATGAGGCTTTCCTGGAAAGGGCACTGACAGGCTCAAAGGCCCAAAGGCACAAGGAGAGAGTAAATAAGCCAGGCTAGTGGGTACAGTGGGAGAAAAGCCAAAAAAATAGAGGCCCACTCCCAACCCCCACAGTACACACATACACACACAGAGTTATCTTCAAGTTACACTTCTGCCTGAGAGAGTATGAGCAACAAGTAAGGCATTAATCATGCATCAGCCAAACTAGGATTCGAAGGACAGTTTTGACCTCTAGGCCCTTGCCCGCTGCCCCCAGAGGAATTCAGCCCCAAATCCATTCAGCAGGATTAATATGATGATGTAAAAACTGTTATTTGGGTCTGTCTGACTTTATGTCAGAAACTCATAGAGGAACTAATAGAATTTATTTCTTTAGCAAAATAAATAAATAAATGAAAACAGCTTTTTTATCTATAATAGTTACGCAAAATTACTTTGTACAAAGTTTGGTACAAAGTTACACACATTGTACCAAAACTGATAACGTTTGGCACAATTTTAAGTACACACAAAAGAATTATCAGTGAGACAAGGAGTTTGTTCTAGGGGCAGAAAATAGTGAGGTGAGGTGGTCGCTTCAGCTCATTGGTCTGGAGCTTCCAGATGGACAAGGCTCTGGCTTCGCGTGACTGGCTTGGATCCACTATCACTGGGAGCTGTTGCAACCCCAGCTGATGTGAGCAGGAAAGAACGGAGTGTGACCTGCCAAGAGATACTGGACAGTGGCCTCCATTTTCTCTTCCCTGTTTGGCCAGTCTCCTTATCTGCATAGTTGGGATAATAAAACTCTAAGAAAAGTTTCCTTGAAACCCTCAGAGGGTACTTCACATGGAAACAAGTCCTGCCATCATCTTGACCTTTACTCTCTGGACAGACTGTCAGTGGGGAAGAGAAGGGCATTCTCGGGGCCTCTCCAGCAGAGCTTCAGATCCGGATTGATTTACAAACAAGGTGAAGTTCAAGGATACTTTCTCTGCTGGGTTCTTTAATGATCACACTTAATATCCTCTAGGAGATACAAACTCTTTGCTTTGGAAATCTTAAATCTTACCCAGCAGACTCCCATCTAATGGTGGGGTCCCCTCCAGTTTCCTGGGCCGGGTTCCTTCTGCCATGGATGCTGGTTGAACGTAGGTAATGAAGAGAACTGGCCACATCAGGAGGCAGCCAGCCCATTCTATCAGGTCATTGTAAATACTAGAAGTCCTTTATTTGAGATTAAACCTAATCCTAAAAATTCCCAGTATTGATTTTATTTCTATCTACACCCTCATTCATGTGGTGACCCAAGGTCCAGAAGACTGTCAATAGGAGTCCTACCTCTGAGTCTTCTCTGATCCAGGCTGAACACCCTCAGTTTACCCTAGTGTAACACAATGGCTATGAGCTTCAACTCCAACAGGCCGTGTTTGGAATTTCTTCTCTACCACTTTCTACCTAAGTACCCTTGGACAAGTTACTTAATATGCTCAGCTTCCTCTTTCTCACCTGTATAATGAGAAAAGAAATGCCCACGTCAGAGATGCTGGGTCAGACTCTAAGATGGCCCCTTATGACACACACCTGTCGTCTCATGCCCTTGTGTAAACTTTTCTCCTTGAGTATGACCTATAATGTGCTTCCAACCCAGGAAATATGGCAAAGGCGACAGGATATCACTTCACGATTACGTTACGAAAGATTCTGACTTTTGTCCTGCTGGTAGATGCTGTGCTTGCTGGCTTGATGAAGTAAGCAACCATGTTGATGAGGCCCATCTGGCAAGTGACTGAGGGTAGCCTTTGGCCAACAATTAACATGGAACTGATGATGGCCTGTGGATGACAGCCAGTGAGAAACTGAGGCCCTCAGTCTAGCATCTAGCAAAGACCTGAATCTTGTCAGCAAACATGTATTGAAAGTAGATCCTTTCCCAGTAGAGCTTTCGGATGCAAACCCAGCCTTTGATTTCAGTCTTGCAGAGAATTCGATGTTGCCTGGATTCCTAATGCACAGAAACTGAAAGATAATGTATGCATGTTGTTTTAAGTCACCAAGTTGGTGGTGATATTGTTATATAGCACTTTTCATTTTACTGCTCCTCATATGGCATTTCACCAGCCCCAAAACCTCCATCTACTGGTCTACCCACTTCAGAGCTGTTCTACTTTGTCACTAGTCTTCAAAACATATTTGTGACCTGGAATTCCTTTATGTTAAAGAATTGCGTTTCCAGAAACATATGAGATCTTGCTCCCTGGCATATGTTGTCAATTTGGCTCAAACAAACTTTTACAAAAATAAAAAATAAAAATAAATTAAAAAAAAAATAAAAGACTTGCTTTTCCAAATCTTTAGTAAAATGCAGCTAAAAATGGTTGGGGAGGGCCATTAAGAAAAATGTATTATATTCATATGAGCTTGCTGCCATCCTGGGAAGCAAACACAACGTTCTGAAGGAAGGCCCACAGGTTTGTTTTTGATGAGTGAAAGGTGGTTTGGCTCATGGAGCAGTACCTGAGAAGGTTAGATCTGGAAAAGGTCTGTCTTGGAAGTCTTCAGAGAGGAATGGAATCTAAACAGGTGGCAGAAGGTAGAGGACTAGAGAAAAGAAAATCAACTTAGACCAGGGACCCTATTTAGGCAAGCAGCATCAGGATTTTAATATCCCAAGCTCTAGCCCATGGAAGGCTCAATAAATGGTGCTGATCATCCTCATTTCCAGAAATAACAACTCCCCTTCTGTGCTAAGCCTGGTTAGCTCTCACCTGTAACTAACACGGCCTTGTTGGACCACAGCCTGTTCCCATTCTATTTCACTTAATTAAGTCTCAGCTTAAGAACCTTAGAGGCAGGGACCACATCATTTTCATCTTTGACTCTCCATCTAGCACTTTACTCACACATTGTAGATGTGAATTAAATTTTAGTGAGGAAATTTAAGTGACTAGTCTTTGGAGAACTATGATGGCAAGAAGAGAACAAAGGGGCCAGTAAAAAAAAAAAAAAAAAAAGAGCTGAGGAAAGAGAAAGAGAAGTAGAGCATGTCTAAATGCAGAGAGGTAGCCCCATAGATCTTGAACGTGGAAGCCCCATGGAGGGGCAAGCCCTGGGCAGGGTGGGGGAGGTGGAAGGGCTCTGAAATGAGGAGGCCAGGCATAGAGTCTCTTGGAAGTCTCATGAAGTAGGAGGCAAAGCCTTTCTCCAGGAATGAGACAGGGCCTGGGGACTTGGGGAAAGACAAGGACTAGCTGCAGTGGCAATGGCTTTCACATCTTCCAAGACAAGAGCCCCATCTAGATTCTCTTCACTGGTACTTGTCAGATCTTATGTCTCAGTTTTGCATTCCAAAAAAATCCAGCCACTCAAGAAATCACCTCACCCTGAGGGTAAGTGGGAATGAAAGGGCATTCAACATCCGGGGAGCAACAACTGTGAATCCCTTCCCCTTAAGAAATGAATAAGCCTTTCCATATTTACACTTTATTGTCTTTGCATAAAGAAGGATATTTAAGAAGTAAAAAAATGGTGATTACCTGTGGGTTGAGAGGTGGGGAGGGTGAGACAGGTGGGAAAAGGAATAGGAATGAGACTTTTTATTAGATGGCTTTTTATATTGTTTTGCTTTTTGAATCAGATAGATATATTCCCTGTTTTTAAAACTTAAATGATAAACTTAAAGAAGAAAAAATTGTTTGAAAAATTTGTCTAGAGAATTTCATCTGGGCAAAAGGTAAAGAAGTCTTTGCTGGTAGCGCTCTCGCAAACACGGTGAACATCCCTAAAACCCGCTGACTTTCTGTAAGAAGTGTGGCAAGCACCAAGCCCACAAAGTGACACAATACAAAAAGGGCAAAGACTTTGTATATGCAGAGAAAGTGGCATTATGACAGGAAGCAGAGTGGTTATGGTGGGCAGACTAAGTCGATTTTCCACAAAAAGGCTAAAACTACAAAGAAGATTGTCCTGAGGTTTGTTTGAATGCTTCAAACCCTGCTGCAGATCTAAGAGAATGCTGGCTATTAAGAGGTGCAAGCATTTTCAACTGGGAGGAGATTAGAAGACAAAGGGTCAAGTGATCCAGTTCTAAGCTTCATATTTTGTTTTGTTATGAAGACAATAAAATCTTGAGGATATGTTCACTTCATGTTGATCTTTTAGGAGAGAAATAAACTAGTGTCAATAAAATTCCCCTTTTGGGGAAATTTAGGCTTGGAAAAAAAAGTAAAGAAGTGCCCTTCTGAAACAAAGAGTGAGGAGCAAAAGTTGTACCCTGTATCTAGTTGCCTTACAAAAGGCCTCAGCAACTGGGAAGGCCACAAGGCAAGAAATGTTAGGCTAATGTTTTTCATTAGAGCAACAGGGTAAGTTGAGGTCACAACACAGAAAGCAACAGAAGAATGTTCTTTCACCTACGTAATGAGAAGGTTGGGGTTGGAGATCTTGTCAAACAAATAAACAAACAGACAAAAAATTTAACTTTCACAGCTGAAAAATTTTTTTTAAAAGAAAGGGTTTATTAGGCCACTGCCAGGAAAAAAGAAAAAAAAAGAAAAAGAAGACCAGTCTTGGGGCATAGAGTCTAAACCTTCAGCAGCATGGCTAGGTAGGCAAGATAACATGTCCAACTTCCAGGAATTTTAGAAGGGGGAGAAAGATGTAAGCCCTTCTGAAAGGATTTACATTAGCTATCGACAAAGGGGACAGAAGAAGGTGAAGCCGGGCGTTCCGAGACAGGCACAGCACAGACTGCAGCAGCCAAGTCCCAAAAGCTCGTGTGTAAATTAGAAGTGGAGGCTCCTGGGGTTTGATGGCGCCTGGCTATTCTCTCTTTTGGATAATCACAGAAATAGCCACCTGGAAATTAATCCTAAATTCCAACAGATACACGGGAATGTGAGCAGTCTTTTATCAGAACTGGTCCACAGCTGTTATTAACAGACTAGCTGTTCTCTTTCTCTCACTCTCCAGCCACTGTAATTTTAATTTAGAACATCTTTCTTTCTTGTCATTTCCTCTTTTTCATCCAGATCTTTCTAAGCATCGCTGCTGAACACCCGTATGATTTTAATTATGCTCAGATGGACCTTTTTTGGCTCAGGGCATTGACCCATGTTGCTAGGAAGACTTATTTCTAGGACATCATGCATGTCCCATGGAGGAGGGAAATCCAAGGATTAAATCAAGTGATGAGATGTCTTAGGCCAATCGTGGGCAACAAGAGGGAGAGGGAAGCAGACAGACAGACAGACAGACAGACAGAGAGTTATCAACTAACCACTGACAAGGATTTGTTTAAAAATTTCCTCGAAGAGTATATTCTTCTTCTGGAAAGGTATAGGGGGTTAGTTCAATCTGTCAAGTAAGCATTATGTTAGCTGGGGTTTGACTTATGGATTTACATAATTTAGAACATTTCAGATTTTTTTCTTGTCAACTTCATCAAACCCTTCCAGCTTTAATGCTCTCATGGTCTTTGAATGAGAGTTTTGTTATAGGCTGGGTACTGTTTTTCCCCTCTATGTAGCCATGTGTACCTGGGGCTGAGCTGAGCCTTCATCATTCTGTCTCCTCCCTCTTACCAATTCTCATCCTCATCCCCCATCCCACCCCATCTTCGTAAAGCTTAAAAATCAGCTCAGTCTGAAGGAAATATTGAGTTCCTTAGATCAAAGTCATATTTACATACCAAGGTAAGCAGCTCGCTACACATACCCTTTGCCCACAAAAATGTCAAAAAGCTTCACCTGATGTTAAACTGGTGCCATCTAGTGGCCCACGGTGTCACAACAGGAGCAACGGGAACATGGCCTTCAAAAGTTTTTGTGAACATCGTTAGGATTTCTTTCCGGGCTAGCCCTTGACAAAATTGTGAAATCCAAGGCAATTTTTTTCCATATTTCTGGTTTTCCCTCTCTGGAATTACTTCCCACGACAGGCAGGTGTAATGGAAAAAGAACAAACATTGGAGTCAGGCCGACCTAGCTCTACACCAAATGCGTCCTATGCTGCCTCTTAGCTGTAGGATCCAGGGCAAGTCACCAAACTTCCCGTGAATCTCGAGTCCATCCTTGGTGAAACATTGTAGTACAATCTTCCTTACAAAGTCTTTGTGGAGAATAAGAGTGAAGAAATGGACATAGCATTCAACATACAGTAGATGCACCCTAAATATTAGTTCCAGCCTCAAATACCTCTGTATTTTAAATATAGGACTGAAAAAGGCAACTATCGAGCTCTAGTCCCAGAAGTATTAAAATAGAGGGTGAATAACATTGTTTGGGTGTCAGCAGGAAACACTCCATGCAAAGAGTTCACCAGAAGAGGCTTTAAGGAACTCCAGAGATGTGGGCAATTAAGAGAGCCAACAAGGGCCATGGCAGCATCCAGAGATGGGCAACAACAGAAAGACTTTTCCACATCCAGGACTGATGGGACAAGCACATCCTGTAACAGAGTCCAGGAAGACCTGAGCTTGGGAGGAGGGTCAATCTGGCAAGAGCTGTTGTCTTGGAAAGACGCGGCCATGTCAGAACTCAGTGCCAAGGCAGCAAGGGAGCTGGGAAGAAAGAGCCCATCCTCTCCCCCTGACCTCCCAACGCCTGCCCATGCTCACTGTTGGCCCCATCCAACCAGAAGTCAGCCGGCAGGGAGGCCCAGCCTCACCGACACAGAGCAGGGCACAGACACCAGAACACAGTTCTGGGGGAGCTGCCCAGAGGGTAACCAGTGCAGGACATCACGGAGGAAATTCCTGCTTTGGGAAAAGAATCAGATTAGATGACGTCCATGAATAATTCTAAGGAGAAGGAAGAATAAAGGAGGAATGAGCCAATATTTAACAAATATCTATTTTGTGCTATTGACTGTGTCTTTTAACATTCTCTTGTAATTTTCCCAGCAACCTAGCACAATTGGTATTGTTGTCTTCCTTTAAAATTAAGGAGCAAAGCTCAGCAAAACCAAATAGCTTGCATTGAGACACCCAGCTGGGAAGCAGTGAAATTCTAGCCCCCAGTTACTGGATGCCAATGTCCCTCTCTATGTGATCCCTCCACCCAAGTGCCAGCTCTGGAAGGTACTAGAAAGATGGAACAGGCAGCAGGAGGGAAGAGAACAGAAAGACAGAGAGGATAGCAGCATACCGTCCTGAGAGGCAAAGAAAGAGACTCTATCCCCTGAGTAAGGGATTACGTTTTCCTTATTGTCGTGAAAAGAATTCCCCTTTCCTGGCAAAGAAGACCAATTTCTAAGTGAAGCTCAAACAGCATTGTACGAGAGGCTCAGACTAAAGAGCACCGAGTGAATCTTTGCCAAAGGATTAAGACTTTCCTCCTCTGGCGCTGAATATGATAGGAAGGGGCCAAGGGATGGATGATAATGCTGAAAGACAGAACATTGAATATTCACTTATCTGAAAATCCCCAAGACATTCCTTTCTGAGATGATCAGTCTAATCCATATTGTCCAACTGATTAAACAGCCAGGCAAACAAACCTTTTCCTAAAAGATTTATAGCCTCAACTAAAACAGTTTGGATGAACTGTCAAGCTCCTGCTGGGCCCACTTGACATCTGTCTTTGTCAGGTCAGCTAGGAGAATGGCTACTACTTTGAAAGACTAAGGATCTGCTGTTTTCTGTTGCTCCTTGAAGATCTACATAGTAAATGAAGTTCCAGCAAGTCACCATTAAGGAGAATACAACAGAAAGTCTCAGGAGAGCTGTGTTTCAATCGTATTTGAGGAGCCGAAAGGCATTTGCTATTCCATTCTCACCTTCCTTGCCCTTGATAAACTCGTATTACCTCATGCCTGAGCATCTGCTACAGTTTTTCCGGAGCTCTGCTGCAATCCAATCCCAGGTTCCTGGCCTCACCAATCAACCCAGCACCTCACAGCCAGAACAACCCTCCTCTAGTTTCCTTTCATTAGGCCCATCTTGATGACTGCAGGCAGCAGTGGACTGAGAAAGTGGAATTGTGGCCCAGGCCCTGAAGACCATTATAAAAACCAGAGTGAAGCTTCAGAGCCAATTAAGAGATAGACTACCCCAAGGTAGGGTAGGGGAGGGAGGCTACCCATTAATAAGCCTTGGGTCACCAGGAAACAGGGAGGTCCCTGGTAAGCCTTCAGGAAGGTGCAGAACTGGTGGTGAGAACGGTGGGAAAGAACGCAGGCATCGAGGGCAAATCTAGGTTCAAATCCTGGCTCAGGCCCTTCAAACCTTGGTTTTCTAATCCGTAAAATGAAACGATAATACCCGCTGTGGTGGACCTGGGATCTGCCTCCCAGATTCCTCTCAAGGAATGAAGAGCTTAATCTCCAACTGTTAGGAGTGCTGTCGGCCCTCAGCTGGGCCCTCAGCTGTCGACTGGCGGAAGAAAACTGCCTCACTGAGGGCACACCTCCTTCCTGGGGCAAGGGCAACCACCATGCAGAAAAGATTAGATTAGTTTTTGTCTTTTACATAACTAAAATCTTATAAATATAATCAGACTCTTATGTGTGACTGCTTTAACTCAACCCTATGCTTGTGAGCACATAAGTGACTTATTTTAGTAACTATCGGGCCATTCACTGTTATAACTTTAAAAGTATTTTCTACATCCTAAAACAAGGTCTTCCACTAAGTGGGGGTGCTAATTACTGGAAAAGTACCAAAAACAATAACTTTGCAACAGAATTTAGATGTCATAAATTGCTATGAAAAAGTTTTGTGGTTTTTTTTTATTCATGACGTGCCATGCTATTAATTTAGGATATCCTTTTCTGAAACATAGGTAATGACTTTTTACTTTAAAAAGTACTATAGAGCATTTTCCAGGGTACCAGTCACCATTTTAAGTGATGTATAAATCACTTAGACCCTATGTGGTAGGTTCTGTTACCATGTCCCTGTTTTACAGATAAGGAAAGATAAAGACAGGAAACTAGGATGTAGATAACTTAAGTAATTTTCTCCAGTTCAGACAGCTAGTGAATGGCAGTGCTTGAAAAGGAAGAGATGGGAGTTGAAACTAGGAAGTCTGGCTCCCGTGTCTATATTCTTAAGTAAGATGCTAGAAAATATTAGAGATTAAGAGAGGAGGCATCTGAGAAATGCAAAGGAAAGGGCTTGCAGAAATGACCAACTCAGCTGATTATAGATTGACCACACCCTATAGATCTTTAAATGGCCTTCTGGAAACTCTTGTCACACCTACAAGACAAACGATCTGTAAATAGATAGGACTAGGGGTCAGGGAATTCCTTCCCCCTTGAAGCCCCACCTGAAACTCCCCCTCCCCATCCTGAGTCAGGAGGTGCACTAGAACCTCAGACAAAGGAATCACGCGCCCCTTGCATGGGCACAGAAGTATATAAGCTGTAAGAAATCTAACCAAGGAGAGCTCGTGCTTTTGTGCTGTTTAAAGCTTCATGCACTCCGCTGGCAATAAATTCTCCTTCCTCTAACAAAGCTGTCTGAGCAACCAATCTCCTCCATTGGGTGTCGCTTCCTGCAACAAGATAATGCTAAAAAATAATAATAATAATTAGAATGTTATATTGGTGTATTTAGATGTATTAGAAATATATTCCCTTTTACTTTAGGTTTGTTGCTATGGGAAATTAGTTTTGCATTATGCAATGCCTTTAGAGATTTATCTGTTGTAAAAAATTCTACTGCCTCATATTGTCAGTTTCTCTGCATATAGGATCTACTCACTTCCATTCTCACCATCAGTGCCACATCCTCTCCTGATTCTATTATTACCCACTCCTTAGTTTGACCCTAGAACCCAGCCAGGGTTCTCTGACTCTGGGACCCACATAAGAGGGTACATGCTCACTGAGATGCTCAGTTAATAGCCTATCTCCAAAAGCCCTCTTCTGGTTTAAAAGAATGTGAACTGTAAGGACATCTACATCCTCGAGTTTTTATGATCCTCCAAATTTTCTCAATGAGAAAACCAGTGTGAAATGCTTGAAACTGTGACTGGCTCACAGTAAGTGCTATTTATTTACTTATATATGTATTTATTTATTTATTATCATTTATGCCTACAGCACCTGGTCTTCCTAGGTGGTCTCCCATCCAAGTACTAACCAGTCTTGACCTTGCTTAGCTTCCAAGATCAGACGGGATCAGGCACGTTCAGGGTGGCATGGCTGTAGACCACGAACTGTGGCTCCACTGGGGTGCTAACCCAGGACTTTCTGCGTGTAAAGCAGACATGCTAACAGCTACACCATGGAACCACGTCCAGTAAGTCCTATTTAATGGCAAGCATGTTTCTACCAATTACCTTCACATCACCGTATCTACCAAACTACCTGCATCCACGCCAGTCTCCAGGTCCTCCCTTGTTACCATGAATGATGTGTTCCAGCCTTACTCTAAGAACGACTTATGCCCTGGATCCATCTCCTCTCTCATTTTCAAGGACTCAGCTTTCAGAGTCAATTTATCCCTCTCAACTAGAGGACTCAACAGTTGTACAAATATTCTGTAGTATGTCCCATCTTTTAAAAATTATTCATTATTCACATATGATAAAGATGGAATTTAAAATCCATAGGGAAAAACAGATTATTGAACAAACCATTGTGACATTTGGGTAGCCTTGAGAAAAAAATAAAGTCAGATCCATATTTCAGGCTTTACAATAAATGGATAGCATATTTAAACATGAAAAATAAAACCATAAAGTATCCCCCAAAATGGAAGAATTTAAATAAATTATCATAATGGAGAAGGCCTTTCTAACACAAAATCATAAAAGAAAAAAAGAGTGAGAAATTAACACAGAAATGAAACATTTTGGGCAAAGCAAAAAGCACCCTGCTATTACTCAAATGGCCTTATTCTGCTCAGAACACTGGTGTTCTCTGAGGTTGGCAGGAAAGATACTCTCTGGCCCAACTCCAAACCCTACTGCTTCTCAAAAACACTCGCCCAACTGCTTATGAATGAAATTCTTCCTACAGCAATTCATGCTTCTCCTTTCTATCCAATACAAAATCCCTCTGGGAGGTGTCATTTATAAAGCTAGTTTTCCTTTGTTATACTAAGAGGCAGGAGAAGACTGTGCTACAGGCTCAATGAAGAGATTCTGGCAATATAATCAGGTAAGAGAAAGTCCAGAAGGGGTTGGCCAGGTTACGAAGCTACAAAATTCTACAGCTTACAATCATGAAACCCTGTGACTTTTACTAAAATCTCTTCAATGCATTCTCTACTCTCCATTCTCTGCCAAACAAACAAACAAACAAACAAACAAAAAAACTGAACTGAATCAGATCATTTCAGGCCACCACCATCTTATGCCAGCCTCTGGTCTCGCCCCTGTGACACCCCAAATGTCTCCCTGAGCAAGTCACTTCACCCATCCCTCAAGGGTTTAAATGCTTTCAAAAGTCCCTTGTTGACTTTCAGATAAATTTAAAGCTTCTTGGTAAACAAATAGAATCCTTTAAGGTCAGGTTCACCTCTCCCTCTCATCTCTCCCCAATCAAACCCTAAAGTAACCTGAACATCTGCAGTTCCCATAACAATGATCATTTCTCTCTTATTTCTGTGGCCAGGTAACTCCTGGTTATTCATGATCCAGCTGCCATATCATCTACTCAGGGAAGGCTTTTCCACACTAAGTGCTATTAATAAAGTCGTCAGTGCTCACCCTACTTTAACAGTTTCACACTATGTTCTAAATGACTGTTCCCCAGATAGTTCCCTAGTCTTCTATTCTTATTATCACCCCAAGACTTGAGGTTAAGAATTCTTCTAGTATGTTTCAGTTCAGCACCTAGCACAATGGCAGGCATATAATAAGTGTTCAATAAATATTTGTTGAATGGATGAAGCCACAAATAAATTGATTGTTAAGGATTAAACCTATTTGTAGTTCCCCATTATTTTAGTAATTAAGATTTTTGCATAATAAATATAATACAATTAAAATTTTTACATTTACAAACAACTAATTGAAGGAAATATTTGTATATATCAAATACAATTTAAAGAGTTCATTTAAATTCTATAGGAACATTGCTGAGGCTCTAAAAGATAAACTATT
>CM053504.1:73005030-73060902 GCA_028627145.1 Eidolon dupreanum | reverse complement strand
AGTGGTTTCTTCACTGTAGAAATAATCCTTTCAAATATCTTAATGTAGGTAAATTCCTTCAGTCATTAATCTATGATGAACTAATTTGTTTTTTCTTCACGTATATCAACAGTTCAGGAGCTCAAGTCTGGGACAATGGTGTGCATACCTTGTATCGTCATTCCAATTCTGCTCTGGGTCTACAAAAAGTTCCTGGAGCCATACATATACCCTCTGATTTCCCCCTTCGTTAGCCGTGTGTGGCCTAGAAAAGCTGTACAAGAATCCAATGATAAAAACAAAGGCAAAGTAGGCTATCAGGTAAGAACATTAAAATGCCTTGACTAAGGGGGTGAGGGAGGTGGCTTTTGCATAAGCAAGTTCTTAGAACCAGAAGTTTTTTCATTAATGTGTCTTAATTTCTTCCTTTTTTTAAATAGGGTGGTTTGTTTTTGTTTTTGTTTTTGTTTTTAAGTAATTACTGTTTGGTTTAAACTAAGGTTTTAAACTCAGTCTCTGATTGATGTATTTGCTCCTTGCCTTGTGGCCAAGATAATAAGCAGCATTTCTTGGCTGGTAAGATTAACAGCAAATAGCTAATGGTTGAGAAGAGATGATATTAAAATGTCACTGATAACTTTGGTAGGGGATTTAATTGGAAGGATCATAGAGGCTTTTTCTGAACAAAATTAGGTTATTTTTAAAAATGAATATTTAGACAACCTGTTGTCTTTAGCTTTGGTGCTTATTATGTTCAACTTCGATTGCATTCAACTGCACTAAGCCATACTGCACATTTGTAGAAGCAGAGTTTTTTCATTATGAAGTTTGTAGTCTTTTTAAGGAGAATGTCTCTTACAATGAGTGTCTTTTTGTTGTAATGTCTAAAATGGTTTTTCATTTTAGGGTGCAGACATAAATGGATTACCAACAAAAGGACCAACAGAAATCTCTGATAAAAAGAAAGACTAAAGTGATTGTCCCAGAGGACCTCATTGTTTTCAAAATGGACCTGATAATCTGAAGCACCTTTTTTGTAATTGTCTCTGACCTTCTTCTCTTAGACCAGAATTCAGGACTGATAGTTTAGCTATTTACCTGATACCAATCAGGAAATACATGGTATTTATATTTAAAATGTATTTAGTTATATTTAATGATCTCATTCTTGAATTCCTTTTTCATTAAAATAGCTTTCATTTCTATTATTGTAGTTTTAATAATATAAATGAATAGAAGGTTTGTGCCAGTAGACATTGTTACTAAATCTTTACCTAAACATCCTTGGGCCTCTGGCTTTTGTTCAGGCTCTTCGAATTTTAGCAGACTACATTTTTACTGTGAAACAGTGCAGTGAGATGTGCAGTGAAATGAAAGGGAGTTTTTGGAGATGATAATGACTTGAAACAAAGTTATAATCACTGCCTAACACAGTGGAGCAGCTTATCTCCAGTGTAGTAATAACTGTTTATTGATCTGAGGAAGATAGTGAAGCCAGGCAAATAGGGGAAATTCCTTTGAAAAATGTAACACCTTTAACTAAATGTCTAATGTATATTATAAAATTATAAAATTCTAATCCTTGTTGCATTGCTTATATTCCTATAAAATATATTAAATATTCAGTTTAGCTCATGGTTCTTTTTTTAAGTCTAAATATTTTTTAAAAGAGACATTTTTAACCACACTAGAAACCGAATTGTAAAAGTGTGTGATGGCATCTGGAAATTCTGAGACAACAATATTTTCTTTTTTTAAAAAGCAGATTATATCAGTTAGTTATTGTAGCATAACAAGACACTCCAAATGTCATGGTTTTCAATAACAGTGACATGTTTGGGCACTCTTGCTAGCCTTGGCCTCTACACGTTCTTTTATCCCTGGACTGATATACTTTAGGGACCTTTTAAATGTTGAGATGATGAGCCATATCTTTATAGCATATTTTTTTATTCTCTCTGAAGCAAGGAGAGGTTAGAAGGGACTTCCTTTGGGTTCCCAGTGAAGTCCTGGGTCCTAACCAAGTTTCTTCAGCTGTTTGTCTCGTCAAGTCATTGATTCACCTGGACTTCAAAGGGTTCAACTTTTCTGCCCAACCCACCTGAGAGAGAAGATAAATTCCTTTTAGTAGCTAAATTCAGTTGATTAGGTTAAGGTGTAAAAACCATATAAAAATAGCGGATGTTCATACTAAAACAATGCAAGAAGTTAAAAGTTAATGTTCTTTCACTTCTCTTATTCCAGCTCTACCAATGTAACCACTATTAGTTTTTTTTTTCTGTGTAGCCTTCTAGCAACTTTCTTAAAATTAATTTGTTCCATTAAATATATCAATTTTTAAGCATAACATTGCAAGGTTTATAATGTCCCTACTCCCTTAGGGTTTACTAATTTAGCTGTTGCTTTTGTCTTATGTTTTATCTATGTATTTTCTAAATAATACATATATACTGCTATTTTTGGAGCTATCAACTTTAGACATTGACTTCCTGCTGTGGTTGAGATAAACTGTCTTACACTGTATTTCCTCTACTTCTGCTACATAGCCTCCCTGTATGTTTTTGTAATTTTTGGTTGTCATTAATCAGTATTTATATCATTACAAGTGTGCCAGGTGTCTTCCACTTGCCCCTCCAAATCTCTGCTTCCTTCACCCTACTTTCCTGCCCAAGAAAGCTGTATGGACTACATCAACAGACTTCCCATGGACTCTGGGTTCTGTTGGGTTTGGCCAGTGGGGATTTGCAGCAGGAGATGGGAGGAGGGATTGAGGTCAGGGTATTTATTCCTTTGTGTCTCTCCTTTCAAGACCTCTAGGCCAAGTGTGTTCCTTGGCCAAAAGTCACTACACCTCAATGTGGCCAATGCCACATGATTCAGTTTCCACTAAAGTCACTACACCTCAATGTTGCCAGTGCCACATGATTTAGTTTCCACTAACGTCTTCCTTTCGCCTTTTGAGCCTAGGGATATTAACAACTCTTACTACTGGCTCTGAGGGTGTCATCTGCTTTCTGTTACAGTGACAAAATGAGCATGTAAATACTGCCCACAGTTCTGGCTGTCTAAGCAGCTTTCTACCCAGGCTTAGCCTCGGGGCTCAGGAAAAGGATAAAGAGACTATGAGATAGGAGTGAGGTATTACGATCTTCATTTTAGAAGAAAACTAGATTCAAGGGTTAAGCAGATGTCATGGAATGCATATTCCCCCAAAATAACTCTAGCCACCAGTGGGGTGCTATTAGGAGGTGATATCTTTTGGAGGTAATTAAATTTAGGTGAGGTCTTCATGGTAGAGCTTCCATGATGGGATTAGTGTTATGAGAAGCGGAAGACTAGAGCCTTTCTCTGCCATGTGAAGATAAGCCAAAAAAATGCTATCTGCAAACCAGGAAGAGGGCCATAACCAGACATCAGATATGCCAACACCTTGATCTTGGAGTCTCCAGCCTCCAGAATGGTAAAAAATGTCTTTAAGCCACCCGGTCTGTGATGTTTTCTTAGAACAGATAACTAAGAACTAAGAATAGCTTTCCAAAACCATTCAGCTCATAATTAAGGAACCAGAACTCAAACACAGGTCCGCCTCCAAAAGTCTTCATTCTCAGGAAGGTTAGAAACCTGAGCACTATTGTTGCAACAGGCTAGAAACAATAATCTGGGAATAGTCTTGACCGTTCCTGTGGAGTGGCCTTCTGTCTGTCATAGGTCTTTTTTGGTCCTTTAAGTTCTAAAAGAGAAAGTTCCACTCTAGGTGAAGACTCTATTCACACATGAAGTCTGTATTCAACTTGCAACACGGAAGAGCTGTACTCCAGACCTTGTAAACCCATATAAAAAGTGAAAAAAAGTAAAACCTAGCAGGTTTTGAAGGACACCTGGTCTATCATTGGCTCCACTTCAAGCCCTCATCCTCTACCTCCTGTTATTCATGTTGCAATTTTGTACACATCGTGTGTACAAGTCACAGGAAGAAGAGTATAAACTAAGTGTAAACTAACAAATGAATAATTAGCCCCTGCTCTTTCCCTTTTACTACATCAGCATAACTGAACTGAACTTTCTGGAATACAGCTAAGTTCTTTTAGTAGCCTGCCCTACTTACTGAGTTTACATTCATGGAATATGGATCTTTTTTAATTTGAACCACACCCTACTTTTTTTTTTAGTTTCCAGTCTGCAGCATTTAAAATTTCATTGCATTTATTTTTTTAATGTATTTTTTTTTTTTATATGTTCAGTAGGTACAAAATTCACAAGGTACCAGAGTGCACACAAAGATTTCTCCTCCCATCCTGGTTCCCAGGCACCCAGTTCTCCTCCTAGGAGGTAATCAAGGTTACCAGTTTTTTTTTATATTTTCAGAGAGATTTTCAGCATGCACAAGCAAATACATACATGTGTATGTGTTTTACTTTTTTAAAAGACAAAAGTAACATGCACTGTTGGATGTTCTTTTTTCAATTAAAGATATCTTTAAAAGAAAAAGTGTATCTTGAAGACCAATAGATATTAGGTGGTTTCCTCTTTCAATATTACAAAAATACTGTAGTTACCCTAATAACAGACCATCAAAATACATGAGGTAAAGGTTGCCAGAATTAAAGGGAGAAATAGTTCTACAATAAGAGTCAGAGGCTTTAATACCCCACTTTCAATAATGGATAGAACAACCAAACAAAAGATAAGTAAGGAAATAGAGGTCTTAACACAATAAACCAAGTAAATCTAACTGATACATGCACAATGCTACCCAACAGAATCCATTTCCTTTTCAAGTGCATGTGGGACATTCTCTACAATAGACCATATGTTAAACCACAAATTAAAATCTTAATAGATTTGAAAGATATATATCATACAGAATATCTCTCTGACCACAATGGGAGGAAGTTAGAAATCAACAGAAGAAAAAAAGGAAAATTCACAAGTTTGTGAAAATTAAATAATGCACTCTTAATTAGTGTATCAAAGAAATCACAAGAGAAATTAGAAAATACCGAGAAATGAAACAAAATGTAACAACATACAAAAATCATTGGGACAGTGAAAGCAGTGCTAATGGGGGAAATTGTGGCTATAAATGCTTACATTAAAAAAAATTAATCAATGTCTTAGCTTTACAACTTAAGTAATTAGAAAAAGAAGAATAAACAAAACCCAAAGCTAGTGGAAGAAGGAAATAGCAAAGATAAGAGCAGATATAAACAATATAGAGAATTAAAAAAATAGAAGGAATCACTTAAAAGGTGGCTTTTCAAAAAGATCAACAAAATTGACAAATCTGTCTAGATTGAGTAGGAAAAAATGTGAAGGCTCAAATTACTAAAATCATGAATGAAAATGGGGATAATACTATAACAACTGTTCATTGTGCCCATGTGCATGCCCATCAGTAAGGCGAGTGCCTGTTTCTCTACACCTTTGCCAAAAATGTTACCAAATTTTTTGCTGTTTGCCGATCTGAATTGAGATGATGTTACAATGTATCTTTAATTTAAATTTCTTTTGTTATAAGTTAGTTTTGCATGAGGTTTGGGAGCCATTAACAGTTGCTTTTTCAATTAACTATTCCTTACTTTGGCAGTGTCAGGAACCTAAATTTTGAACCTAATGGCAGAAATAGTGACTTCTCTCTTTGAAATTTCATGCAGCTCTTTTTGGTTCACCATTGTAGTTAGTTGAAAGAATTTTAAATTCCAATTTTCCCATCCAGCAAATTGGTTCTCATTACATTTTTGCCAGTCTGTGGGTCTGGTCACTAGCCATACTGCTTGCCCTTACAACTGAGATTTCCTGACCTCCACAGACACCAGCTGACTCTTTTTGGCCCAAGTGTCTTAAAGTTCAATTCTACTGTATAATCTCTCCATCATGACTTCTCTATTACCATGAAAATCAACTTCATAATTAAAATGTCATAAAATGACCATAAAAATCTGTTCTTAAAATTTGCTGTTGTATATTGTTTATATTAGAAGATAAGTTCTTGGAGGTCTGAGTAACTAGTTGTATAAATTTCAATAACTAAAGAAAAAAAACTTTTGTATTATATTTGGGCAAAATGGAGACAGTAATACTTTATATATAAGGTTGTGAGAATTAAGTCGTATATATGTATTTTGATATATTGCATATACACATGTGTATATGTTTTATTATTAAGATGTTGATGAAAATTCTTGTCCTGCTAGTCCCATGTGATTAATTTTCACCATTTATTTCTTGGAAAGCTGTTCCCTTAGGGCAAGATATCAGGCTGTATTGGCTGTTCTTGTCTATCATCGCCATTTAACTCAACTTCTCATTGTGTTGTGTTACGCATGTTTCCTCCACTAGACCTTAAGCTTCTTGAGGTCTGGCCCAGGTCTGAAGTGTAGTGCATTCACGTAAATATTCATTGAACTAAGTTAATATTCACTGAACAAGTGAATGAATGAGCCAAATGAATGTCCTCACTTTAGTATTTCTCTGGAAAGTTGCTGAGTAATAAGAAGGATGAAGAAGATGACACAGGACTACATTTTGAGACACCACAATGTTTCCAATGACTCATCTGACATTTCACTGCTTGATTGGCTTTCCTGTGTAGCTCAACACATTTCTGGATATACTTGATTTTCATAATAGTCTAACCAAAATGAGCTGGGAAGATTATAAATCTGCTGCTGCAAAAAGTAAAAATTGCATGCTTTCCAAGTGAAGTATATTTTTTTTGGTGCATTTTCTGGTTTACAGTAGCATGGATATCCTTAAGTCCCAGATTGGAAAATGTGTTGGGAAGACAGGTAGGCATTTGGAAGTTTTTAATTAAACTTTTTAATTAAACTTTTTGTTTTTGAATGCATATTTTTTTCTAGCTGCTACAACAACTTACCACAAAGTTAGTGACTAAAAACAGCACAGATTTATAATTGTATTTATAGTTCTGTAGGTGAGGAGTCTGACATGATCTCATTGAGCTAATATCAGGGTATCTGATAAGACTGTGTTCTCTTCTGGAGGCTCTAAAGGATAATCTGTTTCCTTGCCTTTTCAAGCTTCTAGAGGCCATCGCCCACATTTCCAGTCTCTTGTCATCTTCACAGACAGCAAAACCTGTCCTCACATTGCATCACTTGATCTTCAAGGGAAAGAACATATTTATGACTCTCTCCTTCTGTCTCTGTCTCATTTTTTACTTTCATGATTACATTGAGTCTGCCCTGATAATTTAGGATAATCTATTATGAGGTCATCTGATTAGCAACCGTAATTTCATCTGCAATCTTAATGTCCCTTTGACATGTAACCTAACATATGCATAGCTTTTGGAGTTTAAGATGTGGACATTGCAGGGGGGTTATTATTCTGTCTACCACATGGAATAATTTTAGATTTCCAGAAGAGTAGTAAGGTGCAGAGAGCTCCCATATATCCTTCAACCAGTTTCCCTTAATGTTAATATCTTATATAACCGTAGCATATTTGTCAAGACTAGGAAATTAATATTGGTACAATAGCCTTAAACTTCATTTGGATTTCATCAGTTTTCCCACTAGTACCTTTTTTGGTTCTAGGATCCATTCCAGGATACTCTGTTAACCTAGTGAGAGGGTTTTCATGGCTTTCCTCTTGGTGTTTTTGCATTAAATAGACAATGAAGTAGTCAAGTCAGTCAAAGTTATGATGACACTTGTGCAGGCAGTATTAAAGGTTTGTGACTAAGGATAATACTTGGCACATTAAATGTACAATAAATAGTTTTTGAAGGACTGCTACTCCAATCCATGCTTTATATATTGTGAAAAACATTCCTAATCTTACTCTGACTTATGATAAACTTTACTGACAGGATTGCATTGAAGTAGAATAAGTGGTTTTTTTGCTCTGTAAAGCCATTTCTGAAGAGATGCATACAATTATTAGTAGGTCATTTTGAGGTAGGTAGACTGTGTAATTTTTGGTACAAGCAAAATTATAAAGTACATTGATTTTGGTTTTGGTGCCTGACTCTCTTTTTGCTGCAATTTTAAAATAAAATTCTACACGTGATTCATATCCATTACAAGAAAATTAGAGAACACATAGGAAAACTAATTTTAATCATGCATGATCTCATTCCCCATAGTTAATAATTGTCTTTTAGTCCTATCCCTTTCCAAGTGTATATACATAGGTATTGTAAATATAATTCATTTATGAAAATTGGATAATACTATATATACTGTTTCTGCTCGAAATAAGAACATGTATCTATAGCATACTTTAAAATGGCTAAATACCCAGGGAACCTCTTTTTAATTAGGCTTTTAGTTATCTTGCATTTTAGTATATTTTTCTGTAACTTATTGGCAATATAAACTGGAAACGTGTATCTAGGATCTGGATAGTGCTTTTCAGAGTACATTGGCACATATTGACTGTATAATGTAAATAAGCGTTATCTATCCCACAGCGTTATTGGGAGAAATAAACAAGATAACAGTACATAGCACATATAAAACAGCTCATGATGTGAGTTGTTATTGTTATTGATATTGACAATAGTTCTATATGAGAAGTATCATCTTCTTGTATATATTTTAGATGAGGAAACTGGCTGAGATAAGTGTTATAATAGTTCAAGGCCGTCAATCTGGTAAACTCAGCTCATTTGACTTCAAAAGTCATACTTTTGGCACCGTGCGGTAATGATATTCTTTCCTGTGGGACCTTGTCCTTTCTGACAATATTGCAGACAGTTTTATACCTGTTAACTGCCTCCATCAAAAATTATTTGCTGAAAGTTAGCCCTCGATATAAGGGTTTGAAAAGAACAAAGGTAAAAGAAAAAAAGAAAAAAAAATGATTTTCCTATTTCCCAATTCTTCAGAGTCCTACAATTATTTGACTTTGGGATTATTCGGTTGGAATGAACAGGGGCGTAAATAAAGTAAAGCCACCAGGATAAGCGGTGTAGGAGTAAGCAAAGACTTCAACACTGGGGAGGAGAGGGCTTAGCTTCTTTTTGGTTTTGCTGTGTGACTTTGCGGTTGCCCTGGAGGCGCTAGGTAGGTGCAGAAACGCCTAACGCCTGAAGGACTACATTTCCCAGAAGCACGCACGCCGCGCACCACGTGACCCCTCGCTGGCGCGCGCCCTGCTGTTCGGTTCCCAGCTGCGTTCTGGGCCGCTTCCCTCTTCTCTCCCCGCCTCCGGGCCTCCGCACTGACGCGGCCCGGGCCGGAGCCAAGCGGGAGGCGAGCCGGAGTCGGAGCTGGAGCCGCAGAGACGCGGAAACATGGAGGCCTGATCCGGCGTTCGCCACCTCGGCTGCGGCAGCGACCGCGGTTTCTCCTGTTCCCTCTCTGCCGCCCGCTCGTCCGTTGGTGAGCTGGAAGCAGATCTCCTGGCCTCCCGAGACAGGTGGGCTGGGGGATCCGCTAGGCCCCCAGCTCCTTGTCAGAGCAGTTAGGGGACTCCCTCCCTTCCCCTCCCCCGGTCAGCGCCGGGAGCTGAGGGGCAGCGCCACCAAGGAGGCGGAGAAGGGTCCCTTCCTGCTAGTGGGGGACGGGACCACCCTGGAAGGGCTGTGCCAGAGATCTCCCCACCTTCAGGGTACTGTGGCACTCGGAGACGACGGGTGAGGGGGTGCGTTAATCAAGAAAGTGAGAGGGTCCTCTGTCCGAGTCTGGTATCGGGAGTTGGAGGGATACCGAAGAGCAAGGCGATGCTTTGGGAGATCGAGCGATGTTGGTCTGACAGATGGGTGTGTAATGGGCAAGAGTGAGCAGTAGTGGGTTTTTTTTTTTTTTTTTTTACATATACATTTTCATTGAGATGTAATTCACTTACCATAAAATTCACTTTTAAAAGTACAATTAAAGTAAAACTCAGTGGCTTTTCGCAAATTCCCAGGATTGTCCGACTATCAAATTCCATAACATTTTTGTCACCCAAAAAAGAAACCAGTACCCCATGGCAATCACTCCTTTTTCTCCCCTCCCCCGTCCCCTGGCAAGTAGCATTGACGTTTTAAATGAAGGATGAAAGGAAGGTGGGTAGTTTAGTCCAGGTGTTTGTGAACTAGGGGCAGTAGTGGGGACTGAGGGTTGTGGGGTGATAAAGCTGATAGGATGAATGTACCGGAAAGGGGTAGGAAAGTGATGGGATGAATGTAATCGAGCCAGCATAGGAGTACACGGGATAGACTGACTAGGGTGGCAGTTAGAGTGGGATCCTTGAAAGGGAAAAAGGGAGATTGAAGGGAGAGGTGTGTAGAGAGAAGGGGCGTGGAGGTGGCAGAGAAGAGTGTGGCCTTACAGAGGAACCAGGTGGTTGGGCTGATGAGTGCTCAAGAGAGGGACTAGAGGTGAATCTGTAGGAATAAGTGCATATGTTCCTGTTGAACATGAAATTTGTGACTATATGGATTTCTAGAATGATTATTCTGCTTTGCAGTTTTTACCTTATATGATCCTCTCAGACATTCAGGAGATAGACTGGGCAAATCTAAATATTTCCGTTCTGCAGATGAAAAACCAGTCTTTTAGAGGTTAAGTGACTCACTAAAATTCATAAGGTTAGTAAGCAGGGCAGAATGAGATGGGGATTAAAGAATTATTGATGAAACTATCATTTGCAGGTGGATTAAATGGCAGAATTGAGGTGGAGCAACGTTACAGGAAGGAGATTCAACTACTAAATATATTAAGTCTATTATGATGGATAGGTCAAAGACTTTGTTTTTGTACTCTTTAAATACAGAAAAGTTCAAATGGTGGAATAATATACCCCCATGTACCTATTACTCACCTCCAACAATTAGTAACTCTGGCTAATTTAGTTTTATCTATACCCTTATCCATTTATATCCCTTCTCCCAATTATTTTAAATCAGATCATAGGAGTATCATTTCACTTGTAAATTTTTGAGTATACTATATATCTGTAGAAGATTGAGTCATTCTCTTTTCATCGACCCACAATACCATTATCACACCTAAATGTTAATAGTAAGCTCTTAATAGCAATATCTAGGATTTATTTTTTAAAATATCCATTTCTACGTCCATGCCACACTGAACGTGCCTGACCTATGATCTCGGAAGCTAAGCAGAGTAGGACCTGGTTAAATACTTGGATAGGAGACCACCTAGGAAGACCAGGTACTGTAGGAGTTTAAAAATAAATAAATAAAAATAATGTATCTGATACAAGGGGAATAAGCAGTAGAAACACTTTGATTTTTGACTCTGAAAAATACAGTATAATTTGTCCTGATTTTTCCAGTCAATCCTGCTATCCTGTTTTTTTAGTTAATATGGTTCACCCTACAAAAAGTTTGAAGAATTGTCACTGTGGCTGGCTTTTTAATGGATGGAGTTTTGTGACTGCAGAGAAAAACAAGTGAAATATACCACATTGTGCACAAATAAGTATCATGTCTCATAATGCTGTAAATGGGCAATTTGATTATGCTTTTTCTTCTTTAGATCATTTCACATATTGTTAGAAGTTGTTTAGTGTATTAGTTTTCTATGGCTACTGTAACAATTACCACAAATTTAGTGGTTTAGAAAACACAGATTTGTTATTTTAAAGTTCTGTATGTTAGAAGTCTGAAATGGGTCTCACTGGGCTGAAGTCAGTGTGTCAGCAAGGCTGTCTTCCTTTCTGGAACTTTTTGGGGGAGAATCTGTTTCCTTGACTCTTCCAGCTTATAAAGGCTGCCACTTTCCCTGGCTTGTGGCCCCCTTCCTCCTTTTCAAAGTCAACAACCTTACTTCTCGCATCTCTCTGACCATAGCTGGGAAAGGTTTTCCTCATTAAGGACCTGTGTGATTAGATCAGGCCCACCTGGATAATTAGGCTAATCTGTCCCATCTCAAGGCCCTTATTGTAGTCATAACTGCAAAATCCCTTTTATAATGTAAAATAACAGAATCACAGGTTCCATGGATTAGTATGTGGATATTTTGGGGGGCTGTTATTCTGCCAACCACAGTGTGCTTTGGGATATTTTGCTGAGACTTAAGAAAATAGGTGATTTCCTTTGCTGCTATCAATGCAATGTAAGTGTCATCTTTTACTCTGTAGATTATGGAAATGGTTAGTGTAGAGAGAACTGTTCCATTTTCCTTTTTAGTGACTATAAACATATTAGAAATACCTGTGACACTTCTAGGCTTTGGTAAAATAAGACCTTTAAAAGTGATTAAGTATAAAAGCAGTGTCACAGCATGTAAAGTTTTTCTGTATTTTGTTTTGGTCTCTTTTTCATATTCATGTTTTTTAAAGTGTTCTGTGCTTGCAATCAGAGTGTATATAATGCTCAACCGCTACTTGGAGCCATGAGTCATTCTGGGGCAATGATGGTTCCTGTGCCCAGAGTGATAGGGCAGGGCCTTTCTGTGCCAGCATGTGGTAGAGGCACCCCAATTCAATAGGAAGATTCTTAAAGTGAGAGAAAACTTTCAGGAAGATGAGCTACTGTGTGACTTGAGCTCGAAGCCCCTTCTCGAGTTTTCCTTCTGTGACCGGCTGGGCACGGTTGAGTGCCGTGGGCCTGAAAAGCACAGGGGCAAGATAGCTGTTACTGCTCTTCCTTTCCTAGGACCAGGAGAAGACTCTGCATCTTAGAGGTGGAAAGGACTTCAGAAAGTCCTCTAGTTTGGTCCTGCTTCCTGAGGGGGTTCCACTTCCTAGCTTAGCTCTGGAGGTCTTGATTGTCTCAGGGTGCGAATGTTCTGGCTCTCATGATGGTGTGTTTTAGTACTGCTTATCTGTAAGTGTAAGGGGAATTGTTAAGCTTAAAGGCAGGAGTAGGTATTTATTTTCCCTAGTAAGGTTCTTAGCAGAGCTTAATGCTTCGAACTTCTGTTTATAAATTGCCTGTAAACAGTTCGTAAGTTATCCTTATGTTAGGCAAAAAAAAAAAAACAACAAAAAAACCCCCCAAACTAGTAGGGTTGACAACCTTACAAATAGATTGTATTTACTAAAAGTTTTTTTTTTTTCATTCCTTTTAGGAAGTTCAGTTAGTACTTTTTGATGTCTTCTCTAATTTTTATTACATTACTTAGAAATGTAGACACTGTGGGTGGGAGTGTGTGTGTGGGCAGAATGGCTGAAGGCGGTCAAAAGGTACACACCTCCAGTTATAAAATAAATAAGTCTGGGGATGTGACGGTGACTACAGTTAACACTATTGTGTGTTATATTTGACAGTTGCTAAGAGTAGATCTTAAAAGTTCTTATCCCTAGGAAAAAAATGTAACTGTGTGGTAATGAATGTTGACTTATTCTGGTGATCATTTCACAATGTTTACATATATTGAATCATTATGTTGTTCACCTGAAACTAATATGTTATGCGTCAATTATATCTCAATTAAAAAAAACTGCAGACACCAAAAGTGACTGTAACTCTCCAATAAAGACATTGGAAGAATTAAAAAATCTTGTGTGTGTCATATGACTGATGATAATTTTCTTTTTAAGATTGAGTCAGTCACTGAATCTTGACAATTTTTCCTTCAAAATATTTCTTGCAACCTTCCACCTTTCTCTTAGAATACTTTCACGGTTCTATCAGGATTAGGTTTGCCTGTGAGTAACAGATATGAAAAACAATAGCTAAAGCATGTTTTTTTCTTATGTGAAAGAAGACAGGTAGACAGTTCAGAGCTGGTATGGTAGCTCACTGCCATTAGGGACCCAGCCTCTTTCCATTTCTTACTCTGTCATCCGTAGGGTGTGGCCCTTGATTTCTGGGTCTAGTATGGCTGCTGGCGTTCTAGCCAATATCCAAGCAGCAGGATGGAGGATGGACAAAGTGGCTGTGCTCTCTTAAGGAAGTTCCATGTAATTCAGTATTATCCAGAACTTAGTCATATGACCTTACTGGCTGCAAGAGAGGTTGAGAAATATCTCTTTTAGCTGGACAGGAATGTGCTCAGCCAAAAATTGGAGTTGTTACTATAAGGGAGGGAGGACTGGAGCTTGAGGTAGGCAATTGGCGTTTCTACCATACTTCATAATTAGTTTCTCTGTAGACTCCAGACACACTTCCCACATTTCTAGGTTTGAATCTTAGTTGAGTTACTTATATGTTTTGGTGTGTTACTCAGCCTTTTTGAGCTTCAGTTTTCTCATTTGTAAAGTAGAACTAATATTTATATGCTTGTTAGAATTAAATGAAAATAACTTTTTACATATCTGGCAACATATACACTCTAAATACTAGTTGCTTTTCCTTCCTCTCCCTCAGGTGTCTGGACTTGGATATCTGAATGGGTGTTGCAAAAAGAGGAATTGGAGATGGGTGGGGGTAGGATATAAAGTTCAGTATTGGGCATGTTGACACCCAAGGGATGATGTATGGCAGGCAGGCAGATAAATGATCTTTTACCCACAAGACAGTTGTGGCCTGGACATAGGTATTCTGAAATCAATATAAAGGGGAAGAGTTCACTGATCTAGAAGACTTAGGGATGTATGCGATTTTACAGTTACAGTGGGCAGAAATATAAGACATGCCCTTTAATAAGTCTCCACGTAAAGCCTGAAGCAGCAGCTTGCTTTCTAGCCTTGTTTGCTTCCATTGATTCCCTCCCTACTCCAACCATATTGAACTTTCAGTTCCTTGAGTGGGCCCTGCTTGTTTTTGTCTTAACCCTAAGCCTTCACAAATGCTATTCTCTTTGCTTTGAAAATTTTCTGAACTCCTCATCCAACCAGGCAGTCCTTCTTACTCTTCAGGTCTTAGCATTTTTGGCATGTTTTCTGGGAAGCTCACTGAGTCTTGAATGGTTGCCACATTATAATTTCATGTTGACTTAACTGAATCTCTTACTTGACTATAAATAAATTCCACTCCACAATTTTTTTTAAATATAATTTTTAACTTTTTAAATTATAATTGGAATACAATATTATATTAGTTTCAGGTGTACAGCACAGTGATTAGAGATTTAATATCTCACAAAGTATCACCCCAATAAATCTAGTACCCCTGTGCCCCCATACATTTATTACAATATTATCAATTCTATTCCTTATGCTATACTTTGTATCTCCATGATCATTTTGTAACTATCCACTTGTACTTCTTAATCCTTTTCCCCATTTTCACTGACTCCCCCAAACTCCCATCTGGTGACCTTCAAAATGTTCTCTGTATCTATGAGTTTGGGGTTTTTTTTGTTTGTTTGTTTATTTTGTTCTTTAGATTCTATACGTACATGAAATCGTATGGCATTTGTCTTTATCTGACTTACTCCACTCAGCACAATACCTTCTAGGTCCATCATGTAATTTTCCATCCCTTTTCTTTTAGTCTGTGTGTGTCTTTTAATCTGAAGTGAATCTCTTGTGGGCAGCATATGTAAGGGTCTTGTTTTCTTATCCATTCAGCCACACTATCTTTTGATTGGAGCACTTCATTCCTTTTCATTTAAAGAGCTAGTTGATAGATATGTAGTTATTGCCATTCTTTATTCATATTTTTTATATATATTTTTTCTTAAGTCTCTCCAACATTTCCTATAATATTGGCTTTTTGGTGATAACTCCTTTAGCCTTTTCTTATTTGGGAAGTTCTTTATCTGTCCTTCAACTCTGAATGATAGCTTTACTGGATAAAGTAATCTTGGTTGTAGATCCTGGATTTCCATCACTTTGAACATTTTGTGCCAAGCCCTTCTGTCCTGCAAAGTTTCTGTTGAGAAATCAGCTGCCAGTCTTATGGGAGCTCCCTCGTAGATAACTAACTGCTTTTCTCTTGCTGCTTTTAAGATTCTTTGCAGTTAACCTTTGGCATTTTAATTATAGTGTGTCTTGGTGTGGGTTCATCTTTTGGGGGGCTTTGAGCTTCCTGGGGTTGTATATCAGTTTCCTTCCCAGGTTGGGAAGTTTTCCATCATAATTTTATTTCTATAATCATTTTCCATCATTTCTTCAAATAGGTTTCCAACTTCTTGCTCTCTTCCTTCTCTTTCTGGTTCCCCTGTGACACAAATGTTACAGTTGATGCTGTCCCATAGTCTCCTTAAATTATCTTCATTTTTATGAGTTCTTTTTTCTTTTTGCTGTTTGATTGGATGTCCTCTGCTATCCCATCCTTTGTATTGGTGATTCGATTCTCCTCTTCATCTACTCTGTCGATTCCCTCTAATGTCCCTTCACCTCAGATATTGTATTCATTTCTATTATAACTTCCATCTCCATTTTTATGTTTTTTATCTCTTTGTTAAAGTTCTCACTGAGTTCATCTACTTTTCCCCTAAGTTCATTGAGCATCCTTATAACCACTGTTTTGTACTCTACATCTGTTAGATTGCTTGACTCCACATTGTTTAGATCTTTTTCTGGAGCTCTGTTCTGTTCTTTCATGTGGGACATACTTCTTTGTCTCCCATTTTGGCTGCCTTTCTGTGTCTGTTTTTATGTACTAAGTAAAGCTCCTAAGTCTCCCGGTCTTAGTAGTGTGGCTTTGTGGGGCCCAGTGGCACAGTCCTGAGAAGGGTCCAGCTGTAGGCCAAGTTTAGCCCCAGCCTGTGTCCCTCCGGGTTTACCTAGTAAGAGTCAGCAAACAATCCACAGATGGCTGCCACCTGTGCTATGCTTATAATTGATTTAAGAGGCCATCCCAGAAACTGAGGCCTGCTGTCACCAGTGTGGGGCTTGGAGCTGCTCAGCAAGGGGCATAGGGCAAGCTGAGGACACCACTGGATGTGGCTTGGGTAGGGCCACAAGTTGGGAGGGGCAGAGTTTCAGGGGGTCCTCCTGGCAGAGCGACCTTTGTTAATCCAGTTTGATGATGTCTCGGGTATGGCAGTGCCGGTCTCCACACACTAGGATAGGGGAGGACTCAACCAAGGATCAGTGGATACCACCAGCACTTTTGCCTGGGAGAAAGCTGCCCCTCCCTCCCTGAAGCGCAACAACTCGTGTCCCTCTGTATGTCCCTGGCAACTGCCCCCTCCGCCCAGCCCTGCTTCCCACTCAGCAGCTGCCCCAGTGCTAGACCTCACCACGAAAGTCTGGTCACGGCCCCTTTAAGAGGAACGTCTGCACCTGCCAGCTGCACTACTGTCACCTTTATCTCACCTTTGTCTCGCTCAGCCCAGGACTGAGCAGCCTTACGTCCCCGCCCCTTCCTCCTGTTCCACGGTGATTTTTTAATTCTCTTCCTAGTTGTAGGGCTTCTGTTCATCCAGAGCCCAGGTGACTCTGCTTGCTATTTGCACTGTGGTTTCGTCACAGTTTTGGTGTGATTGCAAGAAGACATATACAAAGCCTCTACCCTCTATGCCATCTTGACTGGAACTCCCACTCCTCACAATTTTAATCTTGGCTCTTAGCATTGGGCTGGCCACATAGTGGGCACTCAGGAAATATTGACAGAGAACTTGTGCTTACATGACTATAATGTGATATATCTTTAGTATTGTTGATTTGTTTTTCAACTCTGCACTATTCTTTAATATTTGCACATTGAGTTTATATGAATCACTGATGATGAAATACTAAAGCACATTCTCTTCAACTTATTTAAAAGTTAATTTTTAGTTAAAGTTAACACTTGCATATTGAGAGAACACTAGAGGACATTATAAAAAGTTAGCACTACCCATACTTTTTAGTCTAGTCCTCAAAGGCAGCTGCTTTTAACTGTCTTTATATTATGTCTAATGGCTATTTTGTGATTTATCAATTTTAGGTTATACTTATTTGCTCCTTATGGTAGATGAGATGCTCTTCCACCTCCTCCCCCTCTTCCAGCCTTCCAGTACAGATATATACGAATTCTTGGTTAATTTAGTGTTCTATCTTTCCGTTATTATGACTACATAAATGTTGCTCACTGCCAAACTGAGTAGTTTATCTTGTTTCCCTGCCCCCCACCCATTTGCTCATTTTTTCCATGAACATATTATCAATTTTTATCAAATGCTTTGAAAGACCTATGGGGATTGGGGCCTAGGAAACTGATGCAAGATATTATTCTGGCTGCTGCTGTTGCTGTGAGCAGTGAATTGTTTTTGTCCCTCTCCCAGAGGCTTCATGTGTTTGTTAGTAGGAACAAAAGGTGAATCTCAGTTGCCGACGTGACTGTGTAACACTCCTCTGTTTTCATGCTTTCTTTCTGGAACTCTTGTTACCATTAAGACTGTCTAAATGGGTCTTCCAGTTTTCTATCTCCTGTTTTCCATCTGTTCGTCGTCTTGTTCTTTATTATGGGAGTTTCCTTGACCTCCTTTCTATTTAATTTTTTATCCTATTTTTAATTTTAGGTTCCTTGTTCTTCGATTATTTTTTTACATCTTATTTTTGGTTCCTGGAAGCAATGTGGCATAGTGGTTTAAGAGCGTGCATTCTGTACCCAGCTTGCCCAGGCCTGAAACCTGCTGTGTCACCTTCTAGTTCTAGAATCTCAGGCTAGTTATTTAACCTTTCTTTGCCTCAGTTTATTCTTTTAGGCCAAGAGTTGGCAGACATTTTGTGTTAAGGGCCAGATCATAAATATTTTAGTAGGTTTTGTGGGCCAAGTGGTGAATCGAAGGTTGTTATGTTGGTACATTACATAACAGAGAAAAAATTTCCACAAGTTTTTTTATTGATGGATTCAAAATATAATGCTAATAATGGTTGAGAATTTAAAAAAAAACTTTTGTAATAAAAGTTTGCTGATAAGAATGAAAACTCATTTTCTTTTTTTGGTGTGGAGGGGGTAACATTTTGACTGAGATTTAAAGTTAATCCCTATTGTCAAGATTGATTACTGATATTTATATTTAATGCTGATGTGTAATGAGAGTTTATATATTTCATCTTTGAAAATATCTTCTTACACAGATAGGTACTGCCAGATACTGATATCAGTCCATGAACATGGGGTTTTAGTAAAACATTTTTATTGCTTGGAAAATCTGTAGAATTGGTAGATTCCTTTCTTGATATTTACCTTTTAACAAATCATTCCATTGTAGAATAATCCGTTTTTTGAAATGTGGAAAGTACTTTTGTACTTGCATTGAGGTCTGAAAAATGCTGCTGGAACTATCATTTGATTTTGGAAAACATATCTGCTGCATGCTTGTGTGGGGCTCTCAGAGATCTTGCATCTTAGTTTAACTTTTGACAGCATAGGAAGTGTATAAAGCAGCTTGATATTATTTGTGATTCAAACAATGTCAGTGGTCCTTGAAATGACAACAAAAACTTCAGTATAGGTTTGCATGTAAGTGCTATTGGCTTTCTGATTTTAGGTTGAATTCATTGAGAAATATTATAGAATTTGCAGCAAAAACTAATTTCCAAAGCTATTCAGTATTCAGTAATGTGGTTGAGGGGGTTTCTTCTTGTTCAGAAAAATTTCAGTCTCTGAGCTCAAAAATTTCAATAAAACTATCACTGCTAAGCTATTATATTGTTGGGTAGTAGGAGGTATCAGGATAGTCAGCTATTTCTGACAAAAATTTCATGGACTTGATTAAGTTCATGAGAGCGAATGAAGTTAACCAATGTAACTGGTTCAGTAACACAGTAGATTCAAATATTTTATGCAAAGCACCTGCTAATCGATAATACAATGGACAATGAATAGGCTTTAAACACCTTGCGTTTTCACGAGGTTTGTATATTTGTCCAGCTAAGGTCTTTTCTGCTCCACGCATATTTTTACCACCATCAGTTGTTATATATTTTAGCAGATTCTACTTCAGATTATATTAAATTAGTATTTTCTCAACTTTTTGGGGAAATATTCATGGCTGTAATTGTTCCGTACACACTTTTCTTCAAGCAACTGTTTTTACAGAAAAGTCTTAAAGATGTTTATTTCCTCTGGACACATTTCTTTAGATTCTGTAATCAAACACAATTTAACTTAACTCATGATGGCAAATGACTTTCCTTGATTGGTTAACAAATGAGCCATTTGGAAACTTACTTGGGTTGTAGCCTCATTTTCATTTTTTATTTTGGGAAGAAATTCTGCTGTGATAAAATGCCTTGTTTTACGTTTTCTATTTTTCTTGATTGTTACTCAGAAATTGAGAGTGAATGCAGGGAGCTAGGGCATGTCAGGCTATTGTGATGAGTGCTTAGTTGGTAGTGGCTGTCTATACTGTATTCTTCTGGCATAGCTGTGGTGCTATTACATAATAAACATAATACTTTGACATCTATTTTGATTAAAAATAATCTGTACTCCACTATGACTTAAAAGTGTGTCATCAGAGTTTACTTTCTTGTTTTGACATGCTAAATCTCAACTGGTAAAAAAAAAAATGTCACAGTATGACAATACACATCGCACTTGAAATGCTGTCATTGTCACTTACGTAATTGAGATTTGTAGTGCATTGAATAGCAGTATAAATGGATAAGAATAACCACGTATGGTCTCTTGTTTCATCTACTCCACTCTGTTAAATCACAAAAGCCTCTATAGACAATATGCAAACAAATGAGTGTGGCTGTATTCTAATGAAACTTTACTATGAACACTGAAATTTTAATTTCTTATTTCCACATGTCACAATTTTTTTTTCCCAACCATGTAAAAATGTAAAAACTGATTCTTCAAGCATCAGGCTGGGTTTGGCTGTTGGACCATAATTTGCTAACCCATGATCCAGGTTATAAGAATAACAAGAACACCACTGCCTCATAGGTTGTGGTAAGGACGTAATGAGTCAATATGTTTAAAGCACTTAGAATAGGGCCTGAGGACATAGTAGGTGCTACAGAATGTTTACCTTTATCGTTTTCATTATCTCCTTGAAGATATTTTTTTTTAAATTTTTTCTTCTCTCAGAATCATTTGTCTTATGTTTCCTTTCTTTGATTTCTTTTGGTTTCTTCATTTCATGTTAGAGGCTTTCCAAACAAGTGTAATTATTTTTGCTTGTCCATTCTTACTTAAGAACAAGACTCCCAAAATTGATTAGAAGCTGTCTCTGTGAGTGGATTTTGTTGAGTGGTGGGGATTGCTGTAGGTGGCTAGCCAGTTTTTTAAATGGGGTTAGTCCCAAATATCTGTATCTTTTCCCTGGATCCTCTTTCAGTTTTTCTTGAGACGAATCATACAGTCTCCTGCCTTGGAGGCTGGGAAACCCACTGTGTAACTGGAGCAAGTACACTTCAACTTCATTCTTTTGTTTTCATCTTCTACCTCATTACCCTTCCCAGCCTTGGCTTCAGAGTCCAGGCTCCTGTCAGATTTCTTTGGAGAGCATGCATATGATTTCCTACTCGGTGGGCGTGGGGAGATGCACAGGTGTTAGCCCTGCATCTTGCCCCTGTCTTCTATGGTGTTTTCTCCAGCTCTTTTGCCTTCCTAGAGTTCCATGAGGTGGACTGGCTTGCTTCTTGTTAGTGTCCCCTTTGGCAGATAGTTATGTTGGGATGTCCTCAGCTCTGCTGTTTCATTTACCACCCTCTGTCACCTTTCTATTTCCCACACTTCTGATTTTATATTTGTGGGCTTATATCTTTTTATTTTCATTACTCTCCTTTCTCTGGAGTGGAATACCCGACTGTACTTAATATAGCACTTGGAACATAGTAACCTTTTAGGGAATGTTCCATTGCTTGGTGGACTCATGGCACCTGTGGTGTGTAACATGGCCTTTGGCTGGTGACCATTGCCCACTATTTCTCTGGTGTCTTGTTTCAACTATGAGGTTTTGCTTTAAAGTCTCTTGATTACAGATGATGTGCGTGTATGTGTGTTGTGTCTGTGTGATTTATGGATGGATTTTAACCTAAGTTGGGACAAAGCGTACTAGGGTATCATTTGCATATTTTGAGAGCGTGAGGACAATTTGAATATCATGGATTTTCAGATCTCTTAATGTTTACTTTCTATTTAAGGCATATTAAATCAGGAGACAGTGAATCAGTACATATAAAAAGAAGATATTGTAATTTTATGCATATATCAAATATTTCACAAAATACAAAATATCGAGTATATAATTTCTTGTTCAAAGTGTTGTTTTCACCCATGATGGTGAAACTGAGTTGGGGGAAGTAACTGATTGAAAAGTTAAATAACAGTATAAGAGTCAGACAGCAAAATAAGGCATTATTAGAAGGGTAGTTAAATTCCAAATGAGTGATGAAGATAATGAGCATCCTACAATTACGGAGAAAGAAAAGAGATCACTCTGCCTAGTGAATACAGTTTAAGATGCTGTGGGACAAATGTGGAAGGCAGGTGTGAAGGCATGAATTGAGGTTCACAGACCACTTGTATCAAAATTACTGTGAATGCTTTCTAGAAAATGCAAATGCCTGGGCTCTACCCTGACATTCTGAATTTCGAGGGCCCAGACATTTGCATTTTTAACCACGTGCTCCTCAGGTGTTTTTTAATGTATGTTTGAGTTTGAGAACCACTGGTTTGAAGGGTAGTTGGAAATAAAGTTGGAAAGTGCCCTTTCAAACTGTGAAGGGTCTTGAATGTCATTATTCTGTTTTTCAGGTAATCAATCATTGAATATTTTTGAGCTGCTGAGTGAAATGATGGAAGTGGTACTTTTACTAGTATTAAATATAAACTATATTTTCCCTTTTATTTGGGTAAGCATACTCTGTGCTAAGTCTTTTACACAGTGCTTTGAATGGACCATCTTGCTTTATTGAACCTCAGAAAATCTTGAGTTGTTAGTACTATTGTTTTCCCCATTATACAGTGGGGTTTTTTTAAGTGGTAAAATGGAGATTCAGACGGACTCTGCACAGACTTAGTAGGGTCTATCTCACACTAGAACTTTTGGTCTGAATTGCAGTGCTGGACTGAATTGCCTTTTTTTTTAAAAGAATAATACAGTAGTGGAGTGAGCAAAGTGAATCAAAGTGGAGAGATTGGAAACAAAGAAACACGGATACTGTTGCACTAAGTCATATGAGGTTACAGAAGCCTGTCTAGCATGGAGGCAGCCGGAATATAAAGGAAGAGACCAATTCAAAAGACGGTATATAGAATTGTGGATGCTGAGAAGAACGCCAAGGACTTGATGTCATCGGAGAGTCATCCTAGCGGAGTGGTAAAGAACGGAGAGTCTGGAATTAGATTGCCTGGGTTCAGATTTTAGCTTTGCCACTTATCATTGCTGAGACCTTAGGGAAGTTACTTAGCCTGTCTGTGCCTTACTTTCCTCATCTGTAAAATGAGAAAATAGTGACCATCTCTGAAAATTGTTAATGGGGACAAGTGAATCAGTAATTGTAAATTACTTAGACTGGTTTCTGGCATATAAGTAAATTGGCTAAGTAAAAGTGCCATTTTATATACTGTTCTCACTGCCTCTGATGCTCCTATATATTCCCATAGCTTCTTGTATATAAATGACTCTGTTGTGATACTTACCATATATGTTAAATAGGCTCTGAGTTCATTAATGGCAGGGACCTGGTCTTACTCATCTTTGCATTTTCATAACATTTAGCTCTTACAGTGAGTGTGTAATAGGTATTTATGGAATGAATGGTTATGTGAGATAACTTGAGCCAAGAATGTTGATAACATTGATGGAAGTAGTGACTTTTTGGAGGGGTTGCTTCTTTTGTGGGACAAATGTTAAAATGATGATAAGACATCAAATTGAAATGTCCATTAAGGAAAAATATATGCTTGTGTTATGACTGAGAAGTCTGAACAAAATATTAGTTCTGGGGTCACTCAGAGGTTAAAGCCCAAAACTAGAATCACACTCAGACCCTGCCTGAAGAAGAACAGGTAAAGAGAGAACAATCCATTTCTTGAACACAAATGTTTTACTTTGAATTAGTATTAAAGAATAATCTACCTCAGGAGAGATGTTATAAGTACTACAGAAAAATAACATTTCAAGCTATTTTTTACATAATGGGAATTTTAGGGGAGTAGTGGGAAGTTGAGAGGAGAAACTGGTTTTGAAAGTGAGAATGGAATCAGTTTTGCACATGTTAAGATTGAGTTCTTGATTACATTGCATTAAAGATAGGTCTTTTGAATAGTTTACTGCTAAAAGCCTCAGGAATAACATGCTTCTCATTTTTAGTACAGACTTCTGTGAAGTGTATGATTATACACGAAATTATTGTTTATGTATTATGTAATATATATGTGTGCATATATATATATATGTATATATACATACGTACATATAAATAAAAATTAACCTTGAGTTAAAACAACCTTAAGTTTTAGGGCTATAGATAGAGCTGGTATTCTGGTCAGAAGTTGGGACTAGGAGAGATTTTACAGTAATATCATGGAAGCCTCTAGTGAAACCAGGAGGTAGGCTCAGTTATTGACAAATAGAAGAGGCTGAAAGCCAAGGAAGTGTTCTGAGGCATGGTGAGAGGGAAAAGCGGTAGGACTCTTAGGGGGTGAGGTGATTAGATAGCAGGTTTTTCAAGTTCCATTTTATTCTAGTTTTCATTGGTAAGCGCTTTGAGAGTTGCATATAAATTGGGTCCAGGTTGTGTGTGTTTGGAATTCTTGGCATGAATCATTGCAGAAGTGATGCCTGCCATTGGGCTTCTGTTTTCTACTTTGCTTTCTGTGAGGGTAGGGTGCAGATGAAACTTCCTGGCAAGAGTACCTCAGTGGCTAGCCTTCACTTAGCTGAACTTGTTCCTCCCGGGCATTTCAGCTGCCTTGGGAACTGCCTTCACTGTTCCCAGCAGATAGTAGTACCCTGTTGTTGCTGCCTAGGGGAGTGAGGTGTGCCCATTCTAATGTCTGCAAGCATTGCTTCTGATTTTTGTGTTTGTGTTGGCTAAGATACATGTCAGTCCCATTTTTCTCCTTGTAATTTTGTATCTGGTGTCTAATATATTGAAAAATAAAGAGATGTGTAATTTCCTTTAGTAAGTCTACAGTTCTTTACATTTAGATCAAGGGTAGGAAAAGTATGATTATTTTGAACAACGATGAAATTTCTTTTCGTTTTTTATAGATTGTCATGTGGAAATGAAGGTTTAAGGACAAGTTATCTACCAGATTAGAAGATGGGGTCGAACAGCAGCAGAATCAGTGATCTTCCAAAAAATGAGTACTTAAAAAAGTTGTCAGGCACAGAATCTGTTTCAGAGAATGACCCGTTCTGGAATCAGCTTCTCTCGTTTTCCTTCTCTGCACCAACTAGCAGGTAAGAGATCACTTGGAAATTGAAAATTCATATAGAGGGCCACATAAACTCATGTGCCAGTGGAAAATCCAAAAGGATGAAAAGTAGGAAGTAAGTTTTTCTCTTTCTTTTCTCCCACTCAGCCACCTCCCTTCCTCAGGGATGATTTCTAGTAGTAGTTTCTTTTGAATCCTTCTAATGATAGTACAAGCTTATTTAAGCATATATCTCATGTAGCTTTATAAAATTGTTTAAACACAAATAGCATACTGTACATACCTTGCTTTTCTTTTTTGCTTGCTGTCCCTTGCTTTTTTCCCCACAGGTACATAAAATATATCTTGTATATATAAGCATATGTGCAACTGTTTTATTCTTTAAGTGGCTGCAGAGTATTCATACAATATATTAATATATTAATCAATTTTCTATTGGTGTACATTTAGATTGTTTCCAATCTTTTTTTTTTTTTTTAAAGGCAAGGTAACCCTTGTTGACCTCACAGATTACAAAGACCTTGTCAGTTTATAATGCCTTATTTTTTATTTTTTACACCTACAGCACCTGGTCTTTCTAGGTGGTCTCCCATCTAAGTACTAACCAGGCCCAACCCCGCTTAGCTTCCGAGATCAGACGGGATCGGGCATGTTCAGGGTGGCATGGCCATAGACTCAATTTTTTGTTATAACAGATAATACTGCATACATCATTTTTCATACATACAAATATACTTCATTCCTTTTTATTTCTGGGAGATATTGCATTCTGTGAAATACCACCCAACCCCTGCCACTGTTTTTTCTCCATGGGGATAACTTTTTTTGAACTGGGTCAGTTTTTCCGTAGAATGTTCCACCTTCTGAGTTTACCTAATTATTTCTTATATCTTGTAATTTTTTTTTTCATTTATTGTACTTTCTGTAAACTGGAAGTCAGATTTCAAGGCTTGATAAAATTTAGGTTAAACATTTTTGGTAAGGTTATTTCATAAATGATGCTATGTACTTTGTATTATATCAGGATACAGAAAATGGGTGGTTTTATATTTCATAAGAGATAACAAAATGACGATATTTCTAATTTGGTCATTTCTTCTCCATTTATTAACTAGACTTCTTCTATAAAGAAGAGCTCTTGCTATATGACATTACTAAATAAGGATAAACACGTAATTCTTTTACTTTATCAACTTTCAGTAACAAAAATGATATAATGGTGACAAATAAGTCTATACTTCCCCTCTCCCTTAACCTCAGGATTGGAAGGTCTGTCTCTCTGACTTATGAAGGTGAATTAAAAAAAAAAAACAAGACTCTCTCTCTTTCTCTCTCTCCATACACATACACACACACGTGTGTGCATGTGTGTGTATGTTGTCTTTATGGTTTCAATTTGCCTTTCTTTAATGATCAAGGTTATGTTTATTTTTATATGTTTAAAGAGTAAGGATTATTGGTCTTTTTGTGACTTGTCTGTTCATATATTTTGGCAATAAATTTTAATATGTAACTTTCAGATACAGTTGAATTGGGCCTTAGAAGTTTAACTTGGTTTGCAGTTTATGTGATAGCATGGGTGAGTTGTATATTTTGTGAAGTGGCAACTTATTACTGCTTCTGAGATCCTTAGAAAATTAAAGGTGTCTGTGAATTGGTGAGGAGAAGTCAAACTGGAGACGAGTGATAGCATCAACAAATTTTGGGACCTTTTTTTAATCCTTGAGGAATTGTCATTGAGTACCATGGCTTGTGTTGTAATAATAAGACTTAGAGAAAAAAAAAAGCACATAAAGAGATCATCATTTATTAGCCAAATAATTTTTGTTTTCACTGATGTAAACTGCAGTTCAATCAACATGTGCTCTTCTGAAAGACATTAAAGAAGACTTAACTAAGTGGAGATATGTACCACATTTAAAGATTAAGAAGACTGTCCTAAAAATGTCAGTTCTTCTCAAACGTACCTATAGATTGAAGGCATTTTAGTTAAAATCCCAACAGCTTTTTAGGGGGTGGAGCGTGGGAAAGCATGATAAGCTGATTCTAAAATTTGAATGGAAAAGAAGAAAACTAATTAAACTAATGTACTTTTGAAGAAAGAAGGGTGTGTGTGTGTGTACTTAATTTATACAGAGGTGCCACTTCAGAGCATTGTAGAAAGTATGAACTTCTCAATAAATAGTTATGGGATGAATTTTTTAGCCATTTTTGTCTATTTTTTTACCTTCTAAGTTTGCCATAGGTGTGCTGGTGCCTTGCAGTTTGAATCATTATGGCTTTATAGGTTTTTTTGGTTAATTACCTTTCTTTCTCAAAGATCCTGTGCTGTTCTCATGTGTTTATTCTTTTTGATGTCATTCTTTGTATTAATTCACCTTACATTATAGAGAAAAGTATAAAGGAATCTTAGAAAGTGTAAAAAGCTGTAAGGTGAATAAACTGCACCTTGTCGCAGGAATATTTACAGAGGATTCATTTGTGATGTTGCATGTGCTTTTGGTACCTTTGTCACTTTGATACTGCCCTGCCCCTTAGTTCTGATATTTGAAGTGTGACCTTTAGACCCTTGCTATTGAACAGGTTTTGAGGTAGCAGGTGCCACCTCATTGACAGAGTCAGGGATGGGATTACCTAGTTCATGAATTATTCAGGACTAAAATAAATCTTTGTAGAGAGGACCCTGAATCCAGACATAGTTCTGAGATTGCTCATTCCTGGAATTCCTTTGATCCATATGTGCTGTCTTCAAGTATAGCCTGTTTTTGCAGCCAAAAATTGATGTCTGCCAATTTTTTAGAAACACCAAGGCCTGTAGGACTAATCTGATTTTTTCTTACTATAAACTCTTGTTGGCTCCAGAGTAATCAGATTTTGTTAGAGCTTCCAGGCATGGTTGCAGAATCTTATTTACATTCTTCAGTGTTTTTTAACTTTTCACCCTATTAAAATCATTTGTGAAGCAAAGGTCAAATAAATCAAGGTTAATTCAAGAACAAAGTTTAAGTAATATACTGTTTATTTTCCTTAAAGTATTTTAAAACTACTTACATGGCTGATTTTACTTGTTTCTAAATAATAGCAAAAACAGATCACAAAACTATGCTTATTATTTTTTGATTCATAGGCATCTGAGTATCACCACATGAGGGTATGGTGCATGTGAACACCAAAATATGTGTCGTGCTTGTCACTGAGGACTGCTGGACCAGACGCCTTTCTACTCTTTATAAACTGTTACTTATCATTCGTTTCTCATGATATAATGTAATGATAGATAATGTCTCTTGTTGTCAGAGGACTGATAATCTATCTGTAAAGCAATAAGCAAATACAGTGAAGTGTGATAAAGGCTATTATAGAAGAAATACAGAGAGGCATGGACACAGCACGAGTATCTCAATGCCTGAGTAAGAATAGAACAGAGCGAGTCACACATTTCCTGGAAGAAGTGACATATTTATTTCATTTATGTTTTGAAAGGTAATCTATTCCCATGGTTCAAATCTCAGAAGGTACCAAAAAGATATTTAATGAAAGGTCTTTGTCCCACCCCTATTCCTGTCACCCCTATACTCTTTTCAAGAGGAGTGACCTCTTGAAACTGATTCCTGAGCCAGAGGAAAGGAGTTTGGGAATAGGAGAGGACTGGGCCAGGTAGCGGAACACCATAAAGAGAGCCCCAATGGTAAGGAAGAACATGTCAGGTCTGAGAAACTGAAGAGAAGTGGTGAGGGGAGGAGGTTTGGGAGATTTGAGTGTTATTATGAAAAATATTACGAAGTTTTGACTTTGTCCTAATACCACTGGAAACCACTGAAAGATTTTCATCAGGAAGGATGTGATCAGGTTTTCACTCTTCTTGATATTCCGATGGCATCATATTGTGGTAGTCACTCCTTCAGCAGAAATTATTCTTGACTATACAGTTTTTGTTTGCTTTTGCTGTTAAAAATAATTCAGTTATAAGATCGATATACATATTACAGATAAGTAAAAAGTTAAAGGGTACATGGATTCTGTGTGGAATGGCTAGGATTACAGGATTCTGGAAAGTATTTTGGAGAGATTGGAATCTAAACAGTCCCAAAGGGTTTGGATGGTTTAGAGGGGGAGTGAGCAAGAAAGGATTCAGAAACTTTTGAAAAGAGCGTGAACAAAGGCATTGAGGGAAGACACAGTTCTGTGTGTGGGTGTGGACCAGTGGAATATAGCCTGCCTAAAGCAAAGGGGCCTGTTCTGTGGGCCAGAGTTCTCCCTTGCATTGGCAGATGTTAGGAAGAGATGGAGGAGCCATGGTGTCTGTAGATGGAATTTAAAAAATTAAAATTTTATTTATTTTTGTCTGAGAAGATAATACGTTCTTGTGTTTCAAAATTCAAGGGATTCAAAGGTTATAAAAATGAACAGTCTTCTTTTTTTGTCCTCCTACATTCCGAGATCTCTTCCCCAGAGGCAACCAGTGTTATCAGTTTTCTTAAATGTCCTTTTAAGGGATACTGCATGCTGTTTTAGTCCTTTTGGGCTATTTGAACAACACCGATTGGGTAGCTTATAAACAACAGGAATGTATCGTTCACATTTCTGGAGTCAGGAAGTCTGGGATTGTGGCACCAGCATGGCTGGGTGATGGCCCTCTTCTGGTTCATAGCTGGCACATTCTCTCTGTGTCCTCACACAGTCCAGTCTTTTGGTGGTCTTTTTAATAAAAGGCACAAATCCCATTCCTGGGGGTTGCAACCTCATGACCTAATTACCCCCAAATGCCCTCCTACTAATACAATATGCCATCACCTTTGGGGGTTAGGATTCCAGCATGAATTTTGGAAGGACACAAACATTCAGACCATAGCACATGCATATATAAACAAATATACACATATGTCCTCCTCTTTGTAGACAAATAATAACACATACACATTTCTGTACTTTGGGCTTTTTTAAAATTCATTTATGTCTTGGGGAGCCGTCTCTGTATTAGCTTTCTCATTCTTTTTATTGCTGGATCATAGCATGTTACTGCTGAATATATCAAAATATAGCAATGTGTATTTACCATTTGGATTTCTTTCAGTGTTTTGTTATTACATACAGTGCAGCAGTGAATAACCTTGTGCATATGCATAGAGTGATTTTTGTGTTGTGAGTAAAGTATGACCAAATGATTTCCATTAATTCTTCCAGTTTATGTTGAAAGGATATGAGAAACAAGTGTAATAGATTGTGAACAGGTTTTAGGGAGCACAAAGTAAGTGCTTCCCAATGTAATTTTGGGGTGTTTCAGAGTAAACTGGTAAGGCTGCTCAGGTCTAGTGGCCTGGAGGTTTCAAAGAGTTTTGGGCACACCTGTTAGGAAGCTAAGGATTAGAGTTGTGATCCCTTGTAGGTTCTTGTTGAGCGGATTTGGAGAAAGTATTGTTTTAGGGAGACGACTTTTTAGGTAAGGGATGATAGATTGGAAAGAGCAGGAAAGAAGAGAAACGAGGGCAGGAAAACCAAATGTGAGGTGGCTGCAGTTATGAAACCAGTATGTGATGAAAGTCTGAACGAACTTCTGTGCCTATGTAGGAAACGGGAAGTCCTGTATCTTTATAAAATTGATGTGCCCAGCTAACAGAACATTATATAAGATAATATACTTTGAAAGTTCCTTTAAGTCGATATTTGATTTGGGCATTAATACTTAATGAGCTTAGAGTACTAAGAGCAGTGCTGAGCATATAGTGGCAATTTATACTTATTAAGAATGAGAATCATTTTTGCGGAAAGGTGCAGTGATTTGGGGTGAAGTCTAAAGAATGGGGACAGTGAAGCATCGTAGGGAGAGGGTAGATTTTGGACTAACTTTGTCTTGCATTTCACCTCCACCACTTACTAGCTTTGTGAACTTAGGCAAGCTACTTCATCTCACTGAGCCTGTGTGTGCTTCTGTATAATGGAAATCACAATACCCACCATGTAGGTTTGCGGAGAGAATAAAACACCATAAGGCATGTGTAAGTGTCTGACTTTCCTCTTCTTTCAAGGAATAAATACCCATTTAACTTAAGAAAGAACAAGGGCTCTATCTTGAGAGTTAGTCTAAAATATTTGAGAGATGAAAATAAACAGCAGAAATATAACCAATTTTCTGATGACTGCTTTTATCCTTATGATTAAAAATCCTATGACTTTTGGATTAATTGTTAAACTGTTTTAAAAATTAGGCCAGACACTGAATATAGTAATAATTTGTCTTTGTGCTTATACAATATCCTTTTTATAAAGGCTATTTTTTAGAAACATTAATGCATTATGAAAATTGTGTTATGTATATTGAGCACTAGATGGTGCTCAAATAAGGCAAGAAGGCAGCTTTTGGCACAATTACACAGTCACTTAAGCTCATTTTTCTGAGTACCAGAGTAATGCATGTTCATTTTTAGTACCTTAAATACAGAAATGGCAGACAAAAGATAAAAGTAACAATCAGAAGTAAACATTGTTAACATTTTGATGTGCATCTTTTCAGTCCTCTCATTTAAAGATGTTTGCATCTTATTCTACACAGTGTTTCTTTAACTCACATTTCCCTCATGTCAGTGTTTTCCTACAACATAATTTTAAATGATTGTAGAATATTCTATTTTGTGGATGTCCATAATTTGTTTAACTAGTGTTGAACATTTTGGTTGTTTCTTATTTTTCATGATTATATATCAAACTCTGATGAACTCCCTTGTAGCCCAGTCTTTGTAACATATCCCTAATTATAAAGCAGAGTGAGTGCTTAATAATTGATTTGCTGAAAAATAATCTTTTTTAAAAAATCACACGGGTCTTTCATTTGTAGAGAAATTAGAAAATATAGAAACAAAAGGAAAATAGTCATATGCTCTCATCACATAGAGATAACTACCGTTGATATTTTCGTATATATTCTTTCTTACCATTTTTTTAATGCACATACTTATAGATCGATATGTGTATTAATATCTATCTCTTTTTCTCTCACAAATATGGGATTATACTGTATTACCATTATGTAACTTTAAAAAAAATAATGATTTATGCTATATTTCCTTTTTAGTAAATGTGAATTTACTGAATGCCTCCCATTTGCCAGGCACTATTTTTAAGGGCTGGAAATCTTGCAGTGAACATGAGGGCCCAGGTTGCCGCCCTCATGGAGCTTATATTCTATTGGAGGAGTTAGGCAATAAACAAGTAAAAAATAAATAAGTCATTTCAGGAAATGCCAAATGCAATAAAGAAAAAAAAAAAAAACCAGAATAAGGTCATGGAGAGGGACAGAACAGGAGCAGATATAAGCAGATTTATTTAGATAGAGGTTCCCTGGGGAAACAGCATTTAAACAGAAACTTTAGTGAAATCAGGGAGTGAGCCATGTCAACTCTGGGGAAAGAGCATTCCAGGTAGAGGGAACAGCAGGTATAAAGGCTTGTAAAGCAAGAATAAGTTCTGCATATTGGAGGAATGGCAAAAGTCTAGTGTGGCAGAACAGCGATCAGGTAAACACATTACATAGGGACTTTTGGCCATGCTAAAGATTTCTTATGTTGCATGGTATTCCATAAATGAGCATGTTTTAATGTTGATATTTGGGAACTGAGTGTAGTCTGCTGTGATTTATTAACTTTCCTGTAATATGGAGAGATTTTACTCACACAGTTTGTTTTATTGAGGTAAAATTTACATAACATAAAATTTACCATTTTAGGTGTTTCATCAGTGGCATCAAGAACATTCCCAATGTTGAACTGTCATCACCACTGTGCATTTCCAGAACTTTTCATCATTTCATGCAGAAACTCTGTACCCATTAAGTAGTAATTCCCCATTTCCTCCCCTCCCTCCACCTCCAGTAACAATCTCTGTTCTATTTTCTGTCTCTATGAATTTGCCTATTCTAGGCATCTGTATGAATAAGTAGAATCATATAATATTTGTCATTTCATGTTTGTCTAATTTCACTTACCATAATATTTTAAAGGTTTCTCTATGTTGTAGCTTGTGAAAATTTCCCCCCCTTTTTTTTTTTTTTTTTTTTTAGGCTGAATAATACCTATTGTATGTGTATACCACATAACTATGTTTTTTAAACTTCAGTGTGTTGTACTTTCTAAAAAATTCTTTTTAATGTCTTCCATTTCTCTTCAGGATCATGAGATTCCAATTACCACTCTGATTTTTCTTTTAGGGGGTCTCTCTTACATTATAAAAAATATATACATTCAGCTAAGAGGCTCAGCTACTGTAAACATCATCATTAATTTAGCAGTTATTAGTTGAGCACTTACTGGGTGCCAGGAGCTGGGCTCATTGCCTAGGGTGCATTTCCTCATTTAGTTCTCATATTCAATCTGTGAGGCAGGTATTGTTATTGTTCCTGTATGAGAGAAAACTGAGACCTAGAGAGGTTGTCCAAGGTCACACAGCTTGTAGCTGTTGTGGACCAGGTTTAAACCAGGTTTATGTAGCTCCAGAGACAAATTCTGTTGGCCATGATGCTACATAATCTCCATTTGGAAGCAGAATCACAGACTGAGCTTCAAATAATGGTTAAAGAGATACAACATCAAATTATGATACTCTGAGAAAAGAACCACTAGATTGATTATATAATTTATATTTTCAAGCACTTTCAGAGCATTAGGTCATAATAGTACTTTATGTTTCAGTGCCATTATTTATGATGTAAATGTAATAATTACATTATTTACAATTAATACACACAAGTTGATGGTTAATCTGACCAGTATTTTAACCTCTCCTTGAGTATTGTATGTTTTCTCTCTGTGTAAGGGGAGCTGCCTGAATGATCCTTTCTCAGAGTTTCTTGATCTGTTTCCTCAGTTGAGAAACAGGAAAAGAGACTTTTATTGAATTAGGTCACAAGTTTTTAACTGACAGAAACAATTAAGTGATTATAAAATCATTTTTTCCTTGAATTTTTAATTCCTGTCTCTACTTTTGTATTTTTATTCTCTTTGGCATACCTTATGTGCAACTTTATTAGAACTTTTCAAGTTGAAATCATCTGCCGTCGTTGAGGAAGGCCTGGGATAACTACCACACCATCTTCTAAACCCTCTTCTAATTCTTTCATCATGGATTTACTTGAACAGTGACCAAATTAGTGTACTAGGCCATTTACAAGATTTGAGACTTTTTTGGCATCTTATTTTCTCAAATTGAGGGACCAAAAGAAGTGCAGTTTCTATATCTTGAGTCAAAACCTTTATATCTCGTTCTTTCATTTTTACCTTTCTATGCAAAATTATTTTAGAAGATGCTTAAGCTTGTCCAGGGTTGATCTCTTCCTTAAACTAAAAGTTTAAATGGGGGAAAATATAAATAGCGTTGTTTAAAACATTTGAATAAGGGAGCAAATAAGTTTTACTCTAAGTGCACCCTTCTTTTCTCACTGTGTTGGCTGTAATCTGAATTTTTAAGTTATTTTTTCTGTTACTTTCTTGAGAAAATAAATGCAATATTATTTTGCATGGTAGTTGCTGAAATTTTGACACTTTAATAGTTATAGTTCCTTTCATTTTGGCAGTTGAATGACAGCATATAGGATTGTCTATGAAGCACATGAATATAAATACCTTTTTGGTTCTGGTTGGTGCATTAAAAATTGCTATAATAAATTTATGTGCAGTTTTTATCCTTTGACTTTTTCCTATGAATAGGTCCTTTTAAAACATTAATATTCTCACAGTTTAACCACTGAATGGGTTGATTGTGGTTTTGTGAATGATTTCTGTAATTCTCTCTGCTAAGGTAAGAAGAAAAAGTCTTCAGAAGCACTTCTACACTTTTCTGAATGATTGTTGATTTACTCAGGTTGTGTTTTAAACTGACAAAATTCTGTATGATTTGTCATAGTATGTATGTTGTGGGCTGAAAATGACATTATTAATATAAAATGTCAATTTTGAAATTTTTTTATGGCAAAATTTTTAGCAAAAGGGACTTAAGCATTTTCAGTGTTTATTTTATGAACCTCATAATTATAGTCATTTTGATCAGTAAATTTATGTTCAGAAACCTATGTGTAATTTCATCCCCAACAGCTTTCTGTCCATCTGCTCTTCATTAATAGATTTGAACTGAGTCTATCAGCTTTCGTTATTGAGATTCACATATGAGATTGATGTGCTTGCAAGTAAAATAAAACCAGTCTAAATTATTGAAAGCTATAAATTAGGGAATATATAATTTAAAAATTTAGCTTCCTGACCAAACTATAGTTTATGATTTCATAGCAGTTACAACAAAAATCATCTATTGTCCTACTGCTTTCCGTATTAGACTTAAAATTTTTTTCTTCCAGTTCTTTATCATTCTCATAAATTTTACATGATTTTAATCATAACATAGATGTAAATTTTATGATGGAAATACATGTATGACACAGCTTCTTCTAGGTGTATATAGAAATTCGAAGTAGTCAGTGCAAGTGCGTTACATGGATATTATGTGGGTTTGCTTTAATAAAAAGTAGCTAAATTAACATTCATCTCAAAAGAGTATTAACTAGAAGTTAGATATGTTTATTCTTATATTCTCATCTCCTCTCAGTCACTTGTACAGTGAGGATACTCCTGTTTCCTCAACTTTTCAGGATTTTTAAAAAAAATGAGAATCAAAATGAGGAACTTTGAGTAGTATATAGGTCTATAAAAATTGCAAATTATATCTAATCAACAAATTTATTTGCAGATCAATTACTGTGCTAAAATCTTTAGGCACATTTCTTTTGTAGAAGGCTCAATAATGCTTTTCCCAGATTGCTTCCCTTATTGAAATACTTTCTTTAAAATATAACATAAAAGTCAATTTCAACTCAATTTTAGCCAAACAACCCCAAATTCTAAATCAATGTTGGAGTTCAAATTAATGAAGTTTTAATAAGAGTTTACTTGTTGCAATATTTAATTTAAAAAATAAATTAGTTTTCTCTGTAGTGTAGACAGATTAAAAAAAACTTGATCTTATGTGGGAACCCAAATACATCTATATTTGAGAATATGATTAGACTTTTTAGGTTGCGGTGTTGTTCTACAACCAATTGGTAAGCTTATTTTCTGGATTATGTATTATTCAATCTCTTTTTTCTTGCTTTAATTCCTGAGGGCCAACACCATGGCCTGGCAGTGTCTCTTGGTACTTCCTATGTTACTTAAAAATCCAAAATGTGGACAGGTGAAGAATGAGATTGTTGGGTAGGTGGAAAAGAAAAGAGAGAGTTGAAAAAGAAAAAAAACTCTTTGCATGGTAGAAGCTGCTATACAGCCACGAACAGTTCCTTCTGGTGCTAAATATATTGGCTCTACCATATAGGACATGGATCATCAGTTAAGTTATCAGCCTAAGTGTGCTGCTTCAGTTAACTCCAGTGCTGTTGTAGCCTGTCTGACCTGTTACACCAGCTGCTAAAATATTGTAAATAACTCTTAAATGTTTTCATCTGTCACAATTAATCAGGAATAGGTATTTAGTTTCTTAGATGACCTATTTTATATATTTATTTTGGTTGTGGAAACTTGAATTCTTGAACCACAGGCTTCATGTGAAATTAACTTCTTTTTCCCTACCAACAAATGTTCTTTCTTGTTTATTTGTCCGTTTTGGAAAACTGCTCACCATCTCACAGTGGTACCATGTTGATGATGAATGAAGGGATGCATACTGTAACACTCAACCTCCCGTCTTTTATTTTCTCATTCACAAACTAATGGCAAGGTCTCTGTGAGGTTGTGGTGGAGAGCAGATCTAACCATCAAGGCCAGGGTTGTTTCTCTTCTCTCCTGTCACCTCGTGAATTGTAGCTGATGACATTTGGAAACATTTTTTGCATGAGTGGTTGATATAGTCAATCATCTATTTTTATAATGAAAAAATATTATCCACAAGTTTTTAATACTTGCTAATTTTTTTTTCTATCTCAACTGAACATTGCTGTATCCTCTTTGCTATACCATTCTTGAAGTTAAGGCCAGAGTTATTTGTCATGCAGAGGATGGTAATACAGAGTTTAAATCCAAAGAAGTTAGAAACTCTCTGTATAATAGTTTTGATGTGCCCCATCCCCCGTATTATATAATACAAATGACTGGCTGATTCAATGAAAGAATTTAGGTGGTATGATAGAATTTATTTTAAATTTACAGTGGCATATTAATAATTTGCCAGTTAGATGTCATACCCTTTATGAATTTCTCTCTATAGGCCATTTTAGAGGGTAAAAAAATCCATTTGTCATAAAGGTTCTTTTGCCTGCTTACTGTCAACACATGCTTATCTGAGTATAAGGTCACTGGATTTGGTGTAAATAAATTTGGGTTTGGATTTGGGTTTATAAATTTGCAAATTTAGGATTATTTGTTGGCCGATAAGCCACAGTCATGCACTTTTGGTGGGAATGGTAATTGGTTAAATCTTTCTGGAATGTAATTTGCAATATTCATCAGAACAAAAGTGTTCATTGACCTAGCAATTCCACTTCTAGAGTTTATGTTGAGATAATTGGACAAGTTTGGAAATATATATAGAAAGATATATGTGAAGATGTCCATTGCAAAGTTTATGATAGCAGAAAATTGCTAGCAACCTAAATGTCCACCAGTAAAGAGATTAGATAAATAAATAAGCAAACAAAAATGGTGAGTCTGGTTGCTGGAACAATATGCAGTCATTAAAAATAATCATATGGAAAAGACCCACAGCATATAGACATGGAAAAAGACCCACATATAATTGGTTAAAGCCAGTTATAAAACCATTCATAGAGCATAATCTTGTTCAAGCAAAATCATGTATATGTTTGTATTTAAAACAACGTATATTTATAAAACTCCTGTATAGCTTATATAGCTTTATTTTTACGATTCAGTTTTTTTAAACTTGTTATTTTGACATAATTGTAGTCACAGGAGGTTGCAAAAAATGTTCATGGAGGTCCCTTGCATCCTTCACTCAGCTTCCCCCAGTGGTAACATCTTGCATAACTATAGTTCAATATAAAGACCAGGAAGTTGACATTGGTACAGTCCACAAAGGTCATTGCGATTTCAGGAGTGGTTCTACATGCACTCATTTGTGTATGCGTGTGTGTACTCTATTCAGTTTTATCACATGCACAGACTTGTGTAACCACCACCACGATCAAGATACTTATAACTCTTTCATCCCAGCAAGGCTCCCATGTACTTTTTCTTTTTAGCCACATCCTTTCTTCCACTCTTCTCATATCTAACCGCTAGCAGCTGCTAATCAGTTTTCCATCTCTATAATTTCATTTAAAGAAAGTTATATAAATGGAATAATACAATATGTAACATTTTGACATTGGCTCTTTTCACTCAGCTAGTGTCCTTGGGACCCATTTAAGTTGTATGTCTGAGTAGTTGATGCTTTTTTATTGCTGAGTAGTATTCTCTGTTCTGTATGTACTATAGTACCCACTCGAAGGACATTTTGGATTGTTTCCAGTTTTTGGCTGTAATGAATAAAGCTGCTGTGAACATTTGTGTACAGGTTTCTGTACAAACATTAAGTTTTTATTTCTTTGAGATAAATACTCAAGAGTGCAATTGCTGAGTTGTAAGTGTATGTTTAGTCTTACATAAAACTGCCAAACTCTTTTCCAGAGTGGCCATATAATTTTACATTCCCACCAGTAATGTATGTGAGATCTAGTTTCTCTGCACCCTTGCCAGCATTTGATGTTGTCACTTTTTTTTATTTTAGCAGTTCTGATAGGTGTGTAGTGTTACCTCATGGTGGTTTTAGCATGGTTCATTTTTATAATAATATAATATAAAAATCATTTCCTTTTAGAAAAGAAAAATTACCTAGATTTAAGTTTTTGTTCTGCTACTAATTAAAAGTTACTTAATACTGAGAAGTTTTGCTGGGTGAATAAGGAATATTGATTTTTTTTTTTGTAATCCACTAAGGTTATACTTCTATAGTAAAACATTAATGTAAATAAAATCAAAGTAGATCACTTACAGTTGTTTGATACAGCTATTTGAGACTATTTCAAAATGTAAAAGTACTCCAAAAATTACTAAATTATGTTTTATACTTCCCTTTTGTTCCATGGGAGAGCAGGGGAAGACTGCCAGATTACTTGTACTGTGGGTGTATTAAAGAATAAATAAACACTCGTCCCTCAGTTTACACAGATTATTTGTTCCATGCTGAAGAAAACTGCATAGAGTCCAACAGTATGAAAAAAAATACTAAAGAAATAGGCCAATATAAGTCATAAAATATTTATTTCACATATTTTCACAAAACATGCTAATGAAAATTCAGAAAAACCAAAATAAATTTTATTCTCTGTCAGTGTCTGTACTGTAATCTAAAGCAGTCAACCTTCTCTTTTTAGTTGGCACAAAGTCACTATCTTTATCAATTGAAATATTTGGAAGTACTATTTCAGTTTCATTATTTATGTTTATGTTTCGAATGATCTTTTTCCAATCCCATCTCTTGCTAAGTTTTCATAAATTCTTCAATATTCACTGAAACATTTTTAAAACTCTTTTGAAATTTTAAGGTTCATGGATCAATTTTAAGGATTTTTGGATCAATATCTAGAATTGCAGTTTCCAGTTTCATGGCCAATTGAAAAGCTTTGTAAATATTTTCCGCAGTGAATGAAATTGTTTCAAGGGCATTGCCATATTCATTAGCAGGATGGGCTTCAAATATTAAGTGAATTAATTCATTATCAGTTAATGAATCAAGCAGTAATTCATTAATATCATCTACATTCAGATTGTCAGAGCCTCCTTCCTGAAATTTATTTAATAAATTAATAATTCCAGTTAAAACTTCTTCAGTTGTTGGAACCTGGTACAACCGCTTCTGGCCATATTGCTTTCCAGCAAGCATTTAAAGTTGACGACTTTATATCACTCAAAGGTAAAACAATATTCTTGATACAACTTAAAATTGTGTATTTATTCCAGGCTTCTGTAACTGTAAGTGATATATTATCTTCAAGTTTATTAAAAATATAATTAAAACTCCACTTAATGTAATTTATCTTAGAGGAGGAAATAATGCCTTGATCTAAAGATTGGATGAAAGAAGTTGTATTTGGTGGCAAATATGCAACTTTTGTATTTGGATGTTCTAAATTGTGTGGATGACTAGGTTGCATTATCTAAAAGTAAAAGTATTTTAAAAGGAAGACATTTTTTTCTTCATAAATTCAGCTTCTACAGCAAAGCATTTGTAAAACCAGTCTTAAAAAACATCAGTAGTCACTGATGCTTTTTTACTTGCCATCCAAGGAACGGGAAGATCATTAGTAATTGTGTATTAGTAAGTATTAATTCTTTGTATCTTGCTGAGTTAAGCTATTGTTTTTTAGAAAGAGTAATCACCAGTAATGGAAATGAAAAGGAAAGAACCATGTAAAATGAGACCACGTAAATGGTAACCACATATAAAAAGTCCGAGTAACCGGGTGGAGGGGGCGGGGGGGAGGGGGGAATATTTACCGCATATAAAAAAATATGTAAAAAAAATACCGTGTAAATCAAGAGATGAGTGTATGCAAATTTGACAATTTAATACTTATAGTTTTGCTTTATTGTTGTTGTTGACTTAGAGAACTTATATTTATTGAGCTATATGCGGGGTACTTTCTGCACATTGCCATATAGTCTATGAGATGGTGGCATCCTTTCCTTAATTTTACAGATGAGGAAACTGAGATTCCCAAATTAAGTGACTTGTTTAGGTCATGCCAAAAGGAAACGAGAAAGCTTGAATTTAAATATGTAGCTTCAAAAATCTATATTCTTTCCATTATACCAGGGGTGTACATTGCTTTCAGTATAGGCCATGTGACTGGGAATCCACGCAACCAGTATGTGTGGGTTTGTTAATTGACAATGATGGTTAACTTACTGTCTTAACCAGAGGTGGTACACTGGTGCAGAAGTACTGAAAATGACCAGCCCGTGAGTCCAGTGGACACAGAGACACTCCATATTCTTCCTATTTTTTCCTTGTGTTCCAATTTGATATGTAACTTTAGTGAAATTAAACTAGAATTTATCAAGATTATATGTTTGACTGTGTTCTGCTTTAGTAACTGTTAGTGATTTTTCCAAATTTGCTGGCCCAGCACTTGGCCGCAGTGGTTAATTATAGTGGTTGTTGTGGTACATGGTTAGGCTTTATCATATATACTGTCTCTACAGTATACTGACTGCATTATTACTGTTAACTGTTTGTTTGTTTGTTTGTTTTTGCTAAAAAAATCTCAAGATGGTTGTAGCCAGGGTCAGACATTTAACCATTGTATACCTGGGACACCTTGCTGTTACTGTAAAGGTTTATTAGAATGTGTTTTTGATTCTGTGCTTAATGGCTTCCCGTTTTATGTAAGATAAAATCCAAACTCCTTAACATGATGTTATGGTTCTACACTCTTTTGCTCTATTTTACCTTGCCAGTCTTCTCTGCTACCTACACTTCCCCGTTACTTAACTTTGTCATGATGTATGTTGGTGCACTTGTCAGAGAGGGCGTAGCTTACATCAATTATTTAAGATATAACTTAGAGAAATAATTTAACTGTGTTATTGGTATTCATTGGGGAATTTTGTTGAGAAAGCTCTTACAGAAGCATGTGGAGCATGCAAAGTTGAGGTTGAGATTGATGACAGATCTCTTCTTAGGGAGATTCTTTTCATGAAATCAAAGTAAGGGAGGGAACAGACTTAAAATATAGCCCAGAAATGGCAGTGGTAATGTTTGAAAACTTCTCTATAGTTGTGAAAATTTTAATAATCCCTTCCTTGCTGTGAATTATCTTCAGGGAAGCCCTTTGAAGGTTCTTAAAACTGGGAAAATCCCCAGACCAGTTTCAAATTTTCTTGTGGTATATGTGTGTGTGATTCATGGGCATAACTCTCCAGCCCTGTAGCTCTCCTTATTCATTGGGGTGTCACCAGCAAAACTGAAGCTCCTGTTCTATGACTATCTATTTATGTTACTGCTGGAATGATGGTGGCCAAGCCCCAAGAAGGAGGAGCCTGATAAAGCTGTCACATCCAAGGATTGTTTCAGACAGAGCCACACCATTATCTAGATTTAGCTCATTTAGCAAAAGTTTGATTAAGAGATTACTAGTTTTAATTATTTATCCCTAATCTCCCATTATCGACATTTTTCAAATTGACCTGGAATTGTGGAGTTTACTTACAGTAAGTTTGAAGTACTCTGAGTGCTATTAGTTTATTTAGTCTGTATTCATATGAATATTTCACTGCGGCCTTTTTACCCCCTATTTTCATGCTTCCAGTGCCCCAAATCTGCCTTCAGTACACCATTCGGTTTCTAATTGTAATTGTCTTGGAAACATTGGCATATTCTGCAGTACCATTTTAGTTTTATTTACTGTAAATGATGATTTGTTAGTTGCCTGCTGCCAGAACATCTGAGCTCATTTGTTTAACTAAAATAGTGCTGCGCATAGATGCCTGTAACATGCAGCAAGTTACCAACCACCCCAATTACTTGCCACCTCATTTTAACTCTAAATCAAGCAAATGGGAAAGAAGATCCTTAAAATGTTCCAAGAAGTTTAGAAAAATTGGAGGATGGAGGGGTGAGAGGAAAGGAATTCTGTTATAACAATCAGTGTGTTGCTTGTGGCATTGGGTGTGCCTGGCTGATTTTTTTGTTGAAATAATGCTTCAGAGTGCAGAAATTGCAGGGACCCTGCAACAAACAGCTCTGTGAATCCTTTATGCAATAGGTAATTACCAAGTGTTTGGTGGGAGATGCATGGGTGAATGAGATGTTTTCCCTGTTCTCATGGAGTTTATACTCTGGGCACACCACATTCTTCTGACCCGAAATGGTGATTGTTAAGGGGGCAGTGGCAATGATGCTGTCTCAGTTCATGGCCATGTATGGGGGACCCAGGCCTGATGGGCCTAATCACAGAACGGCAGGTGCTGGCTGGCTTACCACAAGAGGGGGATTTCCAAGAAAGTTGAGACAATTCCCAACTTTTCCTGGTCTCTCTTCATCCTTGAATGACAAATCAGACTGCTTCAAAAAGATATATTATTTTTCATTTGGAAACACATGTGTCTTTAAAAATATTTTAATAAAAATATTTTAAATGGGGTAAGAGATTGCCTTGAGGGCTGGAGAGAATGAAGTGTTTCTTGAACAAGGGAAAGTAATGAATTCTGTCCACAGGTAATGAAGTGTCTGACAAAGCATTCATTCATTCAGTGCATTTTGTAAGTATCTGCTTTGTACCAGACTGCGAATCCTGTGATGGACAAGGAGCTCACAATTGGGGGCGGGACAGAGACAAATAATTGGGCCGTCTTGCTAGGGTGTGCTCAGTTTTATGATTGGGTACTTTTGTGGCAGAGACTAGGCATCTTACCTAATCTGAGGTGATTAGAGAAGGTTCCCTGGAAGAGGTGACGTCCAAACCAACCTCACTGATACGTGTTGGAGTTAATCCTTTTTTTAAGACTAATATTGTATTAAAAATAAATCTGAACACTGTTTCGGTTTTTGTTTCGGGAATCCCCAGTACTTTTCTGTTGAGAACAAGGTGAGAAACTGAACTCTGTACTCCAGCCTTTTAGTGTATTTCTCCAGGCTTGTAGTTTGCCATTCCCCAGTGTTGATAAACTTCTGTTCTCAGAACGTGCCGGGCTCTCTGTGACTGCCATGCCTATGCATACACTATTCCTTGTGTCTGTAAAGCCTTCTCCTTTTGTCTGCTTGACTGATCTTTCTTATTCCTTCAGGACAGACAGTTACTTCCTCTAAGATGCCTTCCTTGACTCTTCCTAGGGTAGATTGGATGTACCTCCTGTAAGCTCATGCACAGGTCTGGGTTTGATCTTCGTACTTCCCCTACACTGAATAGTCTGCGTCTCCATTCTGCCACATAGTCTGGAGACAGAGGCAGCATCCTTCACATAGCCCAGCGTGTCCTGGGCACCCAGGCAGTATTTGTTAAACAAACAAATTCAGGAGCTTTTGAAGGTTATAGCCACGTGTATATAATTGAAGCTCTTGGTCCCAGCCAGTTTTAAGAGAGTGTTATTGACCGAAGAAAGTAGAAGCACCAGTGAAACAGATTTTATGCATGTGGTTTAGTTATTAATCTCATAAAGCTCTTTACAGTCTTTTGCATTTTATACTTTTTTTTTGCCTGAGTAACCAATAAACTGAGTAATTCATAGTTCCCTTTCTTGCCAACTACTAATGTATATTATTAAATCTGACCACAGTGATGTATTAATTAGAAGTCTTTTGGTTATTAACAGAAATCAATTTGATTTAGTATATGCCAGAAAGAGGGGCTTATGTGATGAAAAGACAGGGGAATCGTATCTCAGAATACAAGATCAGAGCACAGCTAGGCTTCAGGAAGAACTGGTCCCAAGGATTGGCAGTCCAACAGGAATCCTGACTGTCCTTTCTGTTTATCGCTGTCTCTCTCTGCAAAGTTTTTATTCATCTTTCTCACCAACCAGCTTTCTCTGCTTCTCAGTGGGTGGAAGATGGCTTCCTATAACCCCTCAGCTTTGCAGCCAAGTTCCAATCATAGGAAAACCTGCTTTTCCATCACAATTTCAAATTCCCTAAGACTCTAGTGTGGCTTACATTAAATGTCTATCTCTGATCCAGTCAGCTGTGGCCAGGGAGTGGGACCATGTTGAGCAAGCCTGTCTGCCTCTGCTTACCCCTCAGGGGAAGTAGCGAAGATAGGAGAAGGGGTTGGGAGAGACGTTGTGAGGCTGGCAGACACTAAAAATATCTAATATGGTGATAACAACTAGATATCTGTTAACATTTTACTGTAGGATCATTTCTAGGTTATTTTGGCTAAAAAATTTTAATTTTAGGTGAAGCTTAAAGACTTAATTTTGAAAACATATTTATCTCTTTGAATATGAATATAATTTGAGATTCATAAGGTAATGGCATATCCACTAAAGTGATTAGTGGGTCTTAGTTTGTATGTATGTATAATGCTTCTTATACATGATACTGTCTTCAGTTTCTTGGAGACAGGTTCTAGAGCAGCCCTAACAGATATATAAGGTGAAACATACATGTAATTGAAAGTTTTATAGTGGCCACATTAAAAAAGTAAAATGAAACAGCTGAAATTAATTTTAATGTTTCTTTTAAACCAATATATCCCAAATATAATTTCACGAATATAATAAGGGTTCATAATGAAATATTTTTCTTTCTTTTTAAATCTTTGAAATCTGGCGTGTAGTTTATATTCTAGCTCATCTCCATTTGGACTAGCCCCATTTCACACCACATGTGGCCAATGGTTACCATACTGGATAGTGTAGTTCCAGAGATAGCTAAAGCAATTAGTGTCCTTCCACATTTCTCTAAAATTTTCTTGTCAGAAGCCCTAATGCTTATGGATAGTTTCTTCTTTAAAAGTGTGCTTCATCAACAACAGCAGTAAATCCTGGGGATAGGGATTTTTAAAGTAGCTATGGAAGAGTTGCCCATTTGGAGAATTTGCTATGCAATGTGTATTGGCAGAAAAGAACACATGATTTTTTAATCCAGTCACCAGCCTCTAAAGCTGGTTCTTGTTCGTCCTATATCTTTGATTCCTGGAATATTACTTAAACTCCTTGGAAGCCTCAATTTGCTTATCTATATTTCTTCCTTTCCTTCCTTTCACACACATTAGGATGGATGAGTGGCAGGGGTGGGGCGGGGGGAGGAAAGGAAAAGAAGGGAAGGAGGGCAACTCTTCTGTGGCTACTTCAAAAATCCCTGTCTCCTAAACATAATGACATTTTTCTAAATAACTATAATCCCATGATCCGTACTGCCCTTACAAGTGGGCATATGAGTCTCTATCCTTTGGAGTGTCTCTATTGAAATTTCTAAATACCCGCAACCCCACCCTTCCTCCTTGTCCCAATGCTTGAAAGGCAAGGTGCCCAAGCTCTTCTCTTTTAGGAATCTTATGTTGAGAATTATAGTAAATTTCCTAATTACATTGAAAATAGAAGTTTCATTTTATTTTGTGGATTGTTCACCACTGTATACCATAATTTGCTTCTGAATTACTTTTCTCTATTTTTATATATTCATTTAACTGATGACTGTACACATTTAGTGTTATAATTAATTTTTTTTTTTTTTCTCTATAGTACTGAGTTGAAACTCTTGGAGGAGGCAACTATTTCAGTCTGCAGGTCTTTAGGTAAGCGAGAAAAATGATTGTGTATGTGTATATGTATGTGTGCATGTGTATATGTGTATGAGCATTTATTTGAAATTTTCTGTTATGAATTTTGATAGTGTAACATTAATTGAATTAATGAAGTGATTTATTCTTTATGATGATAATACTAATAATAACTACTTCTATTCATGGTACTCCTTGATGCCACTAGAGTGTACCATTCAGTCATTAACAGTAAGACCCATTTGTGGTTAATTTGCATAGTGGTAATAAACTCTGCTAAGCCATAGATTCTCTTTCAGCTTATTCTTTTTGTGAATTTTGAAATGCAGAGAAAAAAACCAAAATGTTAAGTTTTACGATTGCATGGATAGTTCATGTATAATATAGGATCTTTTGTTCTGTGATTTGTCAACTGTTTGACTGTATTTGCTGTTTTTGGCTATGTTAACCAGAATAGTTATTCCTCATTAATATGAAAATAGATCAGGAAGTTTCTCGAATTAATAATAACAAATTGATGTTATGGTAAAGCTCATGGGCTCTGGAATCATTTTATGACCTTCGTTTCAGCTCTGCTACTTATTAGCTGAGCCTTAATTTCCTCATCTAAATTTCAGGATTCTTGTGCAGAAAAATCAGATAACATGAAACATCCAGTATAATGCTTAGCATTTCCTCATTATTCACCATTTATATCAACTGATGTCACTATTTTTGGATCTTGTCTCAAATGATTTACTTTCAAGTTGGTGGTAATTTGAAAGGAATGTGTATGCTTTTTAAAATGTAGATAATTATACTTACATTGCATTTGAAAATTAGAGGTAGTATGTCTGAAAAATGCCAAGTGTACAGGAGCTTCATAAATGATAATGACATTTTATTTTTAAATCAAGCTATATGGATAAGCTCCATGTAAGCTATATGGCTAACTCCTGTATAAGTTAGTTTTCCATAGTCTTTGATGAAATATTTTTGCTTTTAAAAGGAAATTATGTTGGTAATGAAAAAGGTGTTATTGTAGTAGTTGTCTTGAATTTTGCAGTTACATCATAAATTAGAGAATTTTGTGTTAAATAAAGATGGCTTTCAAAAACTTATATGGCAGTTTAGTGCTGAAAATTAAAGGATTCGATGTAACAATGACAGTGCAGTTATGATGATGATGGTTTTTAAGGTGACTTCGGATTTGTATAAAATAACATTTTAAATTGGAAGTAATATTTACTCATTATATATAAAGTGGAAAGCATACTAAAATATAAAAAAGGCAGTAATTGCTCATAATTCCACAATCCTGGCATAGCCATTGTTAATATTTTTATGTATTGCCTTCTATTGTTTATTTTTTGGCTATACATTTACATATTATCTACATGTATATACACAATTATTTTAATCTGTGTTTTTCACTTGACATATATTTAAGTGTGTCATTGTATATTTAAAAATACTTTTGGGAACAAGAATTCCAACAATGCGATAGTACAGTTAAAATAAAAATCTTCCCATATCAAAGAGCACAGGAAATTACTGCTAATCTTTTGTGATAAGATTTTTTCAGAGTATTCTGTGTATTGTTTTATATGCACAATTTTATGTAAGTTGTATTATTTATATGTTGTTTTCATTCAGCAGTATTCAGGAATTTTTTTTCTTGTCAATAAATATAAATGTGTATCAGTTTTAAGGATAATGTGGATATACAACAATTCGTTTTTATTGTCTGAAAATGTTTTAATTTTTATTCACTTTCAGAGCATATGTTTACTGGGTGTAGAATTCTAGGTGGGCGTTAATTTCTTTTCCGGACTTGAAAGATATCATTATGTTATTTTTCACCATTCTCTCAGTTTTGTTGAGATGAAAGCTATCAATCTTACTGGTTTTCCTTTGAAAATGGTTATTTTTTTTTTCCTTCAGGATGCTTTTAAGTTTTTGTCCTTTGGTTTCTAGCATTTTAGAATGGTGTGCTAAGGAATGGCTTTTTTTGTGTGTTTCTGCCTGCTTGAGTGAGGTTCGCAGAGGTTTTAAAATCTGTGGATTGGTGTCTTTCATTAGTTTTGGAAAATTCTCAGCTGTTATTGGTTTATACATTGTTTCTATCCTATTCTGTTTCTCCTCTCCTCTGGGATCTCTGTTATACTTCTGTTAACATTTTCATTGTGTCCCATATTCCTGTGAGGCTTTTTTTTTTTTAACCTGTCTTTAGTTTATTAATCTTTTCTTCTGTTGTACATTATCTCCTATTAAACCCCACCTATTGAATTTTTAAAATAACATTTAATTTTAGAATAGCTTTAGATTTACATTAAACTTGCAGAGCTATATAGAAAGTTCCTGTATAACTCTCATCAGTTTCCCTTATTGTTAACATCTTAATATGATACATTTTTCGCAAGTAAAGAATCAACACTGGTACATCACTATCAATTAAACTCAACACTTTATTCAGATTTCACTAGTTTTCTCCTAATGTCTTTTTTTTTTTTCCCCAGGATGTCATCCAAGATACCACATTTCATTAAGTCGTCATGTCTCTTTAGCTTCCTCTGGTCTGCAACTGTTTCTCAGATTTTCCTTACTTTTGATGATTTTTCGAATTTTGAGTGCTTGTAGGGCATTTTTCAGAGTGCTTCTCGATTTGAGTTTGATGTTTTTTCTCATGGTCAGACTGGGGTTATGGGTCTCTAGGAGAGAGACCACAGAGGTGAAATTCTGTTCTCAACACATCACATCAGGGGCACATGTTATTAACATGAGCTGTCACTGATGATATTGACCTTGATTACTTGGCCAGTGTTGTGTTTGTCAAGTTTCCGCCCTGTAAAGTTGCCCACCACCCTCCTGGTTGCCTTCAGTTTGAAGGACAGTTTTTTCTGGTTATAGAATTCTTGGTTGACATTTTTTTCCTTTTATTCCTTTGACTGTATAATTATATTGCCCTCCAGTCTCCTTTCTTTTAGATAGGAAGTCTGTGGTTAATTCTATTGTTGCTCCCTTGTAAATGATAAGTGCTTTTTTTTTCTGCCTTCAAGATTATCTCTTTACCTTAAATTATTTTTTTAATTTTTTAAAATTTTACTTGGAGTTTGTCGACATTCATGGATGCATAGATTAATGTTTCATCAATTTTGGGAAGTTCGTGGCCATTATTTTTGTTGGGCTTTTTATATTCATTTTTATTACTTTTTCCCCTGAATGTACACACAAGGTGCTCTGGATCAGAGACAGATTTCATATTAAATACTTCATAGTAAATAACAAGTGCTTTGGTTCCCCTTTGTCTTAGTTCTTACTTGCCAGGACAGTGCTATGAGAGCCAGGTCAGTTGTTTTCCATGAATGGGGGGAGGTGTTTTTTCCTGCTTGTAAAGGAGAAGGAATTAGCGATCCCCTTCTTCTTCCCTTTATTCCAGTCCTTTCATATGTAAATAAAATCTCTTCAGGAGATAGATATCCTCCCTCCCTCCTTGTCTTGGCTTTTTAGACCTAGAGGTGCTTCTAAGTTCTGGGACCTCATTCCTCCCTAAAATATAGATATTTAGGAAGATAATGCTCTATCTAGTCTCTCCTGCACCTTTGGAATCAGCTTAGGTGCTTATCTTGTGATGTAATGCTTGGCTTTCAGTGAGATAGGTTTTAAACACATGGCTGTAGTTCTAATCCTTATGGTATGTGAAATGTTTCTAGAAGTGAAAGCAGACATTCTCTCACTTTATAGCATATATGTTTCCCTAACCCAGGAGGTGAGGCTTTTTTTACAGGAACACTGAGAAATATAGGGAGGATTTATTTCCCACAAGTTTTTCAGATATTTTTTCTGCCCCATTCTCTCTTCCTGTCCTTCTGGGTCTCTTATTATTATTTCTGGGTTTTCCTAGTCTTGGGGTCTAGTTATTATTCATGAGATGTGATTCTTCTCAGGCATGGCCCTTCAGGGATGTCAGGGGAAAGTCGTAGGCAGTAACCAAGTTCCTCTAATTTGGCAGGAATTAACTTCAACTTTAAATTCTGCCTCCTCAGCACCAGACAGCTGATAATGTGTTTATATTGTTTTAGCTCTCCATTGCTGTTTCCGTTGGATTCCTTGGATTATTTTTCCATTTGTGCAGTTCATGCAGTGTAGGAGTCAGTCAAGAATGATAGACAGCTTCTCTGTACGTGAACTTCTTTACTGTCATTTCCCTCAAAACTCTGTAGGAGTTGGTTAATTCTTTTCTGACATCTAGTATTAACCTGAAAGGAAGTCTGAGACTTTAATTTCTTTTTCCTTCTTTGTTCACAAGGCTCTTCCCTTTAACAATTATTATTAAATATTTCTTGTTATACTTTTTTCCTTATGATTTTGCTTGTAATTTGGTGAGGTCTTTTTTTATTGATTTATTAAGATCTTTTTCAATTCTGAAGTTTTCTTTAGTTATGGCTTTTATTTTACTTGTATTAATTTCTCCCTCCAACTTAGCATCACCTATACTGCTGATTTTCGTCTTTTTATTTTTCATTTCTTTTCTTGTAGTTCTTTTATATCTTTGATTCAGTGTTTTATACATTACAGTTCTCTTTCAAAGTTCTAGTGCATGTTTTAGTTGTTATTGAATTTTTAATTTATTTTTAACAATTTCTTGTTTTTCTAACATGTCAGATTACTCTCTTCATTATACTGATTTTTCCCAGGGTCTTTCTGTTTTCTTTAAAAAATAAATAGTTGCTTTTCTTATTTTACAGTGATGATACGTATGTACTAAAATCATATTAACAGTTTTGGTTTGGCTCTTCTGTTGATGTTTTAGCATAACCTTTCCTTATTTTGTTGTTGCTGTAATTATTGTTTTCTTCTTACTCATTAAGCCACCAAATATAATTTGAGCACCTTCTATAATCTAGGGTTGTGACTGCAAAAAAGACTGACCCAGGTCCTCAGCCTCATGGATCTGTCTCAGTGGGAGCCATAAATAAGTACATGTATTTTATATAATGATTTTATACATGTATTTTATATAATGACTCTTCAGAAAAATAAAGCAGGACAAGGGCACAGAGTGTACCAATGAAGGCACATTGTTTGCTACCAGAGAGGGTATGTTTATTAACCCCATTCCTTGTGTGGCTTCTGTAGGTGCTTGTTGAATCTGCTGTTTTACCTTGAAGGATGCTGGTGCTGTGTTCTATCTAACCTAATTTCTAGAACTCAGGAAGGTTTTATTTTGTGCAGGTTTGCTTGGTTTAAATGGGACTTTCTGTTACCCCTGCTCCTTGGTTTTGGAGTGTGAAGAGAATTATAAATCTCCAGATCGAACATTTGAATCAACATTTTTTCCCCACCTCTGTCCTCCAGTAATACCCTCTGTATTTGGCTTGTTTACTTCTTCTTGCCCCTTGCTTTCTGGGAATTCTAATGTCTAAATCTCTATAGGAAGTTACTGGGTGGGAGGAGTAACATAAATTTTCTGGTTGGGGTAGACAGTAAAGAGGGAGACTTTTCCCTCAAAGGTTGATTATAGGCATTGGTATAGTGTAGTTTAGAGCAAAGGATTTGAGCCAGTAGATAAGGCTTTGTTCTTGAACAAGTAGGAGCCTACAAGTGAGGTCTATAAAATGGAGGTAACGTTGATGCTCATGCCATATATGATTTTGAGGATTAAATTAGATAACATGTAAACCATTTCATGAATATTGTTCAATATATGTTAGCTGTTATTTCCTTTCCAGATAATAAAACTGAGGGTGGAAAAGTAAATAATTTGTCCGAGGTTCAAAATTCCGTTATTACAGACTTGGTCTAGAAACCAGGTCTTCTGATTCCCAATACAGTCTTCACTCAATTCTTTAGGCTGGCTTTGCTGAAATATCCACCTTTTAAACCTGAAAAAAAATTTAACAAATTCATTGGCCACATTGCTTTCTTTAGGTGTCTTTTTATTAGAATAATTTCTGATTATCTGAACAGTTTTACCTTTATAGCTTATTGTATTCTCTATACTGGGGATATAGATGATCAGGTTTTGAATTTTTTTAACATCTGCTTTTCTAAAGAGAACCATGTGTGTGCATGCATTGTATATATATGGTAACTATTATATCTTTTCTTTATAATTTTGGATTTTCAGATGAGATGGCTGTTTTCTCCTATTTCTATCATTTCTATATTATAAATTGTTTTTTGTTGTTCAGAAAGAATTACGACCAAGCATCATTGCTTTTCCTAATTAGATGTGAAATTGACAGTAAGGTTGTTCCATGAGCAACTTTAGTTTGACATTTGGTTTTATGAATGTTATGATATGCTCACTTTGATTTAGTTCTTAATTTTAACTTTTAAAAACCTTTTCTTATTTTGCAGTTGAAAACAATCCTCGAACAGGAAACCTTGGTGCATTAATTAAGGTCTTCCTTTCTAGAACCAAAGAACTAAAACTTTCAGCAGAATGTCAGAAGTAAGCTGGATGATTAAATCATGTTCTCTTTATACTTAGCAATATGAGTATTTTTTTGTCTGTTGGTAGAAGTAGATTATGGTCTTTTGAAAGCTATAAAGGAATTATTCTCATTATTAAGGGAAAAAAGTAAAAGAGAGGTTTTAATTTGCTGTCCAGGTCATTGGGGTGAGATTATAAATTCTGGAATCTGATTTTAGCACTTTAGACAGTCTTAGAAATATATTCTTTAAGAAGATTAAGAGTGATGTCATTATTACTAGAGAAGGTAATTTTCCCCCATTATCACTGCTGGTCATATCTAATTTGAATAATGACTTAGTTTGAGTATTATTTCATTTCACATCTGTTTCCTTTATTTCCTATTAGATGAAAGAAGGTTCAGATTAGATATTATAGTTTTATATTAGATACAATGCAAAGTTAACCTTTTATGCATTCAAACATTTTTTGAAACCATTTTTGGATGGTGATGTCTTAAAAGATTGTTCATTGCCCTGCTTTCAAAATTATACTGAAACTAGTTAAAATTTTTCTTACAAGTTCATGGTTGTTAATACAAATAGCAGTATTGTACTGTGCTGCTGCTGATGCTCCATTTAAAATTTTGCTTATGTATTTACATATATTCTCATTGTAATTATATATATTGTTTTACTTTTTGGCTTTCTGTTCTCTGAATTGCCTGTGTGTGACAGTTATAAAGTTAAGAACAAAGAGCAGTCATGCCTAAAGGAAAATATTTTTATTAAGTTGATTCACTATGTAAAATACACAGAATGAAATGTGAAGTAAACTGTAATATAGATATCACTGGCCCAGCATCGTAAATCATGAACCATTAAAGATATGGACATTGTTCTAGTATTACAAACAAAATGGACAAAATGATTGAGAAATCACGAAGAAGTCATGGACTAGAAATGAGCCAATTATGCTCATGATTAAATATTGATTCTTGTATGATTTCGGTCTTTCCTTTTTAGCCACATCTTCATTTGGCAGACACACAATGCTTTGTTTATTATTTGCTGTTTGCTGAAAGTGTTCATTTGTGAGATGTCAGAGGAGGAATTACAACTTCATTTTACTTATGAAGAAAAATCACTTGGCAGTTACAGTAAGTACTGGCTTTCATGTTCTGGTGATAGTATATTTAACATTTAAGCATAGAAATGTATAGTTTTGAAATTTTTATTTTTCCTCTTATAATTTTCATTTTTTAATGACCTGACATTTGTCCCTCTTTCTTTCCCTTTGTTAATTTAAATGAGCCAAAACTCTCATCATTCTTTTTTTTTTTTTTTAATAAGGAAGCCAGAAGATTGAAGCTTTTATTTATTTTGACTTCCATACATATGGAAAATAAAAATAAAAATCCCAAGTATTCTTTACAGGAAATGGGTGTCAGTTTAAATACCATTATTAGGGCAGTTAAGGGAGACACCACTCAGAATCACAGATTTTAATAAGTGTTAAAGGTTATTTTCAAACAGTCTCCGAGTCAGAGTGTCTTTGGGACTACTTGATCAAAAATAACATTGTCAAGGACAGTTTTATGATGCTGAAAAGTGTCATCTCTTTCTGAAGATACAGGAAAAGGTTACCATTTTCTCCTGCTACTGCTGATATATATATACATATATATATATATATGTATATATATATATGTGTATATATATGTATGTATGTGTATATATGTGTATGTATGTATACACATACGCACCAACAGTAAGGAAGGCCTATAGTTTTCAAGATCAACTCCTGTGTTTCATTTGTTAGCATTCAAATTTACAAGCTGGAACATAAAAGAAAAGAGTGGGATTATTAACACATGAAATATGGGGAATGTAGTGTTTTGCATCTACCCTTCATGCTCTCTTTCTGAGAGCAAAGGCCGTGTTGCCACTGTTTCCTGGTTCATTTTTCTAAATACACCTCTGCCCTCAATAGGCTTTCTTGCCTACTTAGAGCTTTATACATTGATTTTGAGATTTAAGACATGAATATGTTTAATTTCCTACTTTGATAATCAGCCATCTATATTTGTTAACTATACTCTGGTATTTAGAGTGATTTTAATCAGATTATGCTTTGCATGTGTTAGTTAATGTGAGGCTCTGTTTTTGTGGGATCAACAATGCCAAAACATAGTTCTGCTTAGGGAGTTGCAAACTTTCCCAGGAGGTTCTAGCAGCAAGAATGGAGTTAACGTTTATTCCCATAGGGCTCGAGAGGCTGGTCCAACCAGCACCTGCAAACCCAGTGCATCACATCATAAAACTATGCTGATGTTTACTTTATTTAACATAGTATTTGTTTTAATATAACATTATTTTTCATTATTTAACATTGAGTAAACTGATGCACTTGAAAGATACACTGTATTTGTTTTGGGGCCAAAGATTCTCCCAAATACCCTCTCTGTACTTGCACTCCCCACTCATAACCAAACTTGAAAAGCATGGTTTTGTCATATATCTGAGGTAGCCTAATGGAGAGGCAGTGTGAAAATGACACTTTTTCAATGACAGCCACATCTGTGATACCTGATGAATGGTGATTCTGTCTGTGTACTGACTGACTGTCCTCCTCCTTTATGGAGAGTTGGCAATTCAGGATTTTGCACATACTTTTTAAATTTTGTTCTTTTCATTTACAATCGAGTCTACTGTTGGCCTACCATCTCAAGTCCAATGAATACCTTTTTAAGGTTAAAGTTTAAGAGTTGCTGTTTTTGACATATGTAGTTATTTTCATCTTAGGCTTACATGTTGTAAGTTTGAGATTTTTACTTTTTATCGCATAGCATAAGTCTTTTATATTGTATACTAATGTCTTTTTACAATTTATCAAAGTGCAATAAATTAAATGATTACATAGATACTATTGAACGGGGAAAAAATGGAACCTTACCTTGCAATAGCTGAAAATATCCATTTATCAGCTAATATATGAATATCCGAATTAGGCATGTGAAGGATTTTTTAGGGATAGATAATACATAGTAGTACAGGTTGTTTGAAAGTTGAATCGACCAAAGTAGTGAACCATCTGTAAACAATTGAGCAAAGTCAACTGAGGCATTTTAGGATTGTTGGGTTTTGATAGCAT
>CM053504.1:72957864-73004530 GCA_028627145.1 Eidolon dupreanum | reverse complement strand
TATTATTTTTAGAAAAGAGGGAGTCCATTTGCTTTTCTTTTAATTTATGATTAAAGTATAGAGGCATATTTGATTTTGCTAATTATAAGTTTAAATATGATTTTTAGTATTTTAAAGTAGTAATTCCAATATTAGCTTCACAATAAAAATAGACAATAACCTAGACTCTACCATAGTTTTCTGAATATGTTTATAGTAAATGTAACCTAGCTGTGTGTCTTCCATTTAAGGAAGTCAGTTTTGCTCTAAATTTTTTAGATACACCTATTTTCAGAGTATAGCTCTGTTATTTCTTGATTGATTTGAGTTCTTGTATTTGGCGCAGTGTGGTATTGGACAGCATTGGGAAACTGACAGCTTAACTTTATAAATACAAAGAAAACAACAAAGATTAGCTCTCCATCTTTTAATATTCCTTTGATAACTACATGTAAGCTGATTTAAATGACCCATATATTATTTCTTTTTTCTGGCTACTTCTTCAATTTCCACTAGTTCTTTTTTTTTTTTTTTTTTTTTTTTTTAACTCTTTTCTCCCTCTCTTCCCCTCACATAATCAAATAATGGAGAACATTTGATTATTACAGTATTTTATTATTCTCTGGTCTTCTCCCTAAGACCCAAATGAGAACATGGTATTTTATCATATGATACTGAACAGGTACCAAACAAAGAGAAGTAACAGGGACCACAACTTAGGTTTAGGTATAGATTATAAAAGCTGTAAGGGACCGTAGATATCCTCTTGTCTTTTCTCTTTCTTTCTCTGGTGATATGCAAAGGGACCAGAGAAGTGAGATTAGGGCTTTAAAGTTGGAGGACCCCAGGGATAAGGTTGAGATTTCAGTGACCTTTTTCTGAATAATGCTTATCAGTATGTGTTGGTGAATGTGATAATATATCACCTTGATGTGTGAACTAATATGTGGTATTTCAGATTTCTCCCCTAATATGGCTCACAGTGCTCACTTACCAGGAGTTTGTAGTTAGGGTCTTCAGTGAGATGTGAGTTGGCTGACTGGAGTTATTCCAGTTTTGTATAGAAAAAGGTCTTTAAAAATAATTTGTCAGTTTTTTTTCTCCCTTTGGGAGTCTGAATTTGGGTTCAGATCTGGGCTCTGCCCCTTACTGTAAGTAAACTAACCTCTCTCAGCCATTATTTCTTCATCTGTAAAATTATGATGATAATCATATCCACTCCTTAAGAGTTGTCAAGATTAATGTGGGATAAACAAAATGAAATAATCAGCACAGTGTCTCTCCAAGGGTAGAGTTTTCAGTAAATGTTAGCTATTAATATTATCTCCAGAAGCTAAGATTTCAAATACTAAAATATTTGACTGGAGCTATAGAGGCAATTTAAAACTTTAAGAGATAAAATTCTGGATTGTAAAGTTCATGATACAGTAATCACACTGAATCTCTGCAAAGTCTTTTGCTCAAAGAATGTCAATTTACTTTGTCAGTGACCTGCAAATTTTAAGGACTTTTAAGATCATCTTTCTTGTGAGAAATGCATGAGTGTGTTACTATAATTTTTGGCAGGTGAGTTTATATTTACTTAATTTTCTTGGAACTAAGGAGGATATTCGGCCACATCTGAAAGCCGAGTAATATAAATACTACTTGGAAAATAATGCAAGATGAGTAAGTTGCTTCATGTCATACCTGGTAAGCAGTCAAATCCTGTCACTCTTCACTTGATAATGCTAATATTTTCTTCTAGATTAGCCCGAAAACAAGAATATTGTACCCTGAAGGAATTTTTCTTCCTCCCACCCTCCCTCCCTCCCTCCCTTTCTTCCTTCCTCCCTCCCTCCCTCCCTCCCTTCCTTCCTTCCTTCCTTCCTTCCTTCCTTCCTTCCTTCCTTCCTTCCTTCCTCTCTTTTTAAGTAAATGGAAGTTGTCAGTGATTTCAGCTGGAAATTGTTTATTGTTTTGTTTTGTTAAAGCTTTGGCCTTGATATGTTACATTTTACTTGTATGAAATATATTTATCATCATTTTCATTATTATGTTAAATTGATAACAAAGCTGAATATATTCCTTAAGTGACTCAGTTGTAAACTTGGCCGAGGTCATGATTTTGGGTGGCACATACAACTGAATAGAGAATCCTTGTCCCCATTTTAAGATTTAAAAATTAAGTGTGTTTAAACCCCTGGAAGGAAAAAAAAAAAGCAATTAGGTACCATCTGTGCATCCTGAGCGCTTGTTCCTTCACCTCCTGTAATTAAAACACTGTTCTCAGGGGTATGTCATTAAATTGGCCAAGTCATGTGGTCCAAAATGTTCTGTAGGGAATCAGTGAATAATTTCAAATGCTCTCACTCGGGTCTGGGTCACTACGTTCTGTAGGATGAGCCAAGATATATTAAATGTATTTTATATACCAACAAGTCAGCCCATTGGAATAGGTTGTTAACTCACGTGGGTTATGTTGGACAGCTTTGGCAATGAGAAGGATTTTAGATCTACTTATCGTGTAGCCTCAGAGACAAATGTTACTTATTTTCTTATTTTACTTTATGAGTAGAGCTAAGCCTACCTCTTTTAGAGTGAGATTTAATGTGCATATTGAACTTGATTCTTGCTGTGTATTCTTTTTAGCATTGATTGGTGTGTTCATTGTCATTTAATATTCTCTTCAAGCTTGGCATTCACTTTTTAGAGGGTTACTGTGCCAGTTCTATTTATGGCAAGGCAGGAATGAATTTCTTTATAATTTCTGACTACCAAGTGATAGTATGTTCTAGAAAAAAAGAATTGCTAAACTTTTTTTGAGACTCCAAGTGTTTTTATGCTCTGGAAGTAACCATTGGATTTGTACTTAGACAACTGGGTTCAGTTCAGCACACATGTACTGAGCGTACATCGTGTGCCAAGCTCTTTGTCAGTCGTCATTCTTGAGAAATGGAGTCCAATAGGGGCCTGCTTCCATATAGAGAGAAATTATGATATAACATAACCAAAATATGCAGTGAAAGAAATATGCACATGTCATAGATGTGATCTGGATGATTATTTTTATTCAGGGTGAGGCAAGAGAGTGAGTTTTACAGAAGACATGAAGATTGAGGATAGTTTGAATGATTAAAGATCGGCTTTTAAAAAATTAGTTTTTTATCATTGGATGTCATTCTCGGCATAGAGAATGTTATCAAGGAGGCATAAAATGGCCTGTAGCAGGTAGCTTGGTATTGCTGGAGAATAAATTGTGAAGGGAGTAATGGTGGGAAATAAAGGTAGAAAGGGATGCAGGGCCTGTATCTTGAAGGATCTGCCATGCTGTACTTTGGAGCTTTGAGTTTTTTTCTAATACATAGTAATCAGTTTAAAGTAATTGAATAGATCTAAGCCAGGAGAGTGAAAGGATGGAATTTCGTTAGGCCCCTCTGACAGCAATCTGGAGTTTGTATTGGAGAGGAGTAAAATTGGAGGTAGGAATACTAGTAGGAAGACTTAAAGAAGTTCGGGAGTGAGTTTTAGTGTAGTTAACTTGTTTAACTGAACTGAGATGATAAAATAATGAACGAAGGCATGACAGGGACTGAAGAAAAGAGGAAATAACAGATGACTGTGTAATTGAGAGAACCTTGAGATTGATTGGTTATAAAAAGATTAGTAAGAGAATGGTCTATGTTTTGGGTGTGGGTTAACCCATGCAGTCATCAGAAAGGAAGCTAAAGAAGGTATAAGTGGATTTGAAGTGTTGGGAGAGATGAGTTCAGTTTTGAACATGTTGAATTTGAGTGCTGGTGATGCATTTAGGTGGAGATGGCCAGCAGGCAATTGGATATAAAGACAGGAAGTTCAGTGGAGAGGCCAAGAGAAAAACTGTAGCTGTAGCAATCACCAGCGTGTAAGTGATGACTGATCAAGGAGAACATGGAGAGTGAGAAGAGAGGAGAAAAAAGTCAGAGGTGGAACTCTGGGGAACACACCAGCAGTTTGAAAGATACTCCGAGGAAGCTGATACTGGGAATGAATAGAAAGAGAAGTAGGTAAGAGATAAGGTATCATAGGAACTGAGGGAAGAAAGAATTTCATAAAGGAGTAGGTGTCAGTAGTGTCCAAAGCCATAAGTCACATAAGATACTGATTAGCTTTGGAAATTAGAAGGTCACTTAGAGCAGTTTGGGACAGAGGAACATTTCTTTTGGGATGGTAATTTGCAACTGACCTTTGCCACTTACTTGTTCTGTGACTTGGAAAATTCATTGTACCTTTGTTTTTTTTTGTCTGTAAAGAGGTGTTTGGCCCTGACTCAGTTTTAGTCTGTGATCTGTGGAGCCCTCACAGGTTCAGAAAGGGTTCTTTGAAGCCTATCAAGGAGATCCAGGACAAGATCAGAAATTTATAGGGAGGAGAGAGTGCAAGTACTCTACTTCTGATGCAAACAAAACAGCTAGAGCACCTTGATTTTATGTATTTTATATATTTGGCTTTAGTGTAAGATTTCATTAAAAAAACATAGTACAATATAAAGAATTTGAAAACTATTGGCCTATAGGAGTTATAAGATACCTTCAAGCTCTAAAGGCTATATAATAAATAGCTGGTGTTCAAAATTTCTTTACTAGCTGAAGATCATAATAGATGCTAACTTGCTCATGATTTGTATTATATTCAGAGGTCCACATTAATGTCTGAGTTTATGTAATAATTATTATTAAGAATGAAAACTGAACTTCTAAACAACTTCATTCTATTTTATACTTTTAAGCAAACTCTTTATGTGTCTTACCAGGTTCTGACTCAGAAGATCTTTTGGAAGAATTAGTCTGCTGTTTGATGCAGTTAATCACCGATATTCCACTCTTGTAAGTTCTGGCTCAGCCAGGATTTGTTTTATCTTCTTTATATATTGAAGATGATAATTGATCCTGTTGAAGAGTTTACGGGTTGCGGTGTAGTACTTTTATGTATGCCTTTTAAGGATTGTACATTCATGGAGTTTTTTTATTTTTCTCGCCTACTAATGTTTAAACTCTGAGTATCCATCCTCGAAACAAGAATTTTAAGTTGTCAAGGGGAAAATAATCAAACTCTAGCAATATTAAGCATATGGTAGGTACAGAATTAGATTAATCTCTGTAATAGATCTTGTAGATCTCTGTAAACAAAGGTTGAAGAGAAAAGCAATTTGAATCTAATTCACATGTGGTAGACACAGCTAGTCATTTACACGTTATTTGTTCTTCCTTTCTTCCTTATCTCCTGATTTTATTTCTGGTCATTTTTGGAGAGGTTGGATTTTAATTTCCACCCTTGAAGCTAGATATGGTCAGTGAAATGTAGGAGTAAGTTCTCCAATGAAACTTCTGAGTATAGCTCTTTAAAGAGACCTGACTCAGCTAGGAGGCCTATCTTTTTGTTCTCAACAGCCCTCTTTCCTGCTCTCTGGGATGTGGACAGGGCCTTTTGAGCTGTGTGGCCATCTTGGCACCATGAGCCAAGGGACTCACAGAATATTCTGCTTTGATGCCTTTGAGCTGCTGAACTAAAGTCATTAACTACTAGTCCCCTCTCTCCTTGTCACTCCCTGGACTTCACATGTGAGAGAAATAGACCCTTACTTGTTTATACTACTGTAACTGGATTTCTGTCACTGCAACTTCATGCCATTCTGGCATGATTCAGTGTGTTTGTTACTTTTTAAGCAGTTACTCTCAACCTTTTTTTTTTTTTTTTTTTTTTGTCTCTCTGAGGAGTCATTTTAGACATTTTTTTCTTGATTGGCTCTCTCCCCTAATGAAAGCTGAATACCCCAGATACACTGAATATGTTTATATACTGTGGCCTTTGGAAGGTCACAAATCATTATATCTATGAAGTTTTTCACCTTGACGAACCAATTTTCACTCCCTTGGGGATGATATCATCCCTGTTGAGAATGCATATTTTAAAGGAATTATTTTCTAAATAAAGAAGTAGATTTTAAGGTTTATCATCATAGAATCTCAATCTACATGAAGATATTGTTGGCTATGTGCTCTTTACCTGTAGTCCAAAAAGAAAAGACAGGTATTTGTGAGAAACTGGGCTCCTGGCTTCTGTTGTACATAAGTGCAACATCCAGAATTGTAATATAGATTTAGGAATGAGAACCACCAACCCCTGTTGTTATTAGGCCTGGTGATGTGCAGCATGAGACAACTGAGGGAGGAATCACCTGATAGGGAAGGGCACAGGGGAAAATGTCCCAAATGAATTGAACTCTTGTGACAGACACAGCTATTAGCATGCCTGATGTCCTTTCTCACCTTCCTTTCTAACAGATCTCCAATATTGTTTAGGTGGCCATTGTGTGCCCAGCTTAGTCTTCAGGCAGCTTGGGAACTGAATGTGCCTGAAATGTGGCCCTGTGACATAGCTTGGGCCAATTATATGTAAGCAGAAGTTGTGAGTTTGCAGAGCTTTTTGCTCTTTGTCTTCTTCCTTCCTGGAATGTGGAGGCAACACCTAGGCCATCTTAAAACTATGATGATGAGTGCCACCTGCAAAGAATAGTGTCCCAGGAGCATGGGATGTTGATGGCATTATGGACTATTAAAGCAGCCCTAGATTGCTTCTCTTTGGATTTCTTACTTGAAAAAAAATTAACCCTTATTTTGGTTAAGCCACTGTGGCTAGGTTTCTGTTACATACAGTCAAACGCAGGAAGGGGTACACATATGTTGTTTGCTATTTACTTGTCATAGTATATGCAATGCTTTATGTGTTTCTGATTTAATTTTAAAAATAACATCATCTCCTTTACATTATGTCCTTACAAATACCAGCAATTTAATATATCTCCTAAATGAGTACATTCTTTTTTTTCCCTTTGTTAATAAAATGTCTTGGTGAAGTTAAGGAGGATTGAAATTATAAAGCCCTTTATCTAGTAAATAAGCCAGGAGTACAGTGACTAGATCAGCCACTAAACACTCTTGGGAAGCAAGCAGACAGTGTTGTAATATATTAAACATTTCAGTGTTTTAATGTGTTTATACTTTTTAAATGAACTGAAAATGCACAGACAACCAGATGTCTTGTATGATGTACACTCAGCTTTAACCAGCTGCTGAAACAATTTCTTATGATTTAATATTCTTGGAACTCCATCCTACAAGAAGGTTTGTCTTGGTAACCGTTTCCATGTGAAACCAAACTACTCTTTCAATGTTTCATCTGCTATAACTGTAGTGCAGTGTTATGGATCAGCTCATAATTTAAGAAGAAATATTAACATATGGAAACCAGGATGCTCTCACACCTGAACGTCATCAGCCTCACTATAAACTTTCATGTTAACATTGGTGTGTCGGTGCTGCATTAGCAGGTGAGCAGCAAGAGGAATCCAGTTTTAATGGCCACTGAGGGTGATTCCAAACTAACTTAAACATTTCTTATGAGACTGCACAGTCATTCTATTAATATTGAGATCAAGTGATTACCGAGAACATATTTAGAGTTTGTATAAACTAAGTTTTAAATTACACTTTATTATTAAGAGAACAGGATCACTATAGTAGTTTACATAAACTCACAGAATTTGTAGGAATTATTCGTGATGAAAATTGACTTTTAAGTATTTAGAGGATACCATTCTCAGTTTGGTTTTTTTGATAAAAATATTCTCTGAGGTGTTAATTTTCAAAGTCAGATTAAAATTACACATCTTCCAGGAATCTGTCCTCAAATCCATACCCCTCAGCATTTATATATTTAAAATAAAGATTTAGTCATGCATGGATGGGTTCATGACTTGACATTTTCAATGTACGTTGGGTTGATCCAACTAGAATTGAAATGTCTTTCAAAAGTAAAGCCTAGCCTTTAATTAATGTACCTGCTCCTTGACCTCAAGGAACTGTGTGGGAAAGGAATAAAAAGTAAGTTGAAGATGTTTTCCTGAAGACTAGTAGAGAGTGTAATGGAAAGAACATGGTTGGCAGGCCATGGTTGAAAGCACAACAGATGGAACTGGTGACAGTGTCTTGGTAAGGCTTGAGTTGGGACCCCGTGACTCTACCAGTGGTCCTAACATCAGAAGCAGTTATGTTATATGGGTCCCAAACTGGCGTTTTGAGGACTGCTTGTGATGCTTTTTTTAATTATGAAATTGAAGTTGTTTTGAGGACTTGAACTGGATTTCTTTCCTTTTTAGTCTTTTTATCTTTTTCTTGCTATAATTTTCTTAAAGCTGTCACTGCTAGCTGTATATGATAATGCCATTGTCAAGAATAGGCCCAGTGACACCACTCTGGACAAGTCCCTAAGAGGTCTGCTCAGAGTGGATCTTTCTGTTGGTCCCAGACTGGACATACTGCCTCTTGCTCGGAGGTCTGTTCATGTTCTTCTCCTTTATCAACCTGTGAATTCATTGAGGACTGGGGCTGCTGAATTCTCAGCCTGGCCCTGATTTGCAGGTTTTTGAATTATAATTTAATCAAGAAACCTCTTCTAGTTTTTTCATAAGTTATGTTCTGGTAAAGATGAGATATTCATAACTGATTGTTTTCACTGCCTTTTGGGGGTCTGTGTCTATTTGTGTAGTGGGACTTTATTTACTTTTCAAGTAGAGGGATGTCTGATATCGTCTGCTAACCTTGTCCACACCACTCATTCTACTTCAGCCATGCCAGTGCCTTTGCTAATTTGGAACCTGCTAATTCACTCTTGTCTTCAAGGTATTTACCCTTTCTTCTTCTCTCTTGAATGTCTCCCCTCAGATAGCTGCATGACTCATGTGCTGCCCTCCTTCAAGCTTCCTTCTGCTCAGAGGTCTGCTTTTTAAAAAGAAACAGCTGCTCTGAATACCCTAAAATAGCACTCCTCTTATTCTCTGTCCTTTTATCATGCTTTATTTTTTGTCTGAATATTTATCATACTTTCGTATTATCAGTTATCTCTATTATTTGTATTTCTCAAATGAAATTAGAATGAGAGCCCCATGGAAAAAAAAAATTCTTCTTGTGCCAGCATTTATTTTGCTTATTGGTGTAACCCTAGTACTCAACAGTTGCATTAGTTTGATTAGAGCAGAGGGTTTGTAGAGGTGGTGCAGCTCTGCTGTTTGATGGGGTAAAGACTTGAATGTTAGCAGGGCTAAAGGTTTGATTATTTTTAGGATTCTCTATTTATTAGGATATAAAAGAATATATTTTTTTAGAGCTGTTTCTCTAAAATCCATCTTGAAAGTATTTGGGGAGGGATGAAACTGGTTAAGAATCTTTATAAAATTCTCTTTATACACAGGATTTTTGAAATTTAATAAAATGATATCAAATGAACATTAATTCAACCCTTAGACTGGTGGTATTGGCTTAGATGCAATACTGTGGAAAATTTGAATATTGAAAATTTTTGGTGCTAATAGTGAGTAGGGTGGTTCAAGAACTGGGAGAGCCATAAACAGTTTCCTTATGAAGTCTACAAGCTGTTGGAAGGAAGTGAAGGAACTGGAGAGACCTATGGTTGGGAATGAAGGGCCTAACTGTTGGGAAAATGCCTTTCCATAGCCCTTCATGTTGATACCCAAACACTTCTTCAAATCAGTCTCAACAGGGTGGATGGCTAAAGCAAGTCAGCATTAAGTTTTAGGTGCTAGAAGATAAATATCAAGTATAGCTTTCTGGTGGAATTAGGTGGTTATGACATTATAAGCACTGAATTAAATGTGATAGTGTTTTCATATACCAATACAATATTGTATATTAAGTTCACCATGCCATTTTAGCTTGAAAATTGATTTCTGGTGCCTCGGGGGAAAAAAAATCCCAGTTAAAAAAATTTTTAGTATGCAAACCTTCACCTGGTTTATTGAAGAAATCTGAGCAAAATATATCCAGTACCACAAATAATGTTTATTTTACAAGATTTATGCTCAGATTGTTCATAAATGCTTAACTGACTATTGTCAAAAAGTACAGGCTCTGTTCTGTAGTACAAAGAAACACCACTGATTCTGAATCCAGAAGCGAGAGTTTGAAGCCTAGCTTTACCACTAACCAGCAGCGCCCCTCCAGGCCTCAGTTTTCTCATGGTAAAATTGGGTTAATAGATCAGAGATTGTCACTTGGAAAAGACATTTGAAGACATTAAGAATCCAGTTGTTTAATATTTTAGATATGGAAATTGAAGTGTATGAGCTTGGAGACCAACTCACATAACTATCGAAAGAACAGCTAGGCAAGTTGATAGTTTAATACATCATGTCCTTAATTGCAGTAGAGGGGCAGGCAACTGAGAGGGACCATCCCATCTGAGATGAGGTCTGTCTGGGCTCTCACTGCTACTTTGTAGCTTGAGATTGTGTTGAGGACCAAGCAATGTACCTGAAAATGCTTTCATAATTTTTAAAATGTTTTATGATTATAAAAGCATATTGTCTTGCATATACTAAGTACTCAAGAAAAACATTGAATTTATTTGCTTCTGAGTTAATTTTCATATTTTAAACTTCTCAAGAAAAAGTAATAGCACTTGGTCATTGACAGGTATAGGACACTGAATGTCTGAGATTCAAAAGAACAAGGCTGAATAATCTGTGTGGGAACTGAAGCCAGTTTCTGTTGCATCAAGCTGCTTGGAGGAGTTTCTCTGGCTGTCTGTGAGGACCACTTCTAGCCTGGCATTAGGTGTAAAAGATGAGCAGGACCGAGAGCAGAGTCCTGAATCCTAGCTGTTATTTTGCCTGCGTATGCATATTTCCTTACTAGTTATGGGCTATTTAGAGTCATATAATTATCAGATTTTTAGAACTAGGATTAAGCTTTTTTTCAAACTTATTTTAACCTTTTTATTTTCTATATGATGTCACTAAAGTAAGTAGAGGGAAAGAAGTGACTTATCTAAGGTCAGTTTGCAGCATTGTTACGTAGCTCAGTTCCAAAAACGTTGACTCTCTGCCTTCAAAGAATTTTTACTTTTAAAAAAGCAAGACTGGTACAGAATGCTTTTGTTAATTTCTTTTGCTGTCAATGCATGTATAGCAAAGTATGAATTAGGTGGCTTGGCATTAATGACTGCAGATTTTAATTTTACCAACAAATAGTTGATTTTTTTGGTGCTAGCTGCTTATGTAAATTAATTATTTACAAATTTCAGGCATAATCCATATTACATTACATTTGGATATTTAATCCTAGTTATTAGTGTTGATGCAGTTATTTTAAATTGTTAATGTACATGTGCCCATGGTTTGAGGAAAAAAATCAAATAGCACCGAGGGCTTATGAGGAGAACGAATGTCCTTTGTCCTGTCCCTTTTCTTTCTTTCCTCCCCAGAGACAATCATTTTTAATTCTTCGCTATTCTGGTGTTTGTTTGTTTGTTTGTTTGTTTGTTTCTTAATTAATTGGCTTTATTTTTCAGAGCAGTTTTAAGTTTACAGCAAAACTGAGCAGAAAGCACAGAGATTTCCCATATCCCCCTTGACCCTCCCCTGCCACACACACATGCATAGCCTCTCCCACTGTGAACATCCCACATGCCATCTCAGGGGGTCATTTGTTAGAGTTAATGAACCTACACTATACATCATAATCACCCAAAGTCACAGTGTACATTAGGGTTCACTCTTGGTGTGTTGTACTTTCTGTAGGTGTGACAAATGTATAACGATGTGTATCCACCATTATAGGATCAGAAGAGTAGTTTCATGGCCCTAAAATCCTCTGTGCTCTTACTGTTCATTCCTCCCATCCACCCCTAATGCCTGGCCGCCACTGATCCTTTTACTGTCTCCGTAGTTTTGCTTTTTCTGGAGTCTCAATAGTTGGAATCACACTGTGTAATCTTTTCAGATTGGCTTCATTTACTTCATAATGAATATACATTTAAGACTCCTCCACGTTCATGGCTTAAAAGCTCATTTCTTTTTAGCGCCAAATAATATTCCATTGTCTAGACGAACTTCATACACATAAATTCACTTTGCATATATACAGATATAGCCATCATCTAAATCTTAAGTGTGTACATTTTTAAATTTGATAAAACTATGATAAATTTGGTTAAAAAAAAAAAAGGTGCCTTCTACAGCAATTATACCAATTATAGTTCCACCAAAACCATTTCACAGAACCTTGCCAATATTGATATCATAAACTTTTTGGAGGTTAAAAGTGGAATTCATATTGTGATTATTATATGTATTTTCTCATTACAAGTGAAGGTGAATATCTCTTCATATATTAAAAGGCCATTTTTAACTTTTGATGAAGCTTTGCTTAGCAATCATTTTGAATTCCTGAGAGTTTTTTTTCACTCCTTGTTTCTTGTTTTATAAATACAACATTTTATATTGGTATAATTGTACTTTGGACACCCACATAACCATTTTGGTATATTTGCTTTATTATTATGTATCCATCTTATCAATCCATATTAATTTTTGATTTTTAGGATATTTTTAAAAGCTCTTTTTTGGTTGTTAAACTTTATTTTAAGAAGGTATGTGGCTATGTTTTATACATTTGATGCATTATTACATATATAGTGTTAGTTCTTTGAGAAACCATGAAAACATGGAATGGATATTTGAGTTTATTTCATCCACCCCCCTAATTTTTACCAATGATAAAGTTGAAGGTAAGGTGGCTGATAAAGGTAGCAGGTGACGGTTCTGAGACTAGAATCCTAATTTTTTGACTCCTAATTCCAGGTACTTTCTGTTCTACTGGTAAGACTTATTATAAATGTGGAGTATATTATATTTTTGATTTTGTTAACTTTTAAAATTAGCTATCACTACTATTGACAATATCTGTAATATACTATGCCACTTTTTAGTCTTTCCTTATATTTTAGTTTTAGACGCTCCATGTTGGCATGACATTGATATTTCTAAATTTTGGTCTTAATCCTTTGAACTCGTCAGTTGTTTTTGTTAAATTTATGTTCCGCTTACAGTACTGTCCGGTTTCTTATCCAATAGTAAGTCAGAGGAGGATGTTTTTCCCTCCGTATTCGTTGACTTTGCCATAAGCCAACACTAACACCCATTTCATGAAGGCTTTTGTCTTTATCCAAATGTTCCACTCTGCCCTCGCAGAGCAGTACAAGGTCATGGTGCCTGTCTTTTTTGCTTCACATGAAATTAATTACTTACTCCAACAGTAGTTTGTTCTAGGACATTTCCAGCCAGATGGTGGAAAGTTCTTGGATAATATGGCAGCCAGAGCAACACTTTGGCTTTTTAAAGTTGACTTTGTTTTGGTGATTGTGTAATGAAAGTCTTCTGAAGATTATACAAGGACATTAAAACAAGAAAGATCTGTTGGCTTAAAACATTTTTCATCGTTTAAAAACCACCACACTCAGCATGGTAGAATTTTGGTTTCTTTCAAGTATTGGTCTTTCTGACTCTTTTCCCTAATAAGTTGGCACTTAAGATAGCCTAATTAATATATTTTAAATTTTATTTTCAGAGGAATCTAACATTGCCTTGAATTCCTTTTTTTTTTTTTTTTTTTGAGCACTATAGAAAGTCACAGCAAGAAATGATATTAGAGATCATCTAGCCCAATGTACTTATTTACAAATAAGAAATGTAGACCCAGTTATTTGTTGAAGATAAGAGAGTGAGTTTAATAGGGAACTTAGAAGCAGGTCCTGGGTTTTCTAATTTTGGGTCAATGACTCCTATAGCGTACCATGATGTGGTTCAGGTTTCTTTGCTTTTATTTCAATGTGTCATCAGATTTTAATCAGTAAAAGTTCAACTTTATGATAATCCTCTTTTTAGTTTTTGATTAATTCAGTTTTCAAGTAGATGATACATTTATATTCAAAAATCCAAATACATAAATGAGTATGTGAAGTACCTGTAGTCGAAATTGAGATTAGATGTTATCCTCAGACCATCTCTCATGATTTTTTTTCCAGGAAATTTCCTCATAGAGACAACCAGTTTGAAGTAAATGTTTCTCCCATTCATTTTTTTAATGCCCTTCTCATTGAATAAATTTAAGTTGAAAACAATAAAAAATAGTCACCTATAATCTCATCTCCCAGGATTGCTGTTTTTATTTTTTGCATATTAGCATCTGCATGTATATTCATTCATATGGTACATGCTGTTCTATCTTTGCTTAATATTACCGCATGAAGTACATATTTCAATAAGGTATTTCAAAAGTGGATAGGCTAGCTTGTCTTATGAGGCCAGCAGAACTCTGATACTAAAGCCTAACAATAACCTTAGATAAAAAGAAAATTATAGACTGATATTTCATGAATATAGGAGAAAAATCTTTTTTTAAAAATTAGCAAACTGCATTCAGCAATATATGAAAAGGATAATACATCATAACTAAGTGGGGCTTATCTCAGGAATGCAATATTATTAACCCCTGAAAATCAATCAATGCAATACGCTACATTGACAAAATAAGTGAGAAAAGACATATGATTGTTTTACTAAATGTGGAAAAAGCACAACCAAATTCAACATTCATTCATGAAAAATACTCTCAACAAAGTAAGAATAGAGGGAAACATCTTCAACTAGATATAGATGTGGTTAAAGTTAAAGGCCTTTCGATGGGGAGATTGCCCTTTATTTTCCTAGTGGGCCCAGTCTAATTATGTGAGTCTTTAAAGGTAAAAGATGAAACCAGAAAGGTGGATCAGAGCGGTGCAACACGAGGGATCATTCAAAGCCATTACTTGCTTTTAAGATGGAGAAAAGGATCCATGAGCCAAAGAATGAAAGACCTCCGGAAGCTGGGAAGTGCCCACAGCTTACAACCAGTAAGAAAATGGGGGACTAGGTTTTATAGCCAGGAGCAGCCAAATCCCGTCAGCAACTCAAACCAGGAGGAAATGATTCTTCCCTAGAGCCTCCAGAATGGAAAGCAGCTTGCTAACACCTTGGGTTTAACCCCTTGGGACCGGTACTACAACTACAGAACTGTATGATAACAAATTTATGCTGTTTAAGCCACTAAGTTTGTGGCGATTTGCTAATGGCAACAATATAAAAATTAATGAAATATCCAACTTCTCAAAGCATATAACTTTAGCAAATTGAATTTGTTAAATATAGAATTTTTGATGGTTTATTCCAATCAATATTTATTAAGTACCTACTGTATTTTATGTTAATTACTACTAGGTACTTTCTTATAAACAGCCATTTTAATGTGTTTAATGCATGTATTTTTATATATATTTAAGTACAAATGTTATTCTTATGTGTATATGCATTTTTAATATACACAAATAGGACTGTGTTACAGAGCTCACCGAGTTTTTTGTTTTTTCCTCTCAGAACTATTTTTAAGAGTTACCTGTAATGCTAAATGAGCAGCTAGTCTGTTGCTGGCAAAACTGCTTCATTTGTGCGTATCCACCACATTTTTTCGTCAGTTCCTCAGTGGTAGACACCCGGACTGACTCCAACTTTGCAACTCCACAAATAATAAATGTCTTTATATTATTTATCTATTACTGCAGAATAAATTCCCCTAAACCTTAGTTGTTTAAAACAACATTGTTTCACGGTATTTTAGGGTCAGGAATCTGGATACAGTGTAGCTTTGTGCCTGATTCTGACTCAGGTGTCTCATGAGGTTGTAGTTTAACTTAGTACTGGGGCTGTGGTCTCATCTGAAGCCTCAACTAGAGAGGACCTACTTCCTAGATTGCTCATTTGGCTGTTGGTGCGTTCAACTCCTGTAGGGTTGTTGGAGTGGGGGCCTCAGTTCCTCACTGGCTGTTGACCGGAGGAGCGCTCCCTTAGTTCTTTGCCAGGTGGACTTCTCCATGTGTCAGCTCACAGCAAGTCAACTGGCTTCCCTCAGAAAAGCAAATAGAAGAGCGAGAGAGTGAGAGCATGCTCAACACAAGTCATAATCTTTCTGTAAGCTAATTTCCTCCTAGAAGTGACATCCTATTTTACTGTCTTTTCTTTGTTAGAAGCGAGTCACTAGATCCAGCCTACATTCAAGGGGAGGCAGTTACACAAGGACATGGATATCAGGAAGTAGGGATTATTGGGGGTTATTTAGAGGATGCCTTCCACAGTCCTCAAGCATATTTCTGTAAAAAAATTTTTGGCATAATTACTGGGTCATAGGTTATTCTCTAAAATGACTGCACTGGCTAATATTCCCATCGGCAGTACATGAGGGTTTATATTATCATTATATGGCTGCCACTACTTTACATTATTAAGGCTGAAAGGGAGATAGCATTGTTTTAAACTAATTATGTCTTTTGTTCTCTCTTTTTTTTTTCCTAGTGAAGTTCTTGCCTTTTTCTTGGCCATTTTCAGGAGTTGCTTGTAATAGTCTAGTGTTAGTTTTTTTGTTCTTCTTCCAGTCTATCATTTGTCTGTTAACTTTGTCCAAGATTTCATTTGTTTGAGCAGAAATTCTTAATTTTGATGTAGTTAAGTACAGTTTTTTGACTTTATGGTTTGTGCTCTTATTTAAGGAGTCTTTTCTTGTGTTTATGTTATGAGCATATCATTGTACATTTTTATTTAGTTTTACCATTCACATCCAAGTCTTTAATTTATCTGTGGTAGGTCTTTGATATGTTGTAAAAAAAGGGATCCATCATTTTTCTTTATGAAATGAGCCAGTTTTTCTTAGCACAATCTTCTGTATAATCTGTTTTCTCCATTGATTTATGGGCCCATCTTTATTATATATTGTTTCCAGTAATACACAAGTTTAACTTACATGTTCAGTTCTCAATTGAATTCCATTGGTCTGTTTATATTTTGTGCAAATATCATGTTTTTATTACTACAGCCTTATAGCATGGATTGGTATCTGGTAAAGTCCCTTCACTCCTCATTTTCAAGATTCACTTAGCTATATGTTTGTTTATTATTAAATTTTAGAGTCAGTCTATGAAGTCCCTGAAAAAAAAAACCAATGAGAATTTTGATTGTGATTGCGTTGACTTTAGGATTAATTTGTATAGAATTTAGATAATTTCATTCAGATTATTCTGTATGTCCTTTATTAGATCAATTGCATGGGCCTCTCTGTATTTTGTATATTTTGTTTTAAAAATATATTTCTATCAGCAATAACTCCTTAAAATATCTGGTAGCATTTAAGTTTGCTCAGTCCTAGAATCAAGTCATTTTAATTTGTTTAATGAGCCTCATTTAAGTAGGCGGTAAGTATTTTTCTTTGGGCTTTCCATGAATATTTCAGTTCTGTAAAAATATTTTGATATTCTTTTGGAGCTATTACTCTTTTTGCTATGCTGTTGAGATTACCACTTTCCTGGTCTAACATGTTACTATTCCCATGATAATCATGTTTAAACTTGCAATAACTGAAGACTTCTTAATACATTTATTTGTTTGTGTTCCCTGCTCAGCTGAAATTGTATTTCCTTTTTATTTGATCTAAGATTTGTTTCTAAGAGGGAATAATGATGTTGAGAGGACTAGAGTAGTCCTTCATCATAAAAATATGCTTAATAAAACAAGAATAATTTGTTTACTATTCATACTTTGCCAGACATGCAGAGTTGGCCTTGAGAATGTGGACCCTAGAAATAGAAGATCTAGGACATGCCGTTGTTCTCACTGTAAAGTGATTGTCAACTTGAAAAGGCATATTTTCTTCCCTACACTGTGATTTCTCTTCAGTTTTACAGTCTGAATATTTGTTTCTGTATTATAAGTAAACGGGAATGAACATGAGGTCTTCAGAGTGGATCTTCAAAGCAGAGCATTGCTGGTCACTGCTTCCATTGTATACTAATAGAAATTTAGGAGATGGGAATTGGAAAGTAATGGGAACCTGACCCAAGTGCAAAAGCTAATGCCTGGGAAAGGGTTTCATATTTTTATCTTAACTTAATTTTTATGTTAAACATTTTAGTTTTTTTTATAACCTAAAACATGTGGAATATTTAGGTTTGAGTTTTTAAATGTATAGTTTATTTAAAAAAGAACAATATTTTAATCTTTCAAACTGATCATTATTCCGTTTTGTTTCCTATTTCTCCAGAGATATTACATATGAAATATCAGTAGAAGCTATTTCAACAATGGTTGTTTTTCTTTCCTGCCAACTCTTCCACAAGGAAGTTTTGCGACAGAGCATCAGTCACAAGTATTTGATGCGAGGTCGATGGTATGTTTTTGTTTTAAATTTGTCTAGTTTTTTATTGTATAAATCTATATTTCTGGTTTTGTCCTCTTACTTTAGTATCGTTCTGTGTCACCAACCAGGCATTCTTCTGGTTGTTCTATCAGCACTTCAAACCCGACACATAAGGAACCAAATTCTGCCTTTTTGCTCAAACTATCCATCCTTCTTGCCCATTTTATTCTCCAGTTCCATGACCTTTTCTAGTGGTTTATTTGTAGAATTAAAACTTTGAGGTCATCTTTCTTCTTCCTTCTCTATCATTCTCTTTGTCTAAGCAGTCGTCCAGTAATATTTGTTTATTAAAGTTATTTTTATATCTTCCCCTTCTTATCAGTCCCACTTAGACTGCTGTAATCTATGCTCCATCACCACGTGTTTGGACTATTTCAACAGTCTCTTAACTCAGTATTCCTACTTTCATTTAGTCAACAAATATTTATTGCGTGCTAACCATGTGCCAGGCATGTGTTAGGATGTGGGACTGTGCTCCTGAGCAGAAGCTTATAATCTCCTGTGGGTGGGGATGGGGATAGATAAACACACACACACACACACACACACACACACACACACACACACACTCACCCACCCACACCCATACCTTCTACTGACACAGTCTTCACAGAATTTTAGAATGTAAAACAAAGATAAAGTAGCTTTGATTAAAGGTCTCAAGGAGTTGGGGGCTTTGTCTTTCTCACATCCTTCTTGCTACCTTTGTCATTTCCATGGCACCTTCACTGATAATAGGAAAAAGACCAGAGCTTTGGCTCAAGAGTCTATTAAAAGTTTTTCTCTAGATTGCAAGAACTGATCTATCATCACATAACCCTTTTACTTAGAAGCAAAGAGTATTAACATTATAAAAATATATATACACACTAATATATTTTTTGTATGCATGCATAAATTGAGTAATGTCATACTTTAAAAAGTATAGTCTTTTACTGCTTTGTAGTTCTTGTGATTCTCTGATTGTGTGTTACCACCTCCCTTCAAGTGCCAGGTACTATTATATGCTGACTTTATCATATCTCACTTGTTACACAGATTACAAATAAGAAAGCTGAAGTTCAGGAGTTGAAGTGATTTGATCAATGATTATGGCATAGTAAGGAGGAAAGCCAGGATTAAGCTTCAAGTCTGATCTCAAACCGCATGGTCTTCACTGTAACATGACATTGCTAGATTTCTTTGAATTGTGCTAAACCTTATGTATTAATAGATTATATAGAGTATATGTATCATTATACAAAATCAGGTGACTGCCATAAGTATGAGTTTGATTTTCTTCTTTTTTTGTGTGTGTAGTCTTCCATACACCAGCAAACTTGTGAAAACCTTATTGTATAACTTTATCAGACAAGAAAAGCCACCTCCTCCAGGAGCGCGTGTTTTCCCTCAGCCATCAGATGGGGGAGGACTACTCTATGGACTCGCATCAGGAGTAGCAAGTAAGCCTTCTCAGATTTTTTCAGTTCTTTGATATGCATAGATTTTGTCTAATTAGTCATAAGAAATTCTGTTCCCTTGGCTGTCACTACTAACAGTTACATTGGATCTGTGCAACTGGCTAAATGTGAAATACTGGAAGTAATTTAAAATATTAATTTTTGCATTTGGTACTGTGATTTCCGCAGTGAAATATCTGCAGGTAATGAATAGATTGTTTACCTAAAAGACATTTTTTTGAGAAGAATGTTTATAAATAAATATGCTTATTGCATGAGTTCCAGCTGTACAATGTAAATACAGTTAAGCTCTTGGAAACTTTTTACTGCTTGTGTTTAATGAGGAAATCCTCATTATTGGTTAGGGTTTTACATGACTAATGGGGTCTATTTTCTTATTATACTCAACGTTTCATTTGTTAATGACAAATTAGTGTGTTTTAAAGAGTTTTGTTATAAATTCAAAAGTGATGCAAAGGTGAGTTTTATCAGATTGTAAGCAAATTTCATTAACTGAAGAAAGTTCTTTCCCACTGTCCAGAAAAGCCTCATTTCTGCTTTACAGTGTCCAGACCTAAAAACAGGACCTGGGTCATAAGCGTTTGTAGCTGAACTTTTGCTTTATTTCAAAGGAGAAGCAAAAGCTAGACTGACACTTCGGGAGTTGTAAGGTGCACGGGTGCTTTTACTAAACTAGTGGGACAGTGTCCCTTCTACTTAATGACAGGTCAGAGTTCAGTTGTTTGAATGAATTTTAAGTGGAGCTGAGTTCCACAGCTGAATTATGGCTGTAGCATCCTCTTCACACTCAGGCAGGACCATCATTTTAATATGAAAATGTAGTAGTATGATAACTTATTAGATAATGAGACTTGAGAACCTCTTTAGATTAAAAGACCTTTCTGTTGATTTCAGGAATTGATCTGTGAACCGGGTTTCCTAAATTTGCGTTCCTTTGATTCCTTTTAATATTACGAGTTGAATGACATTTGTGCACACTCCTGCTTTTGTCTTTGGTGCTGAGCAGGCTGTCTAGAATGCCAGACCTGCAGAGGTGTGTTCTCCACGTTACTCCTGCCCACTGCCCTCACTGTTTCAGGTGAGGAGGCTGTACCCGGCTTGGTCATTCATGGCCTCTGAAGGCAGCATAGGCATGGCTTTTTGTGTCCATTGAGAAGGCATCATTAACCCATTAGTATCTTCTTTTTCGATCATTAAACTAGTATAGGTATTTAAAAGCAGAGTATTTTGCAATACTTGAATATGTTTGGAGATTTCTGGGAGGAGGTATTATAAGGTCATTAACTGCCTTCTTCAACCCAATGGCAAACTTTGCATTTTTTTTAAAGTAAACATAGATTTGTATGTGGTTTTGGTTTTCCTTTCAGTTATGTGTCATCAGAGTGAAATCCAAGGTGGCATGTGGTGTCATCATATCAGCACCAGGTGCCAAAAAACTTGACATCTAAATTTTAGATCTGCTCCCGCCTAGATAGTAGTATATTGGAAGGAAGTCTTAATTTTCCTACCTCCAGGCTCCTTGTCTTTTGAATGAGAAGGCTGGTATAGATGATTTCTGAAATTATTTCTATATAACTTTCAATGATTCTATGGTCTTTTCCCCCACCATTTTAAAATTTAATATTTAGTTAAGGACATTAAAATAGACTTATGGCTTTCAGTGTGCTATAATTAGAAGACATTTTATATAACTTTCTTCCTAAACTTTAAAAAATTACTCATGTAAAAATTTAATTTGTGATGGAGTAATTATCCATTATTTCACATTATGTGACTCAAGGATTATAAAAACAACAAAAGGACATTCTCCTGAAAAGCACAGCTATATATCGTAGGTAAGATAAAATGAAAAATTGATCACATTATATAATTTTGAATTAAGCCATATTCCAGGAAAGTCAATCAAATTGACAAAAGAAAATTTGACTTTAGTTATGTAATCACTTTTGATGACCTTTTGGTTGGTAGTTTAATTTTCTCACAATAATATTGGCTTGAGAAAATGTCATTTGGAAGTTCTTCACTAAAAAGCTAGATGCAGATTATAAACTCTTGGATTATAGTCATTTTCTCTGGGATTGAATTTTTCCTGGGCATAGAAAGCATTTTCTTTCAAATCGGTATTTGTATTGTATGTTTTGCTGAAATTATTACCTCTGAAGCAGCATGCCTTATTGGGGAAAACTTCATAGTTTTGAATAGTGAAGTTTCATTGGCATTGTCAGGGAAGAGGAGAATCCTGTGCTAGAACTGGGTCCAGATGAGTAGTCAGCCACATGTCTGGGCCCTCGCCGGAGTTAGCAAACCTTCTCCAGTTTATTCTCAGATTTTCAGATTATTTCTGGTTATTCTATTTTTTGTTTCCCAGACTCCAACAAAAACTGTGTTACATCTTACATGCTTGACACTCTTTTTCATGCCTTTGCTTGAGTTATCTCTTTAACCTAGAATCTTACCTCCTTCTCTCTCTGACTTTGACATTCTGCTCATCCATCCATTAAGGTCCATCTCAAGTACCACATTCTCCTCAAAGACTTCCTTTTCTCCCTTCTAGCAAAATGTGGTCTTCCCCTGTGGCACTTACTCTGCTTTGTGTTATGATTGCTATATAGAAGCATTTTTCTCCCTACATTGGTTCTGCATACAAGACAAAGAGCTCACACGTCTCTAACACTTCTGAGTTTACAGAGCAACTTGTGTATCTCACTTTATTCTCATAGCAACTTTGTGAAATAGATGGTTTTCCTTTTCAATGTGGTAGAGAGATGTTCCTACTTATTAAATTATTTTTCTAAGATTACATAGGAAAGAGGTAATATTGGTTTGCACTTGAGCTTAGTTTCTTTGACTTCTGAGCTTTGCTGTCTTGCCTTTCATTGTCATCACCTGACTCCTGAGTGTATGTCCATGAAGGTGTTCACTGCAGAGCACCTTACATCTGTGGACTGTCAATAAATACTTGTTGTCTGTAATTAGATATCAAAAGCTAATACTCGTCTGCACTCAAGGTAAATGTGAACTCAGTTAAAATTCAGATTGATTTAACATTTTATTTCATGTGTTTTATATTCTCTCCTTACCTCTCTCTCTTAATCATTCTGTATGCACACACACAATTTTTTTTAACCATTTGAAAGTAAGTTACATGCATCATGGCCTTTTACCCCTAAATACTTGAATGTGTAATTCCTAAAGAGAAATTTCTCTTCTACAACCACAATACACTTATGAATTCAGCATTCAACTACCCTTATAAACAAATGAGGTAAGCATTTGTTCTGCCTCAGTAAAAATAAAGAAATGGAGATTTTCCTCTATATTTTAAACCTCCTTTATTAAATATAGTGTCATTTGTGATGTACTTAAATTGGATTTTTACAATTAGGTTTTCTTCTATCTACTCAAAATGATCAGTTTATGTATCTTAGACTAAAAGCTCTGTGATGCAGCACATAGCTTTCTTCTTTTCTTCTTTTCTGTCGTTGGTCCTGCAATATGCAGTGAGTGCTTGGATGATGTTCGATCAGAATGTGATAAATAATTGGAGTAATTATTAACTCTTTTTAGTTACTACTGATAAGTTTTTTGCAGTTAATGAAAATTAACTTGTATAGATTTTGTTCTTTTTTAAAAAAGCATTTTTACATGTGTCAAGTGTGATTTATTTTTTTTCTCCAAAAGTAGTTAGAATGAATTATACACTTACATATTACTTTACTCGGTAATATCTATAATACATGCCAACAGGCCACTATTCATAATTGTGTAATACAATAAAAAATGGTTTCCTTCTTTATAGTTTTGTAATGTAGGAATTCCTCTGACATGCTGACAAAATGGAAAATAATCAATTGATATATCACTTTATGGTTTAGGAAAGAATGCTACGGTTTTAACTAATGTGGTTTTTAAATGAATCATAGGATTTCAGAATTTGGAGAGATGATGATGAAGGTCATCCAGTGGCTTACAAACATTAGGAGAACCACCTGGTGTAGTTTTTAAAAATGCATGTGCATATACTTACCTTGGAATTTCTAAGTCACTAGACATGAGATGGGGCCCAGTCATATACATTTTTAACATGCATTCTGGATGATTGGAATATCGCTGGTCCATTTCAGCACTGTTCAGGTGGTGTGGGTCCCTGTCTTATGCTTAAATCTCTTCTGTTGTGGGTTCATCATGGCAGACGTTTGAGCCAGTGCTGATAAGTACTTTGGAATATGTTGTATTGAGGCAGCTCTAATGGGTTTAACTGACCCCCTCCTCATGTATTACATTAGTTTTTCTACTTATTGCTTTTTGTATCGCTCTCTGTTGATGAGATCCAGTTTATGAGGATTGTTCTTTAAGTCTGACCTTGAATACAGTACTCCAGCATGAAATAGATTGGAACTCGAACCTGATTTCTGGACAGTATACCTCTTTATTAATCTAGTCTAAATGCACATTTACTCTTTTGGCAGATAATATTTAGTTACTAGTGAATTTATTGTTAATTTTATCATCTTAAGTTTCTTCCCTAGTTTTTATGTGCTGTCTTTTCCCTTCAGGTTTTATGTATACAGGTACAGACCTTTCAGTGTATCTCAGGTATAATTTTGTTAGGTGTGCTGTGGACCATAATTCCAGCCAAAGAATAAGGTCTGCTCTCATTTTAGCTCTAGATCATTAAAAAAAATATTTGGGGGCTTCCTGCTTTATTCAGTGTTATGTTCTTGATACCATATTGAGAAAGGTTTGACACATTCTAATTCCTGTGGAAATCAGGGTGTTTCTGTGGGTGGCATATGTAAAATAACAATGAAAATTAATGTAACTGGGGATTTTGTGATTGTTCTTTGTACAATAGATTTATTTCCTGGAATCCCAGTGAGGATTTGCCATGGGGGCTGGAGTCTGGTTTTTCCAGACCGTAGACTTTAGAGTTAATGAGAGTTTCTATAGTTTCACCTGACTTTTTGGACTTACCCACAAGAATCCTCAGGAAACTGGAGCTAGTAGTCCCCCAGCGGCAGCAGATGCTGGGTGAGCCTCTCATGACTTCATGCCAGGCCCAGCCCCTCCTTTCGTATCTCCATTCATTGGATTACACCACAGGGACCTCCCAGCTGTCTTTTCTTTTCCCTCATTCCTGAAAGTTTTTGTGGATAAAGACGGTTTTCCAGAGATTGATACTGAAAATCAGATGACTCGGGATGGAGTCCTCAGTTCAGTGTGATCTTAGGTTCTTCAACTTGGAATCTCATTATTGCACTTTATAAAGCTGATTAATATAAGACTTTTTTGTACCAGGTTTTTGTGAAAAATGTAATGTTGTATATAAAATCAAACTATATAGCATCTTTCCTCATGTAACTTTGTTACCTGCACTGAAGCTCTGCTGCTTCTTGTTAAGTAAAATCAAAGTAATTTAAAAGAAAATAAATTTAATTAGATGATGTTAGTGATTAGAAAATCTCTGACCAATTTATGCTAAACAATTAAAAAATGTTTTTGAAACACTGACTAAATTGAATATAACAGCCATGTTTTTGCTCTTTCTCCAACTGGCTTTTCATTTTATGTGGTGCAAAATTTGGCCTATGGCAGTCAGAAAGGAAAATTTGATTGTTAAATAGATATTGCCCATAAGAGATTTCTCCTTGCTTCCTAAATGAACTTGTCTTGACAACAATCGCTAAGGTACCATTTCTTATTCATTAATTTATCTGAAAGATTATACTTTCTTTGATAGTTTGTTTATAAAATTAGCCAAAGATTTTAATAAGACTTGATGTTGACCTAATCTGAATTATAAAGAATATTTCAAATGTTCAACTAATCAAAAATATCAGTAGCATTGGTAGTCTTAGTTGTAGTCAGTAAGGCAATCGATACTTAAGTCTTACTTGAATCTATAAACACATCACCCTACCCTGTTAGAGATGTTCTACAAAGCAAATGACTGAAGATGCTTTCCTCTATGATTTGTTATGTGATGGAGTAGGGGTTATAGTGGTAACAGATGATCATTTACGACTGCTGTAACGTATTTTGTTATAGACTGCATGGCCTGAATGACAGACATTTAGTTTTCACGATTCTGGAAGCTAGGAAGTCTAAGATTAAGTACTGGCAGATTGGGTTCTTGGTGAGGGCTCTCCTCTTGGCTTGCAGATGGTCATGCTGTGACTTCATATGACAGAAAGAGAAGCTGGCATCTCTTCCTCTTCTTATAAGGGTGCTAATCACATCATGGGAACTGCACCCTGATGGCCTCATATAAACCTAATCACCTCCCAAAGACCCAACCTCCTATTACCATAACATTGGGATTAAGGCTTCAACATACGAATTTTGAGCGGGTGGTGGGGGAGACACAAATATTCAGTCCATAATAGGTATTAAGTAGGTCGTGTTTGGTCTATTTTGTCTGTTGATAGCTAAGGCACCTTTTAGCTCCAGTTATTTTTTATTTTATTTAATTTTTTATTATTTTATTATTTTTTTTATCATGATGACTTTGGTTAATGAAATCCAGTAAGTTTCAGGTGTACAATTTAGCAGTAAGGCGTGTGTGTGTGTGTGTGTGTGTGTGTGTGTGTGTGTTTTGCGTTGTGTTCATTCTTTATTTTAAACCACAATCCTGCTTAGTGGTGAGGATTGTGGCCAAAGTAGATCACTCACAGTCCATTACAATCTCATTAATACATAAAAAAAAAAAGGCATTCCAGAATGTATAAGGAACCCCTCCAGAAACAAGTCTGTCATTGAAACAGATTTTCTTTTCTGATTTTGGTGGCTGCCACTCATATTGTCCTTTGCAAGGACTGGCTCTAGATTTTGATACTTTGGTATAAGGCAAAAGGTATATAAGTATTAGACTCTGGCTGTTGGTAATATATAGACCTAGAATTGAATTCCAGTCCTACCATTTACTAACTAGGTATTCTTAGGCTGTTTAACCTGTTAGTGACTCAAATTCTTTGTGGTAAAATGAGAATGATACTTTCCTTTGTAGGGATTCCGAGGTGATCAAATAAACAAAAAAAGTATAGGAAAGAGCCTGCTACCTAGTAGGTACACAATAAAAGGTCACTATTAATAACATATATTACATAGTAATATTTAGAAGATAACTTTTGCTTTAAAAAATAGGAAAAATCCAGGGAACTTATAATGATTTAAAGTTTGCTCAGATTTTTTATATAAGTAAATTATGAAAATATCTGATACTTAGTAGATACATTTATAGTAAAAACTTCAGATAGTCACTAAAAGAATTATGTTGAATTATATGAGAAGGAAAGATAAGTTATAACATTTATTCACTGTTTCTTTTGATTTTATTCTTATTTCTTTGATCTTTTAATATATTTTCAAGCTTTTAAATTGCCTCTAATGCCTTAAAAAAAGGGCGAAGCAAGGAAGGGTTGACCTTGAAATTTCTTGTGTGTTTTTTCGTTATAAGACAAAACTGTAATGTGATTATAACTGGGTATTTAATGTTTTAAAGAGCCAAGCCTAATTAAATGTGTTCTGCCAAACTGCGCTTTCCATCATAAGTACTGAAGTTTTACACAATAACTTCTGATATATGGCTTTTCCATTTGAACGAGCCATCAAAAATGTTTTTTTTCCTTTGCTTGCAGTGGTGGGTGTCCCAGCCAAATTATAAGGCCAAAGTAACGATTATTTGTTTAGGCAAATGCTGTAATAGAAAATTTAATAAAGTAGAATTTAAAGATTAAAACTTATATTTCTCCTAACTGCTGTTATTGAGAAAGTTACTGAATTCATTGCGATAGGTATGGTATGCAGTAGTTGTAATTTATTTTACATGACTTTTTCTTTTTTTTCTTCAGTTTTGGCTTTTTCTGGGTTGACTCATTGAGAGAAAGAAAAACTGCAGTAAGAGAAAAAGTATGTGGCACTCAGAAACAGGCATAGTTGTGAAAACATTTCTAATTAAAGCACTTTGAATTTTCGAAAAAGGAAAGTGCTTTATAAACAGTAATTACATTCTCATTCATTTTCGTTTGAAATGATTTGATAGAATTTTATATACCAGGTGAAATAATGACTTTTTTTTCTTTTTTCTTTTCAAGACTGAACTCATTTTGTAACTAATAAAATATATAGTCAGTTAATTTCAGTGTACAGTTTTCTTGTGATTCCTTGCGGGGATGCATTGAGCATTTAGTATCTACAACACAAAATGGCTATAGTTAGTTGTAGAATAGTAATAGAAGCTATTTTACTTTTAATTGCTCTCTGAAAAAGTATTATTTCAGATTTTAGACTTTTAAAAAGGTGTTTATTAAATGATATTCATTGGAAATAATATAGTGTCAAAATACAGTATTGACTTATCTTTTACCCTTGTCATTTGCCGACAGCCACTCCTATACTAGTTTACAGAAATGGCTTTAAAGGAAAGTCGATATGTCAGCTCTCTACTCTCATTTCCTTTTTAACAAATTTGAAAAGAAGATTGAGGCCTCTTTTATGCCACAAATAGTTGGAGAACAAATTCATTCATATTTACCAGGAAGAATATAGAATAAAGCAATCAATTTCAGATGAAATCCTAGGAATAAGTCTCTAAGGCATGCTATATGTGTTGTTTATTTGGCACCAATGATTTAATCTGTTTTTGAGACTTCTGTAATATAATTTAATGTGGAATTTTAAACTAGTAAAGATACTTTAAAAAGAAGAATATTAAAATCATGGAATATAATCTTTTGAGAACATAAACCTTATTTGAAAAATGAAGCAATTAACATGGATTTGCTTTGAAACTGTTAAATTCTATCATAGTCAAGTAAGTGTAACTTTAAGCAGCTGTTTTAATTTACATTAATTTCAGCATAGATGTTTGGAGTACATTCAAAGGTTAAATTTATTCATGGTTACTTGCTGACAGATTTTGTGAATATTAGTAAAAACCCTCATAAATTATCATTGGTGTAGTTTTGAGGCCACCTTTTACATAAATAAATAATATTTTAAAGTGTAGCGTTATGAGTTACTCGAAGACCTCCCCTTTAAAATATTTCTGCAACTTACTTTGAAAATATTATCAAATAAGCTACATTGATGAGTGAATATAGGGATGCATAGATGGATTAGGGATGTTATCACAAATATAACAAAATGTTAATGTAAATTCAGAGGTGGGCATATGGGTATTCACTATGTATTTCTTCCAACTTTTCTATGTATTTCACAATTTTAATAATAAAATGTTGGGAAAAAATAGAATCACTATGAGGATGAATTAGTGTTGTAAATTTCAGTTTGTTCATTGAAAAGGCATATCTTAGTTAACCTTCTTATCTAGGTAAGATTCTGAAGAATGTGGGGTCTGGCCAGACCTGGGCTCAAATCTTTAATTGCATGCTAATTAGCTCTATAAGCTTGTGAAAGTTTTGGAACCTCTCCAAGCCTTTCCCTATTCGTAAAAATGGAATAATGATTCCTTGTAGGAATATGGTAAACGTCTCTTCATTTTTCTCCTCTTGTACTAATATTACAGTCTTTGTGAGCCAGACCTTGGTCCTTGAAGGCCCATTGAATTCAGTTGGATGAATGGTGGAGAGAGAGAGGGAGGCACCATTCATTGTGGTATCTGGCAGCCTCCAGACTCACTTCTGCAAGGCTTTAGGGGTCCCATACTTGACAGATGACGGGCAAAAGAAAGGAAGGTAGAGAAGCAGCTATCTACTCTCACTAGCAGGCTAGTGGATTGGAAGAGAATATAACTTTTGACATTAGATAGGTCTGAGCTAGAAACCAAGCCCTACTTTCTGCTAGCTGTGTCACTTTGATTAAGTTACTTAATTTGCTGAACCCTAATGTCCACATTTTTAAAATGATATTTAGAATATCTTTATGTTTGGGCTTTTGTTACATTTAAATGACGTATGACAATGTAGTGAATAAGTATCTAGAACACGATAAATGCTGAAAACAAATATTAGTTAACATTTATTTTTACCTGCCTCACCTTTTTCCTCCTTCTCATCTGTGTCAATACCTCTAGTTTTCCAAACACCTTACATATTTTTATCTTATGTGTTTCATGTTCTCTCAGCCTTTCTGCTTAGAAAATTAAGGCAATTTCCCCTTTTGTAGATTATTGGAAAGGATAAATGCAGATCATAGCAACCCCTCTAGCATCCTTAACCATTTCTTCAAAGTGGAAGCCTTGCTAGCTGTCAGTACCTGATAGCTGAAGGAACTACGGCTCCACACATAAAGTGGATGACTCTTAGAATACCATGTTTGAAAACAGCAAGTTACAAAAAAACAGTATGAAAATTCAAAGACAGGCAAAATTATACCCCAAAAGCCAGGCAAAACTAAACTACATGTTTAGGGTTCTGTCTAAAGAACAGAAAGCAAGGACAAGATTATCATAAACATGTATAGTAATATTTGATAGGGAGTAAAGTAGCAATCCGTTTTAGTTTACCATGGATGGCAAACAGTGTGTAGGAGGAGCATGTTTTATTCTTCAGATGTCTTTGGTTTGCAATTTCTTATTAATTTATTTTTTACTCTTGTTCATTACTTTTGTCTCCTTGTCTTATAATTATATTATCATTTTAACACAGCATTTACTTGAATGCCTACCCAAAACACTTTCCACTCTTGTAAATCCAACGTAGTGGATCTCTGTTTCTTTTAACTGTTTCGATATTTACAAATTTAGATTCTCTCATGTCTTGGTGTTGCACGCCACCACGGTGGTTCTTGTAATAACAGTGGTGGCTGTACACTTCCCTGTGATATCTGGGAACTCCAGGTCCATGCTCTTCAGATGGCGTTAGGTTCATCCCTCCCCTGTACCCATGGGTTTAAGGTATACCAATGCTTTATTTTTCAGGGAGATTTCTTTGACCATTGTTTCTTAACCTTTTTTTCCATAATTGCCATCCTAAGGAGCCTTTTTAGACCATTTTTTCCTAATTGCCACTGCCAGTCCCAAAGGAAAATTTAAAGCCACAAATATACTGCATATCATATCTGTGCTTTATACATAAAAATTTCGTTTTTTTTGTAATTCCTCTCAAATCAGGTTTTCAAGTATTGCCCCCATGAAGGGATATTGCCATGTTTGAGAATACATGGAAATAGTGTAAGCAAAAATCTGCAGCCTTCCACGTAGGTGGAGCCAACTTCCTCCAACTATGCTTTTTTTTTTTTTAAAACTTCTGGGGTGCATTTTATACTCTTTCAAACCCTTTCCGTCTGGGTGGCTATAACTATCATAGATATGTAAGTGATAGCAATTTGATTCTGCATTTTCTTTATGCCCTTGTTTGACTCTATTACACTCACAACACAGACTGATGCTAATGACAATATAGTTGTTTTAATCCCATCTTATTCATATAACATTATGTTGTATTTTCCATGCCATTAATATTTCTTTATAAATACAGTTTTAATGACGTATCTTATGGGCCCACCCTGGTTAATTAATTAATTAAAATGATTAGTCATTTTGGTGGTTTCCAATATTTTGCTATTCCAGATGACGCTGTGGTAAACATCTTTGTATACATTGCATTGTAAAAGCAACTGCTAGCTTTGCTATAACAGGACCCTTATGGAGTGGGAAGCCATTGGGACCATGTTTGCATCTGCTAAGAGATCCCACCCTTCTCCCAAACTGCAGAATTCAAAAGCAGAATGAAAAATGGCTTCTCCATTTTTTCCCCCTACAGTTTCCTGCCGGTGTCTCCCATTGTCTGCCCTGTCCTGAAACCAGCAGGCAAAGAAGTTTGGAAAATGTGGTTTTCAGGTTTCTAGCCCCCTATGCTACAGATCATAGGAGGGGGGTGGAGATGAGAGCAAACAGACATTAAATGGCTAGAGCTGTGGTCCTTATTTTACAGAAGTTATGTAATTTTCATAAAGTCACACAGCTAGTAGGTGGCACGACACCTTTAAAATTATGTGTGGCTTCAAAACAATGATGCTTTCATGATACCATCTAGCTTTCTGTATGTTATGTGTATGTGAGATAGATAATGTATGTGTATTTATAAAATCTTAAAACATTATTGTACCAAAAACCGTAGAAATTATGAAAATTTAAAAAACAAGATTAGCTATAATTCTACCACTGTAACAAATCAACTTTCCATTTTTTCTCATTTTTTTCAATGTGTATATATATATATATATATATATATATATACATGTAGCAAATTAAATATTAAAATTGGAGACATTTGAAATGTGCCAGTAATATCAAGTTTTATCTTGTTATTAGGGTACATTGTGAAAATAAAATAGCATATTATTATGTACTTGAAAAGTTTGAGTCCTAATAAGGAAAGGTGCAGGTAAAATCCAAGTTGTTACTTTTATTAATTTCAGTTCCTGAATTGGTCAAATCAGGAGAGCAGGCGAATTCTTGCTGTAAAACAGTTAAAGTTAATTACCTCCTTCTTTTTGCTGTATGATTAATAGCACATGTTTGAGGCATCCTGTTGCTCATATTCAAAGGGAGGATGTTATGGTAAGACTACCAGTACTCCTGCCAGTTCTCATGTTGTTCATAAAGCTCACTGGTTTATCTGGGCACAGTTTTTCCTGAGCTAAGTTAAAGGGCTCATAAGACGGGGTATGTCAGGCAAACTAGCTATTCCATCATCTCAAGTAGAAGGGGCATATTTTGGGAACATTGCAAAGGATTTATTCAAATGTAATATGACAGTGACTGCTGGTTTGTCACCTCCCCCATTGTAGCTGTTTACATGGATGCAATGACTAGATCACATTTCTTAGTCTCCTTTGGAGCCATGTATGATCTATATTTTGGCCAAGGGAGTGTAAGCAGAAGTGATGTGGGCAAACTTGCAGGCACAGTTCTTTTGTTTTCTTTTTTTATTTATTTTTTATTATGGTGACATTGGTTAATGAAATCCAGTAAGTTCTAGGTGTACAATTTAACAGTAAGGCGTGTATGTATGTATGTGTGTGTGTGTAAGTATGTATGTGTATGTATGTATATGTATATACATATAGCGTTGTGTGCAGGTATAGTTCTTAAAGAGAATGCTGACTTGAATGAAAATATGATGAGCTGGTTTAGCTATGTTTGACCATAGTAAACTTAGGAATGGGGATTGTACACATGGGAGAAACAATAGAAAAGGAGCTTGGCTCTTGAACATCATGCAGCGATGTGCAAGCTCTGCTGTGCACCTACTTTTGGACTTCAGTTGAAGCCATTATGACACGGGTCTGTTACGTGTAATTCACCCTAATCCTGACTTATACCACGTGATAATGTATAGTGATGAAGACAAGGCAGTAGCATAATAAACAGGCTTTCTAGGATGGTCTATTTATAGGAGTCATCATCAAAACCCCTTAACAACCAGAAAACAGTGGAATGAGACAGAACCTTGCACTTCTCTGTGTAGCAATTTTTGTCCTCAGTCCCCCAGCATTTTTGTTATACTCTTCACAAAATAAAACATTTAAGTTCAGAGTAAAAGACAACAAAAACAATGAATTACACAATCTTTTTCTTTGTTTGTTAAACAGATCTGGAATTCTGCTAGGTATAGGAATTTAGATGTTGAGAAAGCTGTCAGAGCCATTAACAGTACTTTTTAAGCCTAGACATAAGAGCTGAGGCAAATGAATGTATAACCTTAAGGATCTAGGAGTTTGTCAGAAGTCACTTGGCCCACACTCTGGTTTCATATTTTATCGTATAAATGAATGCACATTTTAATTTCTGCTTTGGTAAATATATACATATTTGTTTTATTACCATTAAGATGGAATTATATTCCACTTCGATGACTTAATTACTGTTCTTGAAATCTTTGTGTAAAATTAATGGTCCAGGAAAGAGAACCATGTTTGTTTTCTGCTCTTGCTTATTCTTAGCACATCATGGACTATCTCTAAGAGTTCATGTGTCCGAGCCAGAGAAGTAGCATATTGTGATTTAAGCCTAACGGAATTTCCTAGCCAACTGTATTTTTCTTTTTTCTCCTTACTGAGTGATGTGATATATTGCAAAAAGCAGGATTTAAGCCTCCTAGTTTTGTGACCTTGGGGGTGGTAGTGGTGGAGATCATTAAATCTCTATTTTCTGGTGGTTTTTGTGATCTGCAGTTTTATTTTGTTGTGTCTCTTCTGAAATTCCTGTCAGACATATGTTGGACCTTCTCATTCTATTCTTCATATCTCTTCATCTCTCTTAGAATTAATTCCATTTCTGTCTGCCTTCTGAGTAATTCTTTAGATTATCTTTCATTTCACTTCACTCTTTCCAATGGTATCTGATCTATGAAATCTTTTCATGGAGATTTTCTAATATTTTAAGTTATGGGTGCAGTAAAGTACAAAATCTTACAGGTACAACTTCATGAAGACGTAAAAGAGCAGTTAAATAAGGTGAGGACTTAGAATTGATTGTTGGATTTGTTAAGACAGAAGTTACTGGTTACTTTGTCAAGAATCATTTAGATAGTGTGGCTTTTAGGAAACTAATTGGAGTGGGTTGAGGGGAGAATGGGAGTCAGTACAGGCAGAAAAATAAGGCAGCAGCTGGAAGGGAATGTGGACTCTAGAGAGGTTTTATATCTTTATTTCTGGCTGGGAAATGGCACAACATGTTTGTATGCTGCAATAAGAATGATTCAGTTCTACAAATTACTGTTAAATGCCTGCCTTTCATAGAATTTACATTCTGTTAGTGATAGGAAGATTGATATCCCCAAAGACAGGAGAAAGAATGTTTCACTCCCCTATAACAGGAGAGAAGGCAGAGCAGATACATGTTGATGCAGATGGGTTTATAGATTTAAGGTGGAAAGACAAGGTAGTTCTCCGATTCTGTGAGAGTCAGCTGGGCATGAAGATTGGGGATTGGTGCTGAAAGTTTAAAGAGAGACTTGCAGGGGAGTTAATTCCCCTGGGGACTAGAGAAATGTGGCAGGATTGTTGGGCAGAGCCAAGGGCCCACTTGAAATCTGTGGCGATGAACTTAAAGAGCAATTGGAATGGCTATGTGTTGTTCTTCAGCTATGTATAGCTTTTTTGGTATATCGAGTATGTGGAGAGTTGGATATATGAAGTTTGGGGTTTTGCTAGGCAAATATGATGGGGAAAAGAGGAGTGAGGGAGTTGGGAAGGAATATGCAAGGGAGTGATCCTGGTGCTCATCCACAGAATATTAGCTGGGTGAGGAGGAAAGCAAGGACGAGGGCTGGTGATGGACACTGAAAAAGTGGTAGAACTGATTAGGTGAAAAATTATTTGAGGGGTACTAGAAGAAATGACTTGGGAAACTGGGAGAATCAGAGAGTGGAATGTATGAATTCAAAATTGTAGTGGTGGTGCAATTATTAGTAAAGAGGATGTGTAGGCTGGGTATGTTGCAGTAAGCTAGAAGTGAACAAGCAAACAAGCCTTAGAGGCCATATTGTTGGGTGGCTTGACTGTGAGTATGCTGAAATTTTAAAAATGAGGTTTAGAGTAGTGTGGAGGGAAAGACAGTGAGCTAGGCGCTTAAATTATTAGAAAATGAGCAAGAATAACAGTGATGTCGGTAGATGGCTGTAGCAAGAAGGGTTGATAGGTAGCATAGTATGATGGGATGTTTCAAAGTAGCTGGAATGTCAGAAGAGAAATTATTTGGAAGCTGTAACAAGGAATTATCTGTGTGGTACATAGGTTGTGGAGAGAGAATAATCAAGTCACCACTTGAAAAGCTTTCTGAGAAAGAACTGTCCTCAGGGGACCACTCAGGTTTCTCTTAGATAAGGGGCATTCAGAGAGGTTGAGCATGAAAATATAGAGGATATGTTTCTGATGAAAAATGTCATTTCCATGTGATTTCCAGAGGGGATAGTAGAAGGCTTGGGATGGGGAGAGCTGCAGGAGACCAGGCCAGTGTAGGGGATGCAGCTTTATGTCTCTCTGCTGATCCACATAAACAGGGATATATGGCATAATACAAATAGTCCTGATGACCTTTTAGGAGAAGGCAGATAATCAGTTCTAATTATAGCTGTTGACAGTTTATGTTGATGCGGCTTTCGGCCTCAGGGCCCTAGAAGGAGGTGTCTTATCTGAAGAATTCAGAGCTCTGTGGATCCTCTCCCCGCCACCCTTTATAGCATGCTGGTTAGTTGTGTCCTGGCAGGGGAAGGGTATCTTATTGATAGTGTGGTCTTTCTTAACCTGTTATATACATCACTTATATCCTGGAGGGTTAATCAGAGAACCCACAGCCATCTTAATTGATCACTTTGAAGCTATTTTAACAGAAATGTATAACTTAAAAAGCTTGAAATACATCAGCCGAAGGCCATGACTAACTCAAAACAAAATGTAGAACACCCTTCTCCCAAAGTGCAGGAATTGCAAACATTGTGGGGCATGTGTCTATGCGCATAAAGAATTTTGCAGCACAAATGAGCATTGCATAGCAGTCAGACTTTTGGTTAGGAGACTTGGTTAGGATCTGTAAACTCTAGTAATTGTTTTTTCTAAATTTATGAAAACCAAGTACAATATCCTATAACTGACTTAGTTAATAGATCGATATTAACATATGTAAAACCCCAAATGAAAGTTATATAATTGTATGTCATCATTTATAAGAACATCAAAAAGGACTTGAATTGTTGGCCTGTTTATAGTCCTTCAGAGCTGGGCGGTGGAGCATATCGTGAGAAGCACCGGCATGCAGGCCCCTTGCAGCCTGCCCTCACACCTGACCAGCTTTGTCTGATACCATTCCATGTACGAAAATGTCTTCCTCTTCCACCTGCAGATGTCACACCCCTTAAACTCCAGGTCACAGGCAGCCTTCTTTGGGAAGCTCTCCTGGAATGCCCTGGCAGAGCAAGTCCTTTTTATTTCCCATAGGACTTTGTCAAACCCACAGGACATTTATTATAATGACATCTCTGCCTGTCTCCTCTCTTTAGACTATGGGCACCTTAAATGTAGTGACAACAATTTATTCATTGAAGAATCTGTGCTTGCTTGCCAAGAGACAATTTAGAAAATGTTTATTCACCATAAGAAAGGGGCAGAATGCCTAGGAGAGATGATTCCTTAGGGGGAAATCAGGAAATGGAGATAGAGTACCAAGATGAATAGAAGGTAGAAGAATGAACAAAACAATCCAAGCAAAGACAAAAACATATATGGGATTCTGTGGATGAGGGTGAAGAGTGAAAGAGAAGACCGGCAAGATGATTTGGGGCCAGACTTATTGTAAGCCACAGAATGCTATTCCTTGTAGCAATTAGATTGAATTTAGGCCTGTTTTATCCCAGGTGCTGAAGATCTGACCTATGGTAGATTTTAAACTTGTAACTTAGGCCAGGACCCCCTTTCTTGTTTTGGAGCCAGAGGGGTAGTGAGGGTAGTGGATGACAGCATCTGCTTTAGACTTAGAACAGCATGAGTGCAGATCTGCTTATCTCTTTTAAGTAAGGAACTTAGCCTCTTTGAGTTTAATTTCTCTATCTGTAAAATTGGGTAAAAGATAATGCTTGGTGAGATTTAAATGTGGTATTTTGCGTAGATCATAATTAAGTGGCAGAAGCTTCTCCTTTTCTTCCCTCTTACTGTCCTTCTCTTCTGTCACCTCTACCCACAACAGTCCTTTGAGTGTGGTGGTCTTTAAACTTTATTGATTGTATATCCCATCAATATAAACTTTTAAAGTAGACCCTTAAGTGAATTCATTTATAAATTAGATAATGCATTGTTATACTAATATATTATGAACCTTATGAAACCTCTACAAATTGACATTTTTCAAAGGGTAAGATAAATACTTTAGAGTATTTAAAATTGTGTTTATTTACAATACAGAACATCTTTTTGATAAGACCAAAATTATTAATAATCATCTAGATGAGATTTTAAATGTCTTGCTAATCTCCATGGCTTCATAGTGTCATTATTTAATGTCTCAAGGAACAGAATATATTTAGAGTCTTGTTCATTGTTAATAATAGTGAGTATAAATCTGTTTTTCAGAAAGTCTTGGTAATGGATGGAAAGCAGTTTTCTTCAGAGATCTGATTAATATTGCCTGTGTTTTTAGCTTACAAGATGGCTAACAAAGAGCCCACACAGGCAGTAGAAGGGTTGGCTCTGGGTTTTTTTGTGGTGTGTGCTTGTACTTGAATCTTTAATATATATTTTTTTCTATCTGTGATTTCTTTGCCAAGAAGTTTAAAAACCGTTTTATGATTCCATTGTTTTAAAAATAGATTTTTATGAGAGTCAGTTTAGTTAAACCTAGATAATATAATTAAGCACACTAAACCACAGTGTCTCATTATGTTGAAAGAGAAGGAATGAGTGCCTCTGTCACCACTGTTGTGGGCATGACCTCCACTCTTGTCAGGATGCCTGGCTTACTGGCGTGACACATGACTTCCTGACAGATGGGCTGAGTGTGGGCACCAATGCCAGTCCGAATAATACATATTGCTAAAGCTTAGTGTCTTCATATATCTTAGATGAAATACAGCGTTCTGATGTTTTTTCTCTTCACCCACTTTGGAAACTACTAGTGTTAGTGTGTGTGTTTATCAACTGCTTATTGAATTGAATGCTTTGGGAATAATTTTGCTTTCTTTTCTTTTCTTTTTCTTTTTTAATTAAGTTTATTGGAGTAACATTGGTTAATCCAATTATATAATTTTCAGGTGTGCATTATAATTTGACATCTATATATTCTATTGTGTGTTTACTAAAGTCCAGTTTCCTTCAGCTACCATATATTTGATCCCCTTTACCCACTTCACCCTCTTCTCCCCCCTCATAATTTTGCAATTTCGTTAGTACTTTTAGACCATTCCAATCTGCAATGTTTACTCTTATTTGCATATACCATATTTACTCTCTTTAACTTTTGTTTGCTGATCATTTTTGTCTTAGGAACCTTCTGGATTCATTAATTTGGAATCATCTTTTAAAAATATTTACGTATGTCCTCCCTTTTCAGAGATTCTAGTTTCCTAGTGCCTCTCAACCTCCCATCTTCTTCTTCGATGATAGATGACATCATTATTACTGCCTTTTAAGGTCTGGAACACCATTCTCCATCACAAAGGCTTTCTTCTTGGTATTATCAGTAACACTGAAATGGTCAGAGGATTGGGAAGAAACACTTTCCATCTTCCCTTCAATGTTACTTTTGACCAGGGAGTAGTAGTTACTCACAGATTCTTTCATCCATGGCCATCTAGCATGGAAGCAGTTTTTAATTCCCAGAAAAGTAACAGTTGGAGAACCTACATGGAAAAAATGACTTACTGCAGGTAGTAATAAATATACTATATACTTTATTACATCTGCCGTCATTTGATTTATATTTACTTCTTCACAAGTGGAACTTGAATGCTAATGTAGACAATTAGTCTAAGATTTTACTATGCAGAAACTTATTTGTAGATTCCAAATTTATTTTTTTTGTCACTGGTATTGTTAAAGTTAGTAAGTTTATTATTATTTTTTTGAATGTTTGGGTGTTTGCAGTAACAACGAAAATTCTAGACATAATAAGGCCCTGTTATTTTCATAGGGGCGACATATTACATTGTTGAATTTCTTCAGCTGAAGGAGTGAACAGTTTTATTTGGTTAAAACTTGTTGGAAGGTAATTAAGTTTCTCTTCCATCATTAATACACATACCTAAATTTTATGTTTTATTGGGGGTGCCTCATCACCAGCAGATAGAAGGGTGGCAAGGGCGCTAATGGGTTAAAGACCTTGAGTATCAGGAGGAAATGTTGTGGGGACAAGGTTCATTTGTTTTGAGAAGGGGACTCCTTTTGTGGTATGTACTGCCAGATACTTATTGCTGTGATGTGAGGACTTATTTTCCGATAGGGCAGTATTTCTCCAACTTAACCACAACCATGCAACCTCCATGATTTTGTCTTACATGACTACAGCTCGAATTCCAATATACTTCACTTTTCCAAAATGTTAAGCATATTTACTCTATCCTTATACTAAGTGGTAAAGTCCTTGAAAATTGTGAGACTGAAGAGCTGGTTATACATATTTCTAATACACATAACTATTGAAGCGTTTGAAAAGTGTAATGCATAATCACCCTTCACGTCGTCAGTGAGCAGTGCATCATTTTGGGAAACATGGCTTTAGAGGCTGACATTGGGACAGACGGAATGAAGTTACCTGGAACCAGATATGGGCTATTCAGAGGAAGTGCTGTCTGTCCTCTGAGTTCGCAGTGCCTGGCTCATCTTAGGTTTTCATAAATGTTTATTTTAGGGATGTGCAAATCTAGAGTTTTATTGAAACAGATGAATTCTGTTGCCTTTTGTTATTTTTTTTTCTTTTTGCAAACAGGTATCATCTTTATAAATACTGAATTATTTCAGTAGATTTTTTTCAATTTTTCTTTAACAGTTATATTTTCTATTCTTAAAGGAATAAAAATTTTACAAATTTCCATATGGCTTATATTATGCCAGATTATAAATTAGAGCTTCTGTCAGGTTTCAAACTGCAAAGGTGGATAAAATGTCTTACTGTGCTATTAATTTTTAAAACATTTTTCTCTGTTCTTTTATAGTGAATTATTTTTTTCTTTTTCGAGATGGTTAGAAGCTTTTCTTTAGGGACACAGGCTGGGGGTAGTAATGTTATGTTGTTTTGTGTTAGTAAAATTGAATTTGACTCAAAACTGTTTTAAGAACTAGCAGACCAGATATTTTAAGAGAGCTATAAATATAAATGCATGTCAAAAAGTGAAACTATTAGTGACCTTCCCTGCCCCCCCCCACCACTTTTCTAGCATCATAGTAAGACTGGCCGTAGTTCAAGATTGTATATGTTGCTGTTTTACAGTCATTTTCAAATAACAAAAATAATTACTAGAGATCATGTTTTCTTAACACATAAGGTGATTACATAGAAATATAGGTACTTGAGGACACTGTCCTTTAATAAAGATATAACATCAAATATGAATTTTCCCTTATTAAACCAACATCTTAATATATTTCTTTGAAGTAATATTATTTTAAGGATTTCCAGTGAACTTTTTCAATTTATGGTTTCTTTTACTACATGCTCATTTTAGAAATCAGAGCATTCTAATGAGCAAAACAAATCACTTTTAGTTCCAGTAATCAAAGATAACTGATTTGAGACTACGGCCATGCCATCCTTAACAAGCCTGATCCTATCTGATCTTGAAAACTAAGCAGGGTAGGGCCTGGTTAGTACTTGGATGGGAGGCCACCTAGGAAGACCAAGTGCTGTAAGCATAAAAAATAAAAAATAAAAATAAGGGATTGTAAGCTGACAAGGTCCTTGTAATCTGCGAGGTCAACGAAGGGTTGCCTTGCCTAAAAAAAAAAAAAAAAAAAAGATAACTGATTTGAGTGGTATCGTGTCATCATCATCTACAAAAAAAGAATGCATGCTGTTTTTTCTTCTTCTTAATGGTAAACATTTTTATTTAAGTGTAACATACGAAAGAGTGCAAAATTACTATATTGCTCAATTTATTATTGTCAAGTAGTCAGGTCAATTCCAGCACCCCAGAAACCCTTCTCATGCACCTCCTTCTCACGCTTCCCTCCCAGAGGCAGAGGACACCATCATCCCGACTTCTAGAACTGTAGATTAGCTTTTAACTTTATATGAATGGAATTACATGCTATGTATTCTTTTGTGTCTTCTTTCTTTTGCTTATTTGTGAAATGCAGTTTTGTATGAAGTATAGTTCATTTTTATTGGTATATATTATTCTATTTTAAGACTACCTCACATGCTATTTATCTTTTATGCTGAAATGTGTATTCAATTAATTTCCAACTTTTGGCTATTAAAATAATGCTGCTATGTACATCCTTGTACATGTCTTTGTATACATGCAAGCATTTTGTTGGGTATAATAATTAGTGGATTTGCTGGATCCTAGTTGTGCATCATTCAATAGTAATTACAATTAAACTATTTTCCAAAGTGTTTGTACCAATTTACACCGACATTAACGTATATGAGAGTTCCAGTTGCTCCACATCCATGCCAGCACTGTTTTGGTGAGGAAAAGGGGGTGAAGTTGAGATTACTGAGATATAATTTGTATATGGTAAATTTACCTTTTGTAGTATTTAGTTCTGTTAGTTTTCACAAGTACATATAGTCTTGTAATAACGACTGTAATCAAGATATTGAACATTTTCATCACTCCAAAAAGTCCCCTTGTGTCCCTTTCTGGTCAAACCCTAACAACCAGCCTCCCAATATAGTTTATACAAGGCAGACATCTACCACTTAATATCAGTAATCCATTCATGATAATTAGACATTCTGCTAAAAATGCTAATTTGGAATCTACCATTTTTTTAAGTTTTAAAAATTACTGTATCCCAGAATATTCAGCCAGTTTCCTAAAGTAATTCTTGTGATATACATTGCCAGATTGTCCTTCATAAAGATGGTGCCCATTTAGTGTCTGAAAGTTCTGTGTCCTAGGACCTTCATCAACATTAAAGTATTATAACTTAAAATATAGGATTAAAGCCAATTTCTGATACCTGTATTTAGAACTTTAAAAATAGTATGCTTTTCCTTTAAATAGCAAAATCTGTATTTATATACTTTTAAAATATCAAATGTGAAATCTGTATTTATTATATACTTTGGTAAGTGAAGTAAAAACACAAAGTAAGTAAATAAAGGAACAAAGTAAGTTGGAGCCCTTCAAGAAATATAAAGCATGAAAAAGATGTAGCTCTTTTCCGTCAGCATCCACAGGAAGCCTTGTGCATGTGCAACACACCTAGGTACAGTCCCAGTCAGACATTGCTAGATGCAGTGATGGAGATGTCACCAAAGTGCTGTGGGAGCAGAGTCAAGAGAATAGTTATTTTTTGCTTCGTGTATTAGAATGGATGGATGGGATTTGGACCTTGAAGGATTTCCAAGTAAGAAAGAGAAATGAAAGAAAAATTGTAAAAGAAAGGAAATGGAATGGCATCTTTGATTGACTTGTAAACTTGTAAAAAAAAGTCCATAATCTATCAGTTCATTGATAGATTTCCAAACATTTTTTTCTTCAAGGCTCATCATGACATTTAGGTAACATTCTTTTTCTCCCCCACAAACTTATTGCAGTTTATTTATTTGCTTTTCACTGTTTCATGGCAGTTTCTTCTTAGATGTAAGCTCCGTGGATAAGGCATCAGTGTCTTTGGGTCTGTTGGTGGCTAACCCAGTTTCCTGCATTTCACCCAGTTTGTAGCAGGCCCTTAATGAATTGAATGTTCAGAAGTGCATAGGCAATCAATGTATATTTGGCGACAGGGACTTTTCTCTGTGGCTGGAGTATAGGTTGGTTGCGACTCTTGAAAGAAATCAGCTTCAAAGAATTTAAGTGATCATTAGACAAATTTTTTTTCCATACATATGTTCCTAACTGATGATGGAATTATTCTTTGTTTTGACTGTATCAATGTCAATATCCTGGTTATGATGCTGTATTATAGTTTTGTTAGATGTTATCATTAGAGGAAACAGGATAAAGGATGCATGGGATCTCTGTATAATTTTTAATGAGAGCATATTAATCTACAATTATCTTCAAAAATTCTTAAAAATTATGATAGGCAAAGAATTCTTTAAACAATTTATTTGTTAAAAAAAGTCTGTAACCAAGCGATACTATTCTGAAACTTTATAATATGTAATTATGTTATTTATGATATTGGCTTGGCTTTTTTAAATAGAGATCGGATACCAGTGGCTTAAACAAGGTAGAAGATTGGCATTTCTCTTGCATAAAAGTTTAAGTTGGTCCAGGGGTATAGGCAGGTTTGCTTCTTGATGTCAACCAGGAACTAGAGTCCCTCCTGTCCTGTTTTGCTATTCCCTTGGGCAGTGTCCTCATGCACAAAGTCACATCTGTCTCCCTACCACTCTGCTGGGGTTTGTGTCCATGGAAAGGGTGAGGATATGAAGCGAACAGCTTTCGTTTAAGGGTATAACTGAAAACTTGCATATTCTACTCCTAGTCACATCCCATTAGCTAGAATTAGTTCATGTGGCCACAGTCTACTGTGAGAAAGATTGGGAAATGCAGCTCTGCCTAGCTTTAAATGCTAGGGCATTTTATTAATAAAAAGGAAGAAAGGGAGCATGGTACTGGGGTCAGGTAGCTCGCTGACTCTGTCACAGTGTTTGCCCTTTGTGGAATGCATGGTCAGTGTCTTTATTGGCGAAACTCTTCCCCTGTTATTTCCTACACTTATCGGTAAAGCATGGGTGTTTTAAAGAGTTAGATATATTTGTTGGATCAATGTGGCAATTAAAATTGGTTATTTAATTTTATTTAAATACTCATCTCCCCTTTCTGCTGTTAACTTCCTCAGAAGCAGGGTATGATTTTTTTCTTCTTTGTGTTTTTGGTACCTGACACAGGGCCTATCCCTAATAGGCCCCTCCATACATATTTATTGACTGATTAGTCTTTTATCTGGGTTGACCAAAATGTCTCTAGCAGAATTTCCATCTGTGCTTCTAATAGCTGACCTGCATTCTCCTTAATTCTTTTCATGATATCTGGTATGTTACAGTAATACAGATTTAAATATATGAATATGACCTTTTTAGTATCATTTATTTTTTGTATGTTTCTGATTGAATAATTAATGTTTTGTAATATATTTGTTAGCTATAAGAAATCAGTTATAGTTTGGCAAGTAGCATGTTTATTAATGTATACTTTATTAATGTGTAATGTTTAGTAATTTCATTGTCTTAGTAAAATAATGTTTATTTTTGAGTTCAACATTTTTTAGAATGAGAGTTTTTTCCTCCATGGTTATGCTTTTTATTGATTTTTTAGTTTGTCATACTTTATATCTTCCTCACATTTTTATTAAGGGTAAATAATCTTGAGTTAGTACTTTTAAAATTGAATCGACACCAGATTTGTTCTTTTAGTTAATTTCAATATTTTTTAGTCTTTAGTTAGATGAATTTTATTTTAAGAGTTTATTTGAAGGACCTGAGGGATACAATTAAAACATTTTGGAGACCGTACTTAATTTGGTTTTTAGAACAGAAGGAAATATACTGTAACTTTCCCTTATTTTTCTGGTGGAGAGAAATTTTTTTTTGCCAACAGGAAAATGCAATTCCACTAAGATTCTTGGGTCATAGATCAGAGGCTTGGATCAGCAAAAAGAAATGAACTTTTGGAAGAATTCTGGTCCAATATTATGGGCCAGTTTAAACTACAATGTAGGCAATGGCAGGCTGCCTCCTTTCTCCCTATAAGGAAAGGCAACATAGCAGTAATATTTACCAGAGAAAGGGAAAAGGGCTCTGTTAGTGGGTGGAGTGGGGGGATAGCTTTTCAATAAAATGTTAGGTTGCCTAACATTATAAGCAGCTTCTCAGAATCCTTGGAAAAAACTTGAAGGGGAAAAAAAGATTAAAGTTGTACTAAAAGAGAATCAGAATTTTGTGAAATTTGTCCAGTGGTAGTCAACCCTTATCTTGTAGTAATGAAGAGTTAACAAAACAAACAAAACAAACCGAAACACTTATGTTTTACCTTGGGAGAGCATTTTATGATAATTTTTTGCTGTAGATTGAACTTTCTAATTGTGTTTTTCTTTGCTTGCAGTCCTGAAACACACAGTGGTGGGTATGGGGGTAAACAGTTATGAAGCATACTCTGAGTGGAAGGAAGTAACTGGAAATTTTTAAAAATGTTAAGATAAACAACAGATCATTCCCAAAGCAAATAATACTTGGCTACTGGTTGTACTTTCTTATATAATTTTGATTGTATTAAAGATCTCAAGTTTTTCAACTATATTTTGAACATTTTGAATAAATTTAAATTCGTGATGTACAATATCAGTTATTGATCATTTTTATCCAAATATCTAGATTTTCCTAATGAAGAGGATGGACCACAGTACTTGATGGAACCTTTACTGTTTTCCTCAGTCATCTTAAAATCCTTTCTACATTAATTTAAAAAATCTTTTCTGCTCATTTCTCTTGCTGGGTCCGAAGGTCGCTTGTACCTACACTGAAGGTTTATACCAGACAGGCTGTGCGCTGAAGGTTCCTGTGCACTTCCCTTGGGACCTCTGAAACGTGGGCAGAAGGGCTTCCTCCCCCCAAAAATAACAGCTTCTGTTGAGTGTAAAGTGATTTCAGTGAGTCACAGGAAAAGTTTGAGATTTTCAGGACCACAATTATGTAAGAAATGTTATATGTATATATATTCATCTATGAGGTAGTTTTATCCCATGTGTTCAATGAAAAATGCAAAATATTAGAAATAAACAAGAATGTTCACACTGAACTGTTTACAGTATAAAGAAGAAATAAAAAGTAACTGTGTTAGTTCAGGAAAAATGAAATATAGCAGTTTTACTTAATTTGCTATCCGTTTTAAATTTATTTACAAAAGCATTTCTTTATATGTTCTTATAAAAATGGCATCTGCCCATTGCAATAAGTAATAAAAAAATGTTAGACCTGTACAGAGATTAAAATATCATGCCCAGTGCCACCATACTAGATCCAATCAGCATTAACGTGTTGGTGATTCCCCTCCAAAAGTAAAGCAGGTGCTTTTTAAAAGTACAATCTTAAGGCTATATCTTGTGCCCCAGTGTGTATTGCATCACATTTTCTGGGGTTCGTGACCAGGGGTTTTCTTTCTTCCCTCACGCCTTTCCTTATTGTTTTTGAATTGCTTATGTTATGCTTGAATATACCTATGTTGTAAATGAGTCAAGCAAGTAAGCACTGAACAAAATATGAGACTTTTTCAAGTCATCTTCACTCCAGCTGACTTTTACATCATCAGAGGTCACCACTGTCAACAGTGCCCCCGTCAGGCACCTGTAGGTGCATTTACAGCATAGATGTATAGATTTACAATTTTCAAATAAATGGGGCATATTTTTGTACATACAGGTATAAATATATATAAGAAGATATAGATATATACTGTTTTGTGATTTGCCTTTTCAGTTAATGATATGCTGATGAAGTTTTTCCAT
>CM053504.1:72743921-72957764 GCA_028627145.1 Eidolon dupreanum | reverse complement strand
AGTATGGATTAACCATGGCTTATTAATTATTTGTTCTTGGTGAACATCTACATTGTTTTTATTATCTGACAATTATAAACAAATTACGATAAATATTCCTGTACATGAATCTTTGTGCACCTGTTTAAATGTTCCCTAGTGTAAGAAAAAAAATTGCTGGGTTGATGGTAATGTGCATTTTTAATTTAATAAGAACTGCCATACATCTTCCAAAAATTTGGTACCACTTTGATCCCTCACTGTTGGTAATTTTTTATACCTTTAATAATATTGGGTGTTATAAATCTTAAATTTTTTTCTGTTCTCAAGAATCATTTCATTGTTGTGTTAATTAATTTTCTCTTTTATTGCTTTGGACTTTTGGTACCCATTTTTATTTTGGATTGTTAGCTTTCTTTCCCGTACTGATTTGCAAGAGGTCTTTTTTAAAAGTAAATATTCTTTTCAGTTTTATATGTTTCAAAAGTTTTCTCAGTCTCTCTTACGATATACCCATTACATAAAAGTATTTAATTTTAAATAGTCAATTATTTTTTACATTTTCTCAAATTTTGTTTCTTGCATAAGAAAAAGGTTTTCTCAACTCAGGGTTTATACACATACATTTATAATTACATACTAGGGAACTTATTAAATTCTGTCATCCCAAAGGCATTTATAGAATTGTATCTTTTTCTTACTGATTTGGAATACTACCTATATTATACAGTTAATTCTCAAGCACTTATGATTCTGTTTCTGAAGGCATATCTGTTCCATCGAGCTATTTGTTAATTACAAGTGTCATACTTTTAAATGACTATAGCTTTATAAGAATTTAGCTATTTAACTAAGATCATTCCTCCCCAGGTTAGTCCTTCACATCCCACAGTACTTTATTTACACCGTATATCAAAATATTACATAAATTCTTCTTGATATTTTGATAGCGATTACAGTGGATTTTAGATTAATATAGGGACAATTTTGTAGTATTTAGTCTTTTTGTCCAGAAATATGTTTTACACCTATATTAATTCAGATCTCATATAACCTTTAGTCAAGTTCTGTGGTTGTCTGCCTGAAGCTCTTAACACATTTGTTCTGTGTTTATTCTTGAATATTTTATTGGATTTGTTGCTATTGTGATTGGACTTCCTAAATGGTTTGTTCATGTATAGGCAGACTTTTGTTTTTTTTATATGTTAATTTTTTTTTTGCCATAGAACTGTACCAAAATCTTTTCTAATAGTATCAGTTGATTTTCTTGATGTTCTAGAATAGCTCTGTCCAATAGAAGTATAATGCAAACCATAGATGGCAAACCACATATGCAATAAAATTTTTTAGTACTCATATTTAAAAAGTGCAAGGGAAATGGGTGAAATTTACCTTAACAATACACTTTAATGCAACATATCCAAAATATTATAATTTTAACATTAAAAACTTAGTGACTTTTTTTTTTTTTTGGAATTAAGTCTTCAGAATTCAGTGTGTATTTTATACTTTAAGCAAAATGCAATTTGGACTACATAGCCACATTTCAAGTGCCTCAAACCCAAACTGGCTACTCTGTTGGATAGTGCATAAACAGATTGCTTGCAAATGTCGAAATTTTTTTCCTTGTTTTTTGGCAGGTCTTTTTTTTTTTCTTGCCTTAGTATCTTTTGCTTAGAACAGCAGTAGTACAATGCTGATACTGGTGATAATGGAAATTCTTCCAATGGTTGACCACTGTGGATTTCTGATTAGATACACTTTAGATAGATTTTTTTCTTTTTTAGTTTGTAATAATTCTCTTTAAATTAAGAATAAGAATAAGTTTTAAGTTTAATTTAAAATTTTTGGTATCTATTGAGATTGCCTTATTTTCTTTTCCCCTATCTTTTTTAAATGAAGAGAAATAAATAAAATTTTAAATGGTAAGCTATTCTTGCATTTCAGAGACAAACCCTTCTTGATCACGAAGCATTTATTCTTTTAACAAAATTTTCTACAAGATTTCATCATCTTTTCCCTGATTTAGGCTATCCAAAAAATCTCTGTTCGTTTCTCTATTTTGTTTTAAATGCAGACTTTTTCCAGTTTCTGTATCAAGAAGGTTTTTCTGGTTTTGTCAAATGAGTTATATAGATACGATTCATGTCCTTACTTTGGAACTGCTTATATAATATGAGAATTATCTGTACTTTGAGGGTTTGGTTGACTTGTTTGTAAAATAATCTGGACCTGATTTGTTTCTAGAGAAAATTATAAACTCCGTGTTTCAGTCTTCTAAGGTTATTTGTCCATTCATCCTTTTGTCTAGTAGGTCAATTTTGGCATTTTATATGTTTCTAGATATTTTAATATTTTGCTTAGGTTTTCAAATATATTTGTATAATAAAGCCATACATGAAAATTTCTTATGTGTATGTTTTGAGATATAAAGAAATATAGAAAAATATTATTAGAAACTTAATAGTGATTATCTATGGCAGTGGAATTATGGGAATAGGCAATAATGTGGTCTTTAAATTTTTTATATCCTTGGCAATATGAGTTTCCAAATAATAGACTTGTTTTACTTTCATAATAAAGAAAGTGTTATTTCAAACTTTTAAATGTGAAAAAGTATTGAATATTAATGAGAAATATATTCCTCTTACTAGTCCCAGTGCAACTTAACTGTATGTTTTCTTCTCAAGCTGGACTCTGGACTGTCTTCACACTGGGAGGTGTGGGCAGCAAAGCGGTTGCTGCTCCAGAACTATCTTCCCCTCTGGCCAACCAGAGTCTCCTGCTTCTACTGGTGCTGGCCAACCTGACAGATGCTACAGATGCACCAAACCCCTACAGACAGGCCATCATGTCCTTTAAGAATACACAAGGTCCGTGGTACCTTTTTCTCTGAATATTCTTTCTAATGAGGAAAGTGTATTATTTACTTCATGTTATTTATTGTCTTACAGTTGTGGAGATGACTGTCAATTTGTATATTTTCATATTTGTTAAATATGAGACTTAGATTTTTCTGTCTATATTCTCATCTATAAATCTTAGATGAGGGCTGTGGTTCCTTATATGCATTGAAATTTACATTTATTTCAGAGATAACCATGCTAGCATATGCTTAATTTGGATCCTCCTGTCCCACCTGTTAGAGATAAAAATTAACCTGGAAAACTCCAAATGATAAGTTGTTTGAAAATTTTCACTTAAAGTGTATATTCTAGTTAGAGTTTTATAGAACTAAAAAGTAGAACAGAACTCAGCAGACATTTTTTGCAAAGGGGCAGGTGGCTTTGCAGGTCCGTATGGCCTCTGTCACCACCTCTTAACTCTGGCGTTGTAGCACAAAATAGGCATAGATAATACATAAGAGAGTGAGCATTGGCTGGTTCCAGTAAAACTTTATTTCAAAAACAGGTGGTGGGTTGCCTGTGGGCTATAATTTGCCAAACTCTGAAGTAGAGCATGAGCAGATAGTTCTATGCTGAAGCAGTAATCTTTCATCAAATAATTATACTCTAAGGCAAGATTAATATGGTAGCTAAATTATCAAGATATCCAACACTAATATAATTAAGATGGGTAAGAAGTGCAGTTAATCGGTAGGGACATTTTTAAGACTTCTGATGTTCTTTGCCTTGTTTCTTTCCAGAACTGTCCTAACATGCTTCTTATAGACAGTGGACAAGTGTGCCAGTTATTTGTGGCTTTGCCAATTCCAATATTCTTATTCGTGGGGACATAGGGAGTCTAATAATTTGATAGATTAAAAAAATGAAAGCTAATGTATCTAATATTATTTTCTATTCCCATTACTATACTGTTCTTAGCGACAGTGTGGCTTAATGGTTAAGAAAGCAAGTTTTAGAACCCAGCAGACCTGACTTTCTGCCACACTTCTGTCGCTTCGGAGCTGTGAGGTCCTTACTTAATCATAGTAAGCCTCAAAGGTTTTGTCTGTAAAATGGAGATAATATCACTAATGGTATTTGTATAAGTACCAAACAAGGTAAGGTTTTAAAATGATTAGCTCCGATTTTGCAACATAACAAGTACTCATTATATGCTACCTGTTATTCTTGCTGCTCTGGCCAAATGTTCCTATGTGGGGTTGAACCTTCCCGGGATAGTTTTCTATGTAGTTCAATGTAGTTTTCTATGTAGACCATGTAGTTCAATGATTCAGGACATTGGCTTTGGAGTTAGACTGATGTGGGTCCATATCGCAGTTTTTATTCTTTAAATACTAGTTTCTTTATTTGTGAAGCAGGGATTATAATCTCAAGGGAATATAATCACAAAGTTCTTATAAGAATTAAATGAGCATCTATCATAATAGTGACTCACTGAATGATTAGCTGATAATATATAGGTGTTGTGGACACACACAGAGCACACATATTCCATTTGCAGTCAGGCATAATACAGGTTGGTCAACATGTTACTTTTCTTACATTGTAAAGAGGTGTAGTGTATCTTCAGTCTTCCTCCACTGAGTCTTCTGTAGATTCTATTTGGGTACTCGTAGTATGTGCAACACTTTCTATTTGCCATCCCTTGCCAAAATATGAAGTCAGTCACATAAAAAAAAAATTTTTGTAAGTGTCAAAGATGCAAGGTTACGATTGAAAAAATAACCTATATTCTAATATGGCAGGAAAAACAAGGTCACTTTGTAGTAAAGTTGAAGATGTTTTTTAGATGCGTTCTTCTCACAGATGTAAAGGTTAGAAAGGAGAGCCTGAGAGGCATAGGACTGTGCCATCAAAGACTGCACACATTTCTTTTCCATAAGAGCACAGCCTTTGGAAACGTTAAAGCAGTGTTTTTAAATTGTTTTTTTTTTTTGTTTGTTTTTGTTTTTGTTTTGCTAGTGGTTCTGCGGGGTTATTTATTTTTTTAAAATCTTGGTGTTTACTTTTCAAAACACATTAAAATATCAACTGTTTGTACTGTCATGTTCCACTCTTTTATCTGATGAGCTTATAATTTTCTCTAAAGTAATTGACTTATCTTTACTTCCTTTTTGACTTCCCAGCCTTGCTTGCCTCAGTTTCTAAGCAAATCTAGTTAACTGTAAGAAAGAGGCTGTATCAGTTATGGGATATCAAGAATTTTCCCAATATAGCCATAATTTATGCTTTTCACCATTCCAGCGAGGCTACTTAAGAAAAGTTTCTTAGCAGCCTTGCAGACGCTGTTGCTCCAGAGCCAGTGGTCCTCAGCCATGGTCAACCCAACCGTGTTCTTCAACATCGCCGTTGATGGTGAGCCCATGGGCCACATCTCCTTCGAACTGTTTGCAGGCAAAGTTCCAAAGACAGCAGAAAACTTTCGTGCTCTGAATACTGGGGAGAAAGGATTTGGTTATAAAGGTTCCTGCTCTCACAGAATTGTTCCAGGACTTATGTGCTAGTGTGGTGAAATTTGATGATGAGAAATTTGATGATGAGAATTTCATCCTGAAGCATACAGGTCCTAGCATCTTGTCCATGGCAAATGCTGGACCAAACACAAATGGTTCGCAGCTTTTCATCCGCACTGCCAAGACTGAGTGGTTGGATGGCAAGCATGTGATCTTCAGCGGGGTGAAAGAGAGCATGAATATTGTGGGAGCCATGGAGCACTTTGGATCCAGGAATGGCAAGGCCAGCAAGAAGATCATCATTGCTGACTGTAGACCACTCTAATAAGTTTGACTTATTTATCTTAACCACTAGACCATTCCTTCTGTAGCTCGTGAGAGCACGCCTCATCCCACTTGCTCTGAACACCCTATTATAATCTCTGCTCTTGCTGTGGTTCTTTGGGTTCTGTGTTTTCCTTGTACCTCCAAGTCTAGCTGGGTTGCAGAGTTAAGTTTATGATTATGAAACAAAAGTTCAACAACAACAAAAAAATTGCAGTTGATTAATTTTAAGTTTTCCTTTAAACAAAAATATTACAGAAGTTTTCTGATAATTGTCTTAGATTTGGTTTATTCGATCATAGAAGCTAATGTTGAACACAGTAATTTTCATATTACTTTAAAACTAGCCAAATTATATATTATCCTATCTATTTTCTTCATAAATGGGTTGACATCGGTGAATACTTCAGCCATGAATATTCACTCCAAAAATTTAACTTACCTTCAAGGCAGTCTTTTAACCCTATCTTATAAGACGATTTTTTGTTTTATGTAGAAACTTTTGTGTTCTTTGTCTCTCGATATTTTTATTTAGGACTGGTGGTCATTTAGTTTTGGTAACAAAGTATCTCAAAGTCATGGTTAAATTGTTCTATTAGGGGGCCTTTTGCCCCATAGCTCTGTTTATTTAAGCTCATATTTGTATAGCTGATTTAATTCACCTATATTAATGCAAAAATAGTAATGAGGTCAAACTTTGTGACTTAGTTTAGTTTTTTTTAATTTGGCTTTTTTTTTTCGAGATGAAAAGTCACTTCGTTAAGTGGTACTTGCACATATATTTATAATCATTGGAAATCTAGTTTAGATAGTATAGAGAAATTGTCCCAATTTTTTTTTTTTTTTTTTTTTGGTAAGAACATTTCCGTTCTCTCAGATTTCAGTTATACAATACATTGTTATCAACTGTAGTCACCATGTTTTACTTTAGTTCTTTTTTTTTACATAAAATTTAAAATATAAATTGAAATTTGAATTCAAAATGTAGCAAATTATACAAAATTAATGTGAATTGGATTGTACATATCAGCAGTGCTTTTATTATTTACACAAGGCACAATCCAGAAAATACCGATATAATATTTTTAATTTTTTATGTTTTCTGTATTCTAGATAACAGCCCTTTCCCCTCATCAATTCCGCATGCTTTCCAGATTAATTTTAACAGTTTGTACACGGCTCTCTGTGAACAGCAGACATCTGATCAAGCAACTCTCCTCTTGTATACATTGCTCCATCAGAATAGTAATATTAGAACATACATGTTGGCTCGCACAGATATGGAAAATCTTGTAGGTATCATTCTAAATATTTCATGTTTTTTGTATTATATAGTATTTTGAAGAATAATTTTTTTCTCCAGAAGGTATACTTAAAGGTTATGATTGAGAGACTCATGGACATAGACTATAGGCTAGTGGTTACCAAAGGGGAGGACGTAGCGGGGAGGAGGAAGGTAGATGGGATAAAAGGGGTCAAATGCGTAGTGACAGAAAGAAATCTAACTATGGGAAGGAAACACACAATGCAGTGTATATGTGCCTTACTATATTGAATTGTACACTTGAAACTTAACTGGATTTCGTTAACCAATGTCACACACAGACACACACACAAAAGTTATATTTGGAGATTGATGGGGGGATGTCACCAAACACAGGCAAAGGTTTGAGTTTTACAATGTAGGATACAGAGCACATAGAGACCTTGTCCCAGAGCTGGGGAACACAGCAGCACGACAAGCTTTCCTGTCCTTTAGGTCTTTAACAGCCACCCACTGCCCATGATTCAGCCTAATTAAGTTCCCTAAGAAGTACCCTCTGCCATTCTCAAGAAGATTTTTATACCTTCTTGGTTCCTTCCAGCTGCTGCCCGCCTGCCCATCAGGCTCATGTAGCTAGGCACAAGAGCAGCATATTCCTGATGAGAATGGCTTAAAGGGTGATTTTTCAACCCAGTTTCTGAGGCCCATCCTTGTGACAAGCTCAGACTTTGGGGCTACCTGCACTCAATTCCTGGAGTGTTGTAGTTATTTTAAGGTACCATTGCCAGACATTACTTAAATGTACACTGTTCTTCACAATGTGAGTGAAATTGGTTCCAAATTTTTGCTCATAGATAAAAATTATGGCAGTCTGGTTTCCATTATAACTAATGTGTCAACATTAATGCTTATATTGATACTATATTTGATATGCATAATATATTGATAACTATGCATTATTAATGCATTAATAAAATCGTAACCATTCCTGAAATAGCCAGCAGCTTGCTGGCAGCAAAGGAATGTCCCCTTGGCCATATTTTGTATGGGTTGATGGCAGGATTCATGGGGTATTTGGTAGCCATTTTTTTAGGTTAAAGATAAAATATTAAGAAATAAAGGATATTAGAATTCATTTGAAGAGCATATTCCGTGACAAAATGACAGGACAAAAAATGTGATGAAAGACCCTGTCTCCATACCAACTATATTTGGGAAACGTAGGCTTAAGTAGAAAGATCGGGTGTAACAGTGTACAGCTTATATAAGTAAAAACTTGTGAAGAGAAGGCTTATTTACTGATGGATGAGTATAAGCACAGAGACAATTCTGAGCATGATGTATCCTAAAGGAAATGATAGCAATGAGCAGAAAGCCTGTGACATCATCTCTTCTAGAAAGTTCCATTGTAAGATGTTGGAATATAAGATGATACAGGATGCATTTGCTGTATATGATCATCTACACGAATGAAAAGTTAGAAGATTTTGTTTTTATGTGGGAGGGTGGAGTGGGGACTGTTTATTTGTTTGGGGTTTTTGTTTTGTTTTTAATTTTCTTGCATAGATTACTTTGGGAGTGTCTTAACTGATGTCTCTATCTGACCTTTTGCCTTTTATAATAAATATTGAGGCTATGATTAGAAAATATATCATGTGTAGGAAATGCACTGTACTGATTTGATTCTGTTGTTGTCGTGAACAATTCTTTTATTCTATAATCTTTGCTTTTAAGGAGGTATTGTCAGTTACAGTGTTTCTAAGAATATTTTATTGTGTGTTAAGTTCTTGCTAGGCTGGAAGCAGACCTGCGTCTATGCAGTTGAAGTGTTGACTGTGAGTCTGAATGGTCTCTGTAAACCCAACCTTTATGTGGCAGCAGACCTTCACATGGGGTGATGGAAAGCACTTTCAGTCACAGGCGGGTTGTGTGTGTGTGTTTCTCTAAAGAAAAATGTAGCTATGAAGTTCAAGCAAAGAGTAAGAAAAAAAAAGCAAAGGGTAGATAAAAGGATAAAAGTTGAAGACATTGGTCTTACAATAAAGTAATAGAAGTAGTAAATTACAATTTATATTCCCTAGGTTTTACCAATTCTAGAGATTCTATATCATGTTGAAGAAAGAAACTCACATCATGTGTACATGGCTCTTATAGTATTGTTGATCCTTACAGAAGATGATGGCTTCAATAGATCCATTCACGAAGTGGTAAGTTCCCGTTACTTTGATCAGAGTTATAGAGTGACAGAACAGACGTGTCCCCGCATTAAGATTTACTGTGGCCTTAGCATTTCTTCCTTTTCCTTCTGGTAGCTCTTTGCAAGAACACGACTTAGAAATGGTGTGTTTCCTTCAGATTTATGAAGTGGTGCTTTTTTTCTGAATGACTGTTAACCACTATTAAAAACTCAAAATGCTTTCTTTAGTAATTAAAGCAAATGTTTTTGTTGACCCTGGGGTCATTTTTCTTCTCCATTTCATTTCCATTTTTAGTTGAGGCAGGAATTATCCAACAGCTTTGCCCCTCATAGACAGAATGAGTGAAAGAATAGGGAACAAAGGGAAGAAGACTGAGAAATCAATTGTTTTATGTTTAAAAAGAGTGTAACATTTTAAATTTTAGTCCTGTTGATAAGTTCTTTTACCAAACTGATTTTATCTTCCTGTTTGGTATTTTCTTTGTGTTAAAGTAATATATGTACTGTATACACAGTATAAAACTTATCTGTAAGTACTAGATTTTTTAAAAATTTTACTTTAAAATTATAGTTAACTTAGAATATTATATTAGTTTTAGGTATACAACATATTGATTAGACATTTATACACCTTACAAAGTGTCACCAAGGTAAGTTGACCCATCTGACACCATACATAGTTATTACAGTATTATTAACTATATTCCTTGTGCTGTATTTCACATCCCTTTCTTATGACTATTTTTTATAAATGACAGTTAGTACAGAGTGCTAGGTTTTAATGAAAAATAGCAGACTCCCTGTCTATCCTATTCCTAATTTCAGCTCTGATCATATTTCGAGTGCTTATGATATTGTTTTTTGATTTTTTATATTTAGGTATTAACTATTCCTAAGATGGAAGATGAGTCATTAGCTCTCCTTCCTGCACATCTTGTGTGTTCCCTCTGAGTTCCCACCCCCCTTTCCACACATAGACTCTTTCCGTCTTCCATTTTATTATTGTTTTTGGTTAACTCAGGTTTTATATTATTATAACCGTGTTAACTATTATTCTTAGCTCAGATGGTGTGTATAACTGCATTTCCTTTCTTGTACATGTTTTAGTCTTTCTGTAGCACATCGTTGCCCTGTTTTTTACTCATGTACCGATCACTAACGCAACTCCCAATAGCTCAGCAGAACCAAGAATTTCTTCTAAATCTATTGAAATAGACTGCTTATTTTCTCAGTTCCATTTTCTTCTTGGTCCACATTGGAGGCTCTCGCAAATGTCTAGTGATCCTTGCTTATCTTTTCATATTTAGGAGTAAGGCACTAAAAAGTTGATTGGCAGTCCTGCACATGGGCAGAATTTACTTGCTGTAACTTACTCTACATAGTCTGTTTCTCTGGGCATCCTACTCTCTGTAGGCCTTTTCTTCTGGGCTGATCAGTTTCTCAGGGGAGTCTTCCAGTAACCTTGCTTTGGTGTGTAATGGAAGATGGGCTAGTGGCTTCACTCTTCATTGGGTACAAACATTTTCTTTTCTTCTTGTCTTCAGTATGGCTTTTGTTTCATCTTTCTTTTCTCTGATGCGCCATTAAAAAACTTTTTTTGCTTCTTACATAATATGTCCATCATTTCACCTAAGATTTAAGGAATCTTAACACTGTAGAAAGAGGATAAAACATACAAAGTTCTTGATATTAATATTTGCTATGGTACCATGAGAGAGAAAATATTTGCACTGGTTTACTCAGTTTTTAAAATATTATTTATCTCTCTTTTGATGGAGTAAAAAAACCAATATGATTTTTTAAAACATTAAATAGTGTAAATAGAAAGTGCACAAATTTTGAAGGTACAACTTATGAGTTTTTACATGTGCATATACCTGTGTTATTACCACCCAGATCAAATTATTGAATATTTCTAGCCTAATGGAAGACTCCCTGATGCCCTCTCCTGGTCGGTACCCCACATCAACCAGAGTTAAGTACTAGTCTTACTTTCTTCCCAATAGATAAGGTTTTGCCTCTCCTTGAATTACAGTGTGTTCTCTTTTATGTTGACTTCTTTCAGTCAATATAGTGCTGCTGAAATTTACCCATATTATTACATCATTAGTTTGTTGTTTTTTATCTTTATGTGCTATTTCATTGTGTATTTATATACAGGGAATACCATTTACAAATATTTCAACATGTCACTTTAACAAGCATAAACTTTAAAAAATATACAACCATAATACCATTATCATATCCAACAAAATCAATACTTTTTAATACTAATTACTCAATTTATTTTCTCCAATTATCTTTAAAATATCTTTTTTGATTTGGTTGTTTCGAATCAGTTTTCAAAGTCCACTTACTACAATTACTTCTTAAGACCCCTTTTAATCTATAACAGTCTCTCCCTTTCCCTCCTTTTTACAACTATTTATTTGTTGTAGAAACTGGGTTATTTGTTCAGTAGAATTTCCTATATTTGGCTTTGGCTAATTATATCACTGTTATTTAACATGTACTTCCATCTTCTGTATTTCATATACACTAATGATTAGAACAGAGGCTTGATTAGATGTCGTATATGTCTCTTTTAGATTATTATATTTCATTACTTTTTCATGGCTTTTTGTTGTCCACTTATAGCGATACATTAAAGTCTGGATTCCTTTGTTTGAAAGGTGGTGGGACCTGTGGGTGATGGAGGGCTGCTGTGCTCTGCAGGGGAGCATATCTTCTTAGTGGAGAGGGCAGGAATCTGCCCATAAGCCTTTTTCTTTTTCATGCATAGATGGAAAAGAATGTGGCACACTGAATCCCTGAGTAAAGGAGAAAGGAAGTAGGAGTGACCAAAATGGAAGAGAACATTAAGGGAGTTTTAATGCTCGGCTGAGTCTGTCAGTTTTTCTGCATTTTACCTCCTTCCTTGTGGCAGCCCAGAATTGGCTGCTATGTTGCCCAGTGATTGTTTCTCTCTCCCTCTGATACCCCTGTTACAAATCTGTGGACGGTGCCAACTTAAGTTAGAAAACAGTTCTTGAATTTTGAGGCCTGGAGGTGTGAGCACCAGAACTCCTGCTCAGTAGCCAGGCAGAACACAGGTGCATCTCTTCCTGAAGATCTTGGCTTGTGTTCTAAACTTTTCCTGAACACAAGCATGGAGATTTTCTTAGGTTGTTGGGGCAGCTCCTTGGTTTTTCTTATTTTGCTTTCAAACTGCTGAACTCTGATTGGTTTTTCTTTAAGTCTGTCCTGTGTGTCATACCTTTTTGTCTGCTAATGATATCCTCCTGTTTTCCAGACCTGTTTTTTTCTTTTGTATTTAAGAAGGAAGGAGGAAGGAGAAGTAAACATATCAGCACAGTTTGGCTATCTTGAAAGTTTCACAATTCACTTTTACATACTATTTAACTCACCTTCAGAGCAAAGCCATGACTTATCAGAAATTATAGACGTGGACAATCCTTTTTTCCTTAGTCATGTTTACTTAAACTTTTCTTCCACATTACAGATATTAAAAAATATTACTTGGTATTCAGAACGGGTTTTAACTGAAATTTCACTGGGAAGTCTCCTGATACTGGTCGTAATAAGAACCATTCAATACAACATGACAAGAACAAGAGTAAGTATTCCATAGCTATTTTTCTATCTTTATGCATACAGTACAATTAAGATCATAGTTGAAAGCAATCACATTATTTAGAGTGCTAATATCCTCATGAAATATGGTAGAAAAATACAGAGCAGCATATAGTCACTGTATTACATGATCGCAAGGTACCATATTTATTGTCTATTTCTTAATATGTGATTGTATGATTAGAAATACTTTACACAAAATAGAAAACAAGCAGTGGAGCACATTTAGATATGATGTGTTTTATCTTTGCTGGACCGATAAAACTGATTTACCTTTTAAAAGCAGCAACAAACTAAGAAGATAAGAGCACAAGAAAATATGAATTTAGTTGGGAAAGAAAAAAAGAAGAAAGAGAATACTTTAAAGAGTAAAAGGACAATTTCGAATGGATCATATTTGTAGTACCTGGGTGTAAATTTCAGTTTTGGTCAATAGAGAAGCAATACACAGTATTCATAGCTCAGAGAAATGGTCAAGTTTACTGAACTGTTTTCGATTATTTCCTTCTGTGAGGCTAACATAGATACATGTCTATAATCTTTTATCTGAAACTCTAGGAGCCAGATGTGTTTTAGAATGGAGAATGTTTTGATTTTAGAAAGATAATTGTAGTGCATATACTTAGACTATATGTAACCATTAGGATCTGGAGCAGCACACTGTAATTAAACATTAATATTTCTGCAGTGAAGTATTTCAGTGTTCACCAGGGTAGGGATAATGAAGACCATAAATAGCATCATACTCCTTTGTGCCAGATGTTGCTTCCAAAAGAGTGGTGAAAAAACTTTGAACTTTCAGTGCTTTATTGATTTTGGAATTACAGAGAAGGGATCATGGAACTGAACTTTCAAAAATCAATGACAATCGAGTTTACATTTGCTTCTAATTAACCTTGCTTAAAATATAGAGAAGACTTGATGAATGTTTTCAACTTGCTGTTTTCTGACAGGACAAGTACCTTCACACAAATTGTTTGGCAGCTTTAGCAAATATGTCGGCACAGTTTCGTTCTCTCCATCAGTATGCTGCCCAGAGGATCATCAGGTAAATATGAGCTTCAGAAGAAATTCTGATTTTTGCCTTCTGGCTGACTTATTGACAAGGACACTATGGCTGTCCCTTTTTAAATGTTATCTGCAAAGAATAGCAGATTTTTCTACTTAATTTTTTATTACCTTCTTTTGTTGAAAATACCTTGTTCTCCTTTGTTTTCTAACCTAACTTTTCAAAGTTAATTGGATTTACTTTCAATCTTTTCATAAGTCTCGTTTTAAGCTTTGCATGTTAGCTTTTTACAGAGGAACAGGTTTATTTCTTAGTAAAGCAAACTAAATCTTAACATATTTACTGAGCATATTATAGAGCATCACACTACCCTTTTGAGGAGTTATCTGCTTGTTTTAGAGAATTATTTTTATAGCGGTTTACCATATTAGTCTCCAATTGTTGCCACAAATTAATGATTTAACACAAATTTATTATACAGCTCTGTAGATTAGAAGTTTAACACTGGTCTCACTAGGCTAAAATCAAGATGTCAGCAGGGCTGCCTTTCTTTCTGGAGGCTCTAGAGAAGAATCTGTTTCCTTGCCTTTTCCAATTGCTAGGAGCTCCCATTCCTTGGCTCATGGCCCCTTTCTCCATTTTCAAAGCCAGCAACAGTAGGTTGTTGAGTGTTCCTCACTTCCTGTCACACTGACTTCCTCTTCTGGTACCCTCTCCCCCTTTGAGGGTCCTTGTGATTGCCTTGACCCTGCCCAAATAATCCAGGATAATGTACCTGTCTCAAGGTTTTTAACTGAATCATAACTGCAGAGTCTCATTGCCATGTAAAGTAACATACTGACAGGTTCAGGGGATTAGGATGTGGATATGTTGGGAGGAGCTATTTTTTTTGCCTGCCACAATATCAGCATAAACCCCTCTGTCTGAAGGCACCCATTGCCAAAGATATGGTCTTTAAGGGTAGGAAAGCTAATTAACAAACGATAAATGAATGTCTTTTGCAGAGATTTTAAACATGTGAGTACTTGTCGATCTTTAGGTCGGATGCTCAAGATTGTATTAGTGGCTCTCAAGTAGAAGTTTTCTATGTAAGTCAGTGAAGTCAGATCGTTTCCTTTAATTCTTGCTTTTTGGGCAATGTAGTTTTGACTATTAGTTTTTATGTTCCAATCATTGGTGGTGATTACAACTTCATATTACTTTAAACTCTAATCTCACTTTCTGCTCATTGATTAGAGACATTTATTAACCTTGGCTCATTTTTATCTGTCACTCAGAATTAATTTATGGTCTTTGTTTATTTATCCTTAGTAGAGGATATTTTCTGCTAAATTAGACTAAAATAATCCAGTACGTTATATTGGATTATTTGGGGGGTTCATACTTGAGAGATTGTCCAGTTTACTGACATTGGACTAACACTAACTTCATAATTAAAACATAGTGCCTCTTCATACCTGAAATTCTTCCAGATGTTCTAAGAGACTTTAGTTTCTTAAAAATTAACCTTTGTCTCCATGCTTTATGTTAGCATGACCGATTTAGTGATATCTGTGCTTCTTTGTGGTCTGTTTTTCTTTGTGTACATGTGGAGTTTTATAATGGTTTTATGAAGATTTCTTTACAAGATTAATTTTCCTCAACTGATTTGTGAACCTTTGACTCATTCAACATGAAAATGCCAAATGAACATAATTTAAGTTCTGATAAAATGTATTAAACAAGATTAAATAAAAATTTTCTAGGGGTAAGAATTAAGGAAAAAAGCACTGTGCCAGGTTTTCTGTATATGATGACTAAGGTAGAAAATCAATCATATTTGGAAAACTAAGAAATGTAATTTATATTTGCAATTTGGGACTATTTTGATCAGGTTTATCATCAATAAGGAGTACTGCTTTACTTAATTTTAATGGAGTTTTGTTTACCATTATAGTAGCAAAAAACTGTGTTAAGCAAGGAATATCAAAATTGATTATAAAAATTCCTGCCCTCAAGTAGCTTGAACTTTAGTAGCCAAGATAAGACAAGGACCAACATATATTACATACAGCAGAATGTGGTAAATGTTAGAAGGAAAGAAAATTTCCCAAGGTGAGGGCGAGTGGTTGGTTCAGAGAATAATGAGATCACATCTCATTGAGAAATTAGGTAAGGTAAGTTGAAAGAAATGGCACTAGAGACTGATACGAGAAAGCATCAACCACAACAAACCAAAACGAGGAGGTGTGATAAGAGAGCATGGTTTATATTTAAAAAATAACCAGTGCCATTTCAGTTGTGGACCTGCATGTACAGGGATTATAGGAGAGAAACCTTCAAGAACCAGGTGGGGCCTTCATGTGGAGGGGCTTGACTGTCAGATCACAGTGTAGGATAATGAAAGTAAATGGAGATGAAAGGTCAGATTTTTAACACACACAAAAAAAATGTGAATGAATGAGCTGTACATGGATTTTAAAAGAAACAATGTAAATTTCTAGAGTTATCAATTTCAGCAATGGTATCAGCATGTTTTGCTTGTCACACTGAGGGACATGCAGTTCTAACAAGTTCCCAAGTGCTGCCAGTGCTTCTGGTCCAAGGGCCACAGTTAAGTAGCCAGTATGGACCAGAGCATCTATATCATCGAGGAGGGAGCTTTTTAGAAATGCAAAATGTCGGCCCAGCTTCATACCTGCTTTATCAGAATCTTCATTTTAACATCCCCAAGTGATTTGTACATACATTAAACTTTGGAAGGCACTTTGAATTTGGGCCTGGAAATTAAGATTTATCCTCTTAGAAAACACTTGTCATGAATTGGAAATGAGGCCCAGCTTTTTTGTGCCTTGAGGAAACTCATTTTCTACTAAATGTTTGTGTTTTTAGGGGATAGAATTGTAAAGTATGATAGGGAATGCATAACAAACACTGTTTAGACGCACAGATTTATTATAGCAGTGTGAGTCAAGATTCACCAGATGCTCTAGTAACTCCTTCACATGAGAAGTAATCAGTTTTCATGTACACATTTTCTAAATCCTCTTTTAGGAGGAGACTATACAATTTTGTATCTGTCAGTTGCAAAACTTAAAAAAAGCCAATATTTCATGTGATCTTCAGCAAAATGCAAAACAGAATACCGTGTTTCATTGCTGTGAAAGTAGGATGTAAATAAAGCTTTCAAAAACCTTCTTAGCTAACCAATGTACTATATACTTGAAACTAATTTTAAAAATCTTAAAAAATAAAATAAAAACCTTAGCTGAACATGAATGTAAGGAATGATTTCATATGGTGTCTAAGGTATTGTTTTATAATCTATGACAATGCGTCTTCCACGAACTTTTGGTATTCTAGTATTGTAGAAAAATCACAAACATGATTTAGGTTTTGTTCAATTGTAAAGACTGAATATGCTATAAGCATGGATATTTGAAATCATTATTTGGGACTACAGGGTTATTAATTCAATTAAAAACATTTATAAAAAGTAAATTACATGCAAGGGATTGTTGTGGGTTACAAATTAGCATTACTTCCTACCTTTAAGACATCCCGGGTTGCCTCTTGTGTCATCTTCCAACTACCTCCTTCCTCTGGCTTCCCCTTCACCTTTGGTTTAACACATACTTTCTCCAGCATTTCATCCTAGATTGTTTTCTTCTTTCTTCTCATTTTCCCTGAGAGTTCACATATATGCTTGTGACTTCATTTACTATGCACTTGTGTACAGGAAACCATCCAAATGTACATCTATAATTCTGAGATTGATATTCTCTCTCTCTCTCTTCCCCTCCCTCTCCCTCCCTTCCTCACTCCCTCCCTTCCTCCCAGAGGCAGGTAATGCAGTATAGAGGTTAAGACCACAGATTCTGAGTTTCTGAGTTTGTGATACCAGCTCCAAAACTTACTAGCTATGGATTCTTAGAGAAGTCACTTAACTTCTCTGTGTAGCAGTTTGCCTATCTGTAAGGTAGAGTGATAGTAGTTGCTGTCTTATCTAAGTGGATAAGGTAAGGATTGAATGAATTAATACTTGTAAAGAGCCTGACACATAGTACGTGGTATTTAAGTAGTGACTAGCTGAAGCCTAACTCTATTAACCTCACTACCTTGGTATCCCACTCTTAGCTCAAACTTTTATTCTGTTTAAGACCGTACTCATTTTTAAACCCACTCTTCCTTTTAAATTCCCTGTCCTTGGTAATGGCCCTCACCACAGCCACCTAAATTGCCAAGCCAGAAACCTACAAGTAATTCTCTACCATTTCTCTCTTTCCTTCAAATGCTGTATCTAATTGGGCCCAGGAATTCTGACTAACTTTACCATTGTAATTTGCATTCATACCCTTTTTCCTGTCTTCACTGTTGCTACCTTGGTTCACATGTTCGTGATACTCACCAAAACTGTCATTAGTCTGCCCAGTGCTTTTGCCTACCTCTTTGCCACTCCACAGTCGACCTTCACATTGCTGTATCCATTTGAAAAATATATCTGACAGACAATATTGCTCCCTATGCTTAAAATCATTAAACGGCTTCCCTTTGCTAGCGTGTTAAAATTCAACCTCCTTAGAGCAGTGGTTCTCAACTGTGGGCGATTTTGTCCCGAGGGAACATTTGGCAATGTCTAGAGTAAGGTTTTGTTTTGTTGTTGCTACAATGGGGGAGGAGGTTGCTACTGACATCTAGTGGGGAGAGGCCAGGGATATTGCTAAATAGATTATAATACACAGGAAAACAAAGAATTATCTAGCCCAGAATGTCAGTAGTGCCCAAGCTGAGGAATCTTACTTTAGAGTGACATGATCAGGGTCCTGCCCTCTGCTCTTAATCTTCGATTACTACTTGACATATACCTGCTGTTCTGTCCTTACTGAGTCGATACTGTCCCTGCACTTGCAGTTTTACTCCTCTGTCTGGGTAAGTGTGATCTGTGACTAGAAAAACGTTGAGACAGTTCCTGGTATCACCTATTCTTTCTGTAGGGCTTTTTCCACCAGCTTCCCTCCTCTCATTCTGTTTTATCTTGAATCTGCAATGATCAAGCCCCCTCTTGCCATCCCTCCCACACCTCCTTGGCCTTTTTACTTTAGACCAACTGCTGCTAACACAATCGCTTCATATTTCCATATTCAGATTAGAAAGAGAAAGAACCCAGTTGGCCCTATTCATCTCTTTTTTAGCAGCCCCAGGTCTCTGTCAGTTCTGACCCAGGGCAAGTTCCTGGGGCAGGCGTGGGGTTGGGGTAGGAGATATGAAAAAAAAAAGGCACATGCTTAGAAAATATGGCTATGGTGACTTGGTTTCTCTCAGAGGTAGGTGTGGGAGAGAGAATTTCAGTCTTGATCTTGTGACACACTGGCCTGGCCTAAAGTTTAATCAAGTCTTGTTACTTAAGCAAGTAGTAATTACTGGAGATAAAAGACTTATCTTGTATCTCTTTGCATTACTCTAAAGAGAATAGCTCTCAGTAGGCACACAATAGACTTGTAATAAATACTCAGTGACTTATTCTTGGAAAATGGACTGGCATCTGGGATTTTACGCTTAGTTCTGGCACCTGTTCTGAGACTGCACATCAGTTGATTCATCTCTGGCCATGTTTTGCAGACAACCTGTTGGCTTGTCCATGCTAGTGAAGTTTATAACAATGCAAGACATGATTGAAAGCCTTCTGGTTTTTCACACCTCTTGAGAATAATGTCTTTTAGAATAAGATTTTTTAGAGTGGCCCATGGCATCAAAGAGAGATAGACGATTTGTTTTTAATAATACTTTTCTAGTATTGGCCTATTACATCAGTCTTTCTCACTTCTATCCCCACTAAATTCAGTTTTCATGGATTAAGTTTTCTTTGAACTAAATAATATATTGAACTGAAAATGAGAATATTAAGAAGCAAGGTGGTCTCTTTGTAGTTGGGATAAATTTAATGTTACACAACATAATATTCAAATATATAATATAGTAATATACCTGGTTATTTCTCTTGGTTATAATATTTCAGGAATACTTTCTTATACTAAAAATAAGGCTCATTTAATGATAAATTCATACTGTCAGCTTCAGTGTCTCATCACTAGTCCCTTTTTCATTACATTTAAAACTGGTAGCAGTCTGGAGGTTTATACACTTTAGGGTGTTGGTGTTACACCGCTGGTAAGTGGGCATCCCAGGCTTGTCCAGATCAAAAGCCCAGGCTCATTCCACTGCACTGTCCCAGCAAGACTGGCAGGATGTCATTTCCGAGAGTAAGTCACCTGCCCTGGGACCATGGGTCCTAACTCCTGTGGGTTTTCTGAAACAGTAGGTTCTCTGCAATCTAAGGTAGCCCCTCACCTCTCATTCCAACTTCCTTTCAATATAGTAAAGTACCTAAAGTTATAGCAGCAAAGTCTGAAAGATCTGTTTTTGTTTTTGTTTATCTTTAAACTGGCTAGTTAACAAAGGTTTAGATTTGTTCAGGAATTGCAATACATAGTGTATGGATGTTGTCCTGGAAAATTAACATGGCAAAGAGGACAAGAACTGTATATCTTTTAGCTTGAAACTCTATTGCCTTACATCTAACGCTGGATGTTAGGTTTTTTTTTTATTTTTAAATCAGCGAATACTTACTGAGCTTTTGCAACATGCCCAGTGCTGTGAAGTCCTCTTTAATTTGAGATTTTTTACATATGAATTTGAGACTGATGTAATTCATTGTATCTAGAAATTAAGTGTTATAGTCATGTTGCTTTTATTTTTTAAAGCTTTAATTTGAACCTTATGTAAGATCATTATAGTCAGGAAATTGTTTCTTTAGGGAAGGAATTATCTGATATTATAAGTTATAACAAATAGTTCTGTTTCCAGAATCTTGGTATGTTATTTAATTTCTGTTTTCCATTTCTAAAGCGATATATGCATGATACCTGTTTCATGTGACTGTTGTAAGAGTTACTAATGTCTTGTAAAGACTTTTGCAGGTCTGTATGCTCTATTACAGTATTATAACATTTTTGAAATAATTTTAATCTAAAAATCAATCTGGATAAAATTTCTTGCTCAATCAATATTTCTAGATTCTACCAAAGGATTATCAGTTTGCCTATTTTTCCCAAACATTTTCCTAAATGAAGACCTCATTGAATATAGATCAAGAGTTTTTAATAATAGCATGTTTTATTTTAGATTGGTAGGAGATTTAAACAATGGTTTTATAGTGTAAGTACTTCTATTAAACTTATATGATTTATTTTTTAAAAGATAGAATTAACTTGTTCTTGCTGAATGCCTGGGCAGTAAAGAAGTTCCAGTTTCCCTTTGGTCTTTGCTGATCCTTGTTTGATCTTGGCATAGCAGTAGCCAAGAAAGGAAGGAGAAATGTTTTGCCTTAAAAATCTGGCTTCCTGTACTTCCTACAGCCAGTGGTGCTTTGAAGGTGGCTAAAATTTTCAGAAAAACCTGACCTGACTTGCTTTTAGTTTAGCCCTTTCTTACAAAATTATGCGGAGAGCATTTAGACAGCTCCTAGTTGAAAATTTTGTTTCCAGTAGAAAATTTCTAACTATACAGAGATAGCCATGAATTTTTAAGTGCTCATTCCTGTAGACTGCTGTGAAGGATCTGAGATTTTGCTCTACTTCAGGCTAACAATTTAGTCTGCCACAGTTTTATAGATCCTGATAGAAAGTCAAGATTTCTGGGTCAGAGACAAAGGATAGTTTCTTATTCTCAGCAGTAGTAGGAGTCACAGTATCGTTGTTCATGCCCACAGGGCAGTGCAATAAGGGCCAGTTGGCATCTGCATAGGCAGTGGGTTGCATTACAGGAGAGGAACCCTAAGTTTAGGACAACTCCAAGCCTATTATTTGTAAATAATAGGCTTTAAGCAAACCTGCCCAACTTTTCTTTTGCATTGGGACATCTTTACTATATTTGATAGCAAACTGCCCTCTGCTCTAGAAGGAGACTGTATCTCTGACTTTCCCGTCTATTCACTCTACAAACATTCATGAAAAGATAGTTTAGAGCTCAAAGCTGTGAATACCTTTGCTTTCACGGAACACAAGAGATCCATGGGGAATTGTCTTTACCTAGTTACGCGTTTCTATTGCCATTTAGAAAAACCTATCATTGTGTCATTAAGATAGCTAGTTGATACTGCTCTTGGTTTTATATCTCCCTTGCTACTGCATTGGATTTATGTATCGTAGAAGTAAAGGATTGAATGGCGTCACCAGTCTCTGCTTTGTCCGTGTGTCATAATGAATCTCCTGCTCAGGTGTCAGTGTCATTAACAACCCTTAAAGCCTTCTTTCTGAGTGGCTTTGACAAAACCAGAATACTTTTAAGCACCAATAATAAAATTATAGGTTTGGAAAGACCTATACATGTGGAAATTTTGAAACCTAGAGTTCTCATGTGACCAGTCTAAGTGAATACTATTGCAGAAGCAGACATAGACATCGAGTCTCAGCTCTTTGCGTGCTGTTCCTTCCAGAACAAAAGAGAACGGGGGTGCACTTGTGCCTGTGCCCTGCTATGTTGTAAAATGCTAAAGCCAGAGAAGAGAAATGATGTGACTTAGTAAAGGATTTTCCTTCCTGATAAATTTTGCATGTTTCACGGTCTTTGTGAAAAGCACCTTTTCCAAGACAAAGAAACAAGGGTTGTAGTCGTGGGAGAACTGGGAGTAAACAGAAAGGTAAAGAGACTTTAAATGATTCACGTGTCCAGTGTAAATACATGCAGAATCAGAGGTACCAGGGATAGGGACAAACAAGGGAAGAGAGGATACTCACTTCCTGAGGAGAGAGAAAAAGGTAGTTGGGAAAAGGTAGCTGCCGAAAAGGTATTCCCTATCACAAATATTAATGAGTGTTCTGAGCATTTAACATTTATTTTTATATGCCTCAATTTCCTCATTTACAAAATGGGAATATCGAGTCTGCTGTGAGAGAGAAATGCGTTATCGTTTGTAAGGCACTTAGAATGCAGATTTTTGAGTAGCAGTCTTCCCTGTTAGAGGATTGACAACACCAGGTCTTATTTATTATGATGGCTCGGTAGGTATTTGAAGGATGAAATTCTGATGCTCTAATTGGATTAAAATAAATAGTTAAAATTTACTGGCTATAGGTGAGGAAGAAACAGCATGCTATACAGACTTTCATTTTTTTTGTATAGCTAGTATGTGCCATGCGCTACATACTGGGCCCTACTCAGTGTTATCATGTTATTTGATGATATGGGTATTATTATTTTTATCTTATAGTGAAGAAACTAAATCTCAGAGAAGTAATTTTATCTAAGGTCACCTTGCTGGTCACCAGTGCTGGGATTTAAACCTTCATCTGTCTTTTATCCATTATACTTTCTTTGTCAAGTGCTTCTTATAAAGTTTTAAACTAAAAGCATGCAGATAATTTGTGTACAAAACATGTTCATTTCGCGCCATGTCTTGGGTGAGTTGTCTTCCACTTTCTAAGCATGCATGAGAGTCAAGTTCTATGGAGAATGAGATATGTGAAGATGATCAGTTCTCCCAAGGATGGCGCATAGTAGTCAGTACCTTTCTAAACACATAGGAGAAAGATTAATTGATGACAAATTATGCACCTTCCTAGACGCCCCAGTTGAAAAAGATCTATGGGGCCCTTTGGGTTTGAGGCCCATGGGTTAAGAAAAACTATAGGAACCAACATTCCTGTTGGTGCTATTTCTCCATTTAAAATGTGCCTGTTTTTTCACCTTCATTAGTCAAACATGAAGATCTTATTGAAGCATGAGAATATTGATATTATTTACTTAATGAACTTTCATGAATCCATCAATCCTGGATTTAGAAGTATATACAAGTCTGTCATTATTTACTACCTGATGTGGGCATAATAATAGTACCTTTGTACACAAGCTAAAGACCGTTACATCATTATGGATTTTCCACTTAGATTCACCCAATATTTGATAAATCACTGGGATTGTAAATAGATCTTCTGAGAAACACCAGTAACTGGTTCTAATAATGTTTTCCTTCACAGAGTATTTTATAACATGATTGTGATTTTAAAAACAAACAAACAAGGGTAGGTATTTAGGAGTCATTTAATCGTTTACCAGATATTTTCTATATATTTACCATGGTCAAATATTGGCAGTCAATGGAGATTCATGTAACATACTCATGCTCTGCCTTCTGCAAGCTTTTAGTCTAGCCGAGTCAGTGGATGATAATCATCGAACCCCACATGTGTTGTGTTGAAGAATAAGCTCTGAAGACAAGGCAGAAAGTAGACAGCTTACCTGAGTGTCACTGAAGTCTTCCTCAGTGAGGTGGTACTTGAGTTACATCTTAAAATATGAGCATTTACTCCTTTTAAATTGGTGATAAGGGAGGCAACTCTTTTTTTCTATCTGATTCTTGGCCCTTCCCTTAACTCCCTTTAGAAACCTTAGGTAAGATTTCACTTATACAAAAATAGTTTCCTTTCAGCAACTTAAAAAAGAACTCACAAAACTTACTCCATCTAACTCACCTCTCACAAGAAGGTGATAAAGATTTATTAAAATAAAAACTACCATAAAAACTATCTGCCACACTGACCTTAGTCCAATTTTAATTTGTTATTTAGGAAACTTTTCAGTTTGTGTTACAGTTGTCAGATGATTGGAATACTCAAATTATTTTAAAATTTAGTTTGACTAAAGATGTCCATCAGAGCAGTAGTTTTCCATTGGAGTGGGATGGGAAGGGGTGGATAAAATGTGTAGTATGTGTTGTGGGGGTGGGAAAACAGGTAACTACCAGCAAGAAGGTTACTTCTTCAACTTGTGGATTTATGCATTACTAACCAGGGTAAGTAGATAAACTTTTATTTTTCTTTTGATTGGTAGATAAATTTTTAAGTATCATTTAGAAGCTTTACAAACGAGTGATCATTTTTTTTCTTTTTAATTTGTAAAACTTAAAACACATTAAAGAGAATACTATAATGAACCTTTAGGTTTCTATCATGCAGCTTCACCAAATATATCAGTTCATAACCAACTTTATTTTGTTGATATCTCCACCTTTTCCTACCTACTCTGGATTTTTTGAAGCAGTTTCTCACATCATTTCATCTATCAAAATTACATTATGTAAACAGATAAGTTTTTTGAGGGGGGGTTAAACATTTTATTTGATTATTAGTTTCAAGTATACAGTACATTGGTTGGACATTCGTATAGTTAATGAAACGATCCCCCTGATTACTCTATCACTTATCCGGCTCTACACATAGTCATCACCTTACTGCTTCTACATTCCCTGTGCCGTGCTCCCCATCCATGAGACCATCTCTCAGCTACTAATTTGTACTTCTTTAACTCTTCACCCTTTTCTCCCAACTTCCCAACCCCCTCCCCTCTAGCCATCACCAGATTGTCTTCTATATTTGTGAGTCTTAAACAGATAAGTTATTATGAGCATCTATTATGATTTGGTCTTTCCACAAGTGGTAGAAAAATAAAATCAGTGTTATCACTATCATCCAAAATATGGGGATTAGCCATACTTTGAGTCTTTAGTCATTTGAATATGATTCAGTTCAGGGCTTACTCTGTCACACACAATGCTAGTCATTGTTATATGGAGGCTGTCTTACTTAATTGTGGCTATAGGCTTGTATGAGGTACATAATTTCTATTTCTCAGATGAGGAAACTGAGGTTCACAGAGACTATTCAGAGTCAGATAGCTCAGAGTATAGTGGAGCTTACATTGGAATCTAGTTCTGACCTTAATCTAGAAGTGTTCTTCTCTTAATGGCAGACCTGACATGATTAATAGTGAAGAAGAGAAACAGCTGTCAACTACTTTAAACTCAAAATTCTCAGTTATAAAAGTGGAATGTTTGTGGTGTAGAGTTTCCACAGTCTTCTCTCTTGGATCACACCAGTGCGGAGGTTCTGTAAGTGTGGTCTACAGACCACAGATGTTCCATGGCGTTTAAGCTGTTTTTATACTAGGACATCATTTGCCATTTTCACTGTGCTGCCATTTGCACCAATGTTGTAAAAGCAAAGCTGGAGTAGAACTGCTGGTGCCAAACTGTGCTAACACTCTCACTGTGATCTACAACCACACACAGCAGTAAAAGAGAAAAAAAAAAAGCCACTTTAAGAATGTTCTTGATGAAACAGTAAAAATGATTAGTTATAATAAGTCTTGACCTTTGAATAAGTATCTTTAATATTTTGTGTGATAGACTGGGAAGTTCACATAAAACATACTGCATATTAAACTACAGTGCTTGTCTTGAGAAGAAGCACATGTATGGTTGAATTGTGAGCTGCATGAGCCACTTTTTTGATGGGATACCATTTTTTTGTGAAGGAGTGGGTGACAACCAGTGGCTGTTTAGACTTGGCAGACATTTTTGTGGAAGGAAAAAAAAAAGTGAGCCTGTCACTTCAAAGAAAACAATGACTAGTGTTAGTTGCCAGTGATAAAATTGGAACTTACAGGCAAAATTAGAATTTTAAAAAACTTGTATTGGCACTATAAGTTTGACAGCTTCCCAATAATTAAAGACATTTGTTATGAGATTGATGAAGATATTAATAAGTGTGGCATTTTTTGAAAGATCTGTATAACTCTGTGAAGCAAGTTTTCAAATGACCAAAGCATGAAGTTACAGAATTAGGCATGAATGATAAGATTCATTAAAACTGCAAAATAGAATAATGGGTCTTAAGGCAACAGACTCAGAAAAGTTCTTTGTTATGATTTCCGATTCCACATTTTAACTAATTTTTAAGAAACTACCACTTGAATTTTATTATAATGTCAAAGAATATCTACAGTTTTCTGTAAAGGGCATTAAAATACTCCCTTTTCCAAGTACATATATTATGAGGCTGTGTTTTTTTCATATGCTTCAACTAAAACAAGATTGATTTAAGAAACAGGAATGAGGATCTGTTTTTCTGTTAAGCCAGACAGTAAAAAGATTTTCAGAAACAAAAAATAATGCTACTCTTCAAACATTTTTTTTGTTTTGTTTTGAAAAGGAGTTGTTTTTCATTAAATGGTATGTTAACATATAATGTGTTCATTGTTATGTTTAAATGAATTAATAAGTATTTTAGATTTTTCTCAGTTCTATTTCGACTGGAGTTAACGTTTATAGGTATAACCCACATATTAAAAAGTTCTTTGGGGTCCCCAGTAATTTTTTTAAGAGTCTGAATGGGCCTTGAGAGAAGTTTAAGAACCACTGCTCTAATGCCCTCTTAGAGGATGGGGTGGAGCTAGTGAGCGTGAGTGTGTCTGTATTACAAAGTTCACTGTATATACTTTTAAATATCTACTGTTTCTGAATTACTTATACCCTTACTTCCTTCCATCAATATAATCAATAGTTAGCTATGTTTGTATTATTCATGCTTTCATTTAATATTTATTGAGAACATAGTTATCAGGGGTTGGGAAAGAAAGGGGATATACGGAATATATAAATCATGTTTATTCTCTGTAAGAGCTCACAGTCTTTATCTTTTAAAGTCATGGGAATGTTATTGTACTAAATTGTCTTATAAGTTTATTGCTTATCTTGCCTGGGTGTGGCTAGAAAACAAGTTTGTTCCTGTTGTCTGTTGCTGTGTAACAAACCACCCCAAAACTTAGTGGCTTAAGGCAACAGTTTATAATAATCTCTCACAATGCTGTGGGTGGATTGCTTAGCGAGTGATACTCACCTGAGGTCTTCTACATGCTTGCATTTGGGAGGTGGCTGGGTTGGACTTCCAGTATGTCCCAGCTTCATGGCCAACATGTGATACCAGCTGTTAGCTGGGAGGTCTGCTGAGTTGTCAACTGGAGGACCTCATTCTTTTCCATGTGACCTGTCCATGAGGTTTGGTCTCCTCACAAGTTTCCGAGAAGGATGTGCCCAAGAGGGAACATCCAAAAGTGACAGAAACCATAGGTTTCCTATGACCTAACCTAGCTCAGCTATCCCAGAACATTGTTTTTATCACATTTTATTGGTCAAAAGCAGTTCACAGGACCAGCCCAGATTTAAGAAGAAGGGACCACAAAAGGACAAAAACACTGTGAGGCTTGGTTCAGTTGTGGCCATCTTTGGTTACTAGCTGCCACAAGACCATCAAAAGACTATTAAGTGTCATAAATTATTACCCATTATAGCGGGAAGATGAGCAACTACTTTCATTCTAAAATTCTACGCTGAAGACACATGTCTAGATTTCTATTTAAAATAGAAAATTCTGCTGAATTCATTCAAATGCTGTCTTTGCATTTTTCTTTCCTTTGTTTAATTTATATGTAACGTAAATGTCCTCTCCCTTGACTTCTGCTGGCATTCAGTTTCTTTTGTTCAGAAGGAAATGCCCACTTTCCAATAATGATGTTTTTATTTATAACCAGTGGGCAGAGTTCCTGTCCTGTGAATGCTGGTGTTGCTGCACTTGCTGGTCACCGAGTGGTCGATATTGGCCAGATCTTGTCTTTGGGCTCAGAAAATGTCTGTTATCCTGTGGCAGTGGGACTAGTTGGATGTTTACTCTGACAATGACAGCCCCAGAAGTTCTTTGCAAGAGTGGTTGAAGGGCGGGATTAAATTTGGAGGGTGGAGCTCAGAGATTGTTTGGGAGTGGCATTTATACAGCAGTCACGCTGTCTCGAACTGTATTATTGTGTGTGCTGTGGCTTAGAGATCTAGCTGGAGGAATTTGTTGGGGGAGGGGGTGGGTTGGTCCTTTAGCTAAAGCTCCCCTTGGTGGTGCTATTGCACTATAAACTTCCAAAGAAAACATCTTTTGGTGCTCCCCCACCCTTTTTAAGCAAACATTTTATTGGACACCTAAGGTGCAACAGGCCCTGTGCTAGACTTAGGAGAACTAATAAGACACACTTATTATTCCTGTAGTCTAATCCTGGCTATTCACTTTTCTGACATTTTCTCAAAAGGGAAAAAATAACACCTAATTAAATTCAAGCCAGGCCTGTAACTGCCTGTAGACACCCTGATGCTACTAACTGATTTGCCTAAAGATGATGTATTCACCAACTTCAGAATTTTAAAGTTACATAATAATGTATCAAATAGCCCTTAAATATATTTTTAAATGCTCAATTTTACTCTAATAAAATTGCAATTTAAAACCTCACTTGAGATGCCATTTTTCACCTATCAGATTAGAAAAATCTGTATGGTTATATATGATTATGTGGAAACAGACACTCTCAAACTTTGCTGGTGGGAGTGTAAATTGGTATAATTCCTATGAAGAACAATGTGGCAATATCTACCCAAATTCCAAATGCATGACCCAACAGTCATTCCCACATTTGCACAAAATAACAATGTACAAATTTGTTTTGCTGTTTTTTTTTACAATAGCCAATAGTTATTAGAAGTAACTCAAGTATACATCAGTAGAGACTTAAATAAATATGATAAACTGATACAATAGACATTGTGCAGCTATAAAAAAAAAAGTAAGGGTACTGATAGAAGGCCATCTAAGACAATTATGTGTAAAAAGCAAGGCACGGGATAATATTAGTGTAAGAGAAAAAAAATAAAGTATATTTGTGATTGTCCTTATTTACCTACAAAAACTCTGGAAAGATACATAAGAAAGTGATAAAAATGGTTATGAGGTGAGAGGAAAGCAAGAATTTCCACTGTATATGTTTCTCTCTTCTTTTTTTAATCATATAAACACCAAAGGGACAGGGATCTTTGTATTGTTAATGAATGTATCTCAAGTACCTATAACAATGCCCGGCACATAAATATATGTAGAATAAATGGTTATGCAAAAATAATTAGTTAAAAAACAAAAACAACACAGATTCATTACAGAAAGTGTAGACAAACTTAAAGACAAACATCCAAGTTATCCTTAGATTAATGCCTTGGTGTATAACACCTCCAGATAATTTTCTGTTTATATATGTATGTATATGTTTTCAGAAAAACAGGCTATAGCATATATAGAGTTTTTAAGTACTTTCATATATGTATATATGTGTATCTATGTTCAGAGAGATATTTCTGTAACATGGCTTCAAAATATTATTGAATTTATCCAAAAAAATTGATAATGCCTTGTATTTGGACATGTAAGTCGTTTGCACATATGCACATATATATACATATGGCTATGGGAAGAAAACCCTGCATGAAGGACATGTATGATAGTGGTTAGAGTGCACACTGCAGCAAGACTCCACCTCTGCCTCTTTCTAGCTGTGTATTCTTGGGCAGGTTACCTACATTTTTTGTGTGTACATTTCCTTATCTATAAAATGTGGATAATACAGTTTCTACTTTGTAGGGTTTTTGTGAGGAGTAAATCAGTAAAACTATGAAAACCATTTAGAACAATGTTTAGCATATTTAAGTGTTAGCCAATCCCTTCTCTCCAAATATGGAGCTTGGGAAAAAATGGCAAACTTGATTCTGAGTGACTATTACTATTATTTATGAGCCTCAAAACCCTTTGCAAGCATTTATTTGTAGTTGTCCTTTGGTTCTGTCCCCTAAAGTGATCCCCTGGGTCACAGTCAGGAGACCCTTATGGATAATTTATGTGATAAATTTAGCATGAAGATAAATGAGTAGCTGCAGGGGAATTCCTCTCCTCAAGGAGGCAGTCAGGTTCCACTGCTCCCAGATCTCAGGTGTGTCTTGTGTGACATCAAGTAGCAGGGAACGTTGTTCAGAGTTTTTTTCTGGGAAGAGCAACTTCAGAATGAGTGATCATTGACTCAGTTTACCTCGCTAAGTGATATTAACAGAGAGAAGAGGTGTTTGGACTGACCCGATCTTACTCGGTGTACATGCCGTGTTCATCCATCACCTCAGAAGCAGGACTTCCTCCTGCCCGGCCCCTACTTAGTTGCCATTTTTCTATTTACTTACATTATTTTTAAAAGGCTTTCTTTTCATTTCTTCTTCTGTGCTAATTAGCTTAGATTTCATTCCTGCCTATTTCTGAGTCTCACTAGTTATAAAGCTATTCTCTCCATATATTGGTTTTCTTAAAGTGGGGTACACTTGCTCAAACTGAAGCAGTTCTGAAATACAAATAACATGACTATGAATGGCTGTTTATATAGTTTTTTTATTTATGTATTAATGGGTGTTTCATGGACCACCCTCACATAAAGGGAAAACTGGAAGTTCTTTCTAATAGGTTTTATTAAAGAAGATTTTAATTTATAGATTATCCAAAAGTGACAACTAAAGTGTGAATAAAACATTCCAGAACAACAGAAAAAGTAACTAAATTATCAAGTATTTTACAGAAATTTTGTATTCCTTATCTCTAGAAATCAAATGTCTCATGTTAAAATGAAGATTGGGTTAGCTTAAGTTTTGTTTGCATAAGACTTCAATTCCTTATGAAGAAAAAAGGACAGTATGAAGATTTTTCTGGCATTAGGTTTTTATATTGCAATTACAAAATAGAATATTTTGTGATAATTGAACGATTTTGAGCATTTTTCCAAGCCAAAATATATTTTTTCTTTCACAGTGATACATAGTACATGAAATTGAGCTTTTCTTTTTTTACCAAACTATTTGTACCTATATTGCCAATATATATTGACCTTATTGTATCCCATAAGTAATTACTAACCCCAACTAGTCTAGACACTGGTGGTGATGTAATCTTATGCCATTTGTTTTATACTTTCTTAAAACTGGTTATTTATTAAGTGTTATGAAGTTTAAGGCAACACATGATCTCTCTGTTGCAACTGAAAAAGTGAAAATAAACCTTATTAAAAGCTAACTGTTATCATTACACATATATAAAAAGTTCATAGCTTGAAATAGTATTTTACTTTACCCTCTTATTCTTTAGGTGTTGATAAGAATTTCATCAAGCGTACCAGTAAAATTTAGATTCAACTGTGAGTAAATGAAAAACTGAAAATCCTAATAGATTAAAGAAGAAGTAATTTTCTTTTTCTCCAAGTAAAAGTCCATAGCAGGCCTTCAAGGGCTGTTAAGGATGCTCTTCTCCAGGAAGTCTGTGTTAGTTTCCTTTAACTGCTATGACAAATTACCACAGACTTAACTACCTAAAACAACAAAAACATGTCATCTCATAGTTCTATAGAAATCTGGCTAGGCTCAGCTGATTTCTCTGCTCCAGGTTTCACAAGGCCAAAATCAAGTTGTTGACGTGCTGAGCTCTTACCAGGACACTCTGGGAAGTATCTGCTTTCAGAGGGGTCCAGTTCCTTGTGATGGTAGAACTGAGGTCCTCAGTGCCTGACATTCAACCGGGGGCTGCTCTTAGCTCCTAGAAGCCTCTCATTGGTACTTACACATTGGCTTCCACATCTCAAAGCCCAGTGGCACATCAAATGCTTCTCCTTCTTAGAATCTCTCTAATTTATCCTTTTGCCACATCTTCCTCATTCTAGCCAGAGAAAGTTCTCTGCCTTTATTGTGTACATCTGGAAAGTTCAGGATAATCTCCCTTAAAGATTATAAGATCTGTAGTCTTAATAACATCTGCAGATTCTCTTTTGATTTGTTGCATATTCCCGGATTCCAGGGCATCTTTGGATAAACTTTCAGTGTACATCCACCGTCCCACTAGGATCTGATCTTCCTTGTTTATGGTCTCCTGGCAATGTCTGAGTTCAAGCCAATGATAGAGGAGGAGATAAAGAATAAAAGCACCAAGTGACTCTTAAGAAAGATTCTCGGAAGCTGCCACAAGATATTTAAACCTAGTAAGCCAGACCTTGGTCACATGACCACATTTAGTAGCATGGGAACCTGAGAAATGTCCTTTTTATTCACTACAGCCATGTATCCTGCTAATAAACATTAATATAGAAATAGATCACTGGGGTATAACCAACAGCCCCTGCCCCACTGAGTACATTTTTCTAATCACTGGAAAACAAGATACTAGAGGAGATTACATTAGCTTAACTGCCGTACTGTAGGAGTGGAGCAGCATTGGTTTCCTGGGCAAGTTAAAGGCCCTTAGGGGCAGATTGAAGATAAATCCTTAAGTAAGCCTGACACCAGAGCACAAAGTTTCTATACCTAGAAGAGCATCTAGCCCTGATTTATTTTTTTAATCTTGTGTACCTGTCACAGTGCTTTTACAGAGTAGGTTTTAGTAAATATTTTTGGAATGAACTAAAATATTGCTGATGTGGCATTTGGAGTGAGATAAGCTATTTCATGAAAATATAGTGGGTTTTTTAAAACAAGTCAACTGTTCAGTGGAAAGTACATTTTCGGATTTTGTATTGAATACCAACTAGAAACCTTCATGCTATACAACCAGTAAATCTCTTTCATTTCTACAACATTTAAGTATTTTTGTCTACTGAAAAAATGTGAAAGTACAGTTTAGGAGTAAGTAATTCAGATTCAGTTCCGTAGAGTTTCCACATGGCCTACTGTAACATAAGACAGAAGTGATGCGTTGTACAAAGTGCTATTGGAAGACGGAAGGAAGGAGGGAGTAATTCTAACTAGGATAAAATGGAGGACTTCATGAAGTATATGGCATTTAATCTAGATCTTAAAGGATGAATAACATTTCACCAGGTAGAGGTGAAAATCACGTGTGAAACTAAATACATCAACAGGCTGATAGGGAAGAAGAATTTTGAAAAGTATAGAGAACTGCCTATTGTTATGGATGGATTGCTCTTTTATATCAATCAGTGTTTACTTTTGAAGTTTTCTGATGTACAACCTTATTCCTTTTTCTGTTAGCAGAAGTAAAATCAGATATGGACACTGTCAGTTTTAGGAATCCTGTTGATGTGGCCCACTTCAGGACTAGTTAGTGCTACAGTCTGTATTTTGACTTTGACTAAGGTTCTGCTGGTAAGCTTTCACTCTGAAAGTGCTAGTGCAGTAGGAAGCATTTCAACGGCTGTTTATGTCATGACAGTTGGATGTACACAGCCCCTAACCCAGAGGAACCAGATACAAATAGATCCACCCCACCCTGTTCTGTTTTTCAAAGTGGCATGCTGATGCTAATAACTGCAGTGGGTGTGGTAGCGATTGCCTGTATTTTAGTGTTTCACATGGAACAGTGAACTGTGACTTACATTTCACCTTAACCTGGGAAAGAACTAAGGTAACTCAAACTATTCAGCAGTGGCTGCAGACCCTTGGGGTTGCCATGGAAGAGATTAATGGGACATTAAATCAATCAAGTCCCTCCCAAAACCAAGATTCTGTGACTCTGATTTTTTGTTTTGTTCTTTTGTAGATCTCTTTGCTTTTCTTGCTGGTGGCATCATGAGCAGCCAGGGCTCTCAGGCCATCTAACTCCTCCCAGAGCAGCTTTGCTCTGCTATTATCTGCTTGACATGTTGTACTTTCACATCAGATTTTATTTGAAGAAAGGATTCCATTGCTTTAAATATATGCATACATACCTACACAAATAAATAAGATGAAAATTAGAAAACACTTCTTTAAATGATAAAATAATGAGGTTGATCTTAAGGTTTTTTGAACTTCTCAAAAGGCAGTATATCATTCTAAGGTGCTATATCTTAAAGATATCATACATTAGAATAATAACATCTTTTAGTATCATTAATGAAATCAGTTTTTAAAAATAAATAATAAGTTCATTTGGTTATTTAAACTGTATATTTTCTTATACAGTAGTGTCCCCTTATCTGTGGTCAGCTGTGGTCTAAGAATGTTAAATGGAAAATTTCAGAAATAAACAATTCATAAGTTTTAAATTACACATCATTCTGAGGAGCATGATGAAATCTCATACTGTCCCACTTCATCCCACCTGGGACTTGAATCATCCCTTTGTCCAGCATATCTGCTCTGTATATTCTACCTGCCTGGTAGTCACCTAGTAGCTGTACTGTCGGAAGGTCAGTAGTAGCCTAACACTGTGTCACAGCACCTACATCATGTACATCACTTCATCCCATCACATAGGCATCGTATCATCTCACATCATCACAAGAAGGGTCAGTACTGTACAATATGATATTTTGAAAGAGACCATATTTACATATTTATATTAATATTTATGTTACAGTATATTGTTGTAATTGTTCTGTCTATTATTGTTAATCTCTTACTGTGCCTAATTTATAAATTAAACTTTCATAGGTACATATGTATAGACAATACATAGTATGTATAGGGTTCAGTGTTATCTGCAGTTTTAGGCATCTACTGTGGGTCTTGGAACATATCTTCCACAGATGAGGGGGGACTACAGTATTTGTAATGTAGAAACATTCTCTTTTGCCTTTCATTTATTTCTGCATACAGGTTATTGAATTTTTCCGCTTGGTTCTATTATTTATTTTCTGTTGTTCTCTACCTTCTATGAAATTTTATCTGTTAACAGTTGGAATGTAGATTCTTATGGAGAAAATCTGTTTTATTTATTAATTATAGGGCATATGCCTCAGGCTCCCAAACCGAGTGTAATGAATGTTTTGAATTAAATATTTAGTGTTTCATTGACTATTTCCTCTGACTTCCATTAAGACCTCTAGAAATAATTCTTTGCTAATAAGCCTTTTGTTTGTTTTGGGCCAATATACTGATGTGGAATGAGCTATTGCTGTAGTACTTAGGGTGTGGTAAGCTTTTTTTTGCAGCTTATCTAACTTCAGTGTAGCTCATTTTTGGTGAGATGTTAGGTTTCTGTCACTGCAGGAAACTTTTGGTTTTGCTCCCATGTATCTGGTAGTAGTACTATTTTAAGAATAATAAGAAACTTTTGATGATGGCATGGAATGAGAAACTTTAATAGTGTGCAGAGATTATAAAGGGCTTGATATTAAAGGTTTTTTACTAAGACAAGTGGTCTGTGCTTGAACAGGATGTATAGAACTGAGTTTAGAATCTATAACCTCATTTTCTTCTCTTGAATACAGTTGGTTTATTTGACTAGCATAGGCTAACGTGTTATCAAAGGCGATTGCCATTTTTTTATTTTTTAGGACCATTAAAAATTTTGTTTTATTATATACAGAAAATTTTCCTTCTTAGCGTATAGTTCTTTGACTTACAAACACATTTAGGGGCATATTACCACCATTCACAATAAAGTTTCATGTCCCCGGAGATTCTCTTGTGCAACTCCATAGTCATACTCTTCCAGCCATCTGAGCCCCACTCCTTTCCTATAGCTTTTTCCTTTCCAGATTGTCATATAGAGGAAATCATATAGTAGGCAGTCTTTTGAGTCTAGAGATTTATCCATTTTGATGTATTGTTTTATTACAGAGTAGTATTCCATTGTATAGATAGCATGATTTATTTATCCATTTACCGGTTGAAGGGCGTTTGATTTGTTTTCCATTGGGGGCATTTATGCACGAAACTTCTATAAGTATTTATATAGAAAACTTTGTGGAACATAAGTTTTCATTTCTCTTGGGTAAATGCATAGGAATAGTGTTTTTGGGTCATGTGGTAAATGTATGTTTCACTTAAGAAACTGCCAAACTCTGCCATTTTGCATTCCTACTGGAAATATATGAGAGTACCAGTTATTCTGTATCTTCACCAACAATTAGTTTTATCTTTTTATAAAAGCCATTATAATAGATATGTAGTGGTATCTCATTGTGCTTTTAATTTGCATTTCCCTAATGACTCAGTGTTGAGCATCGTTCCATGTACCCTTTGCCGTCCAAATAATTTCTTTGATGAAATGTCTGTTCATACCGTTTGTCCTTTTTATATTAGGTTGTTTAGGTTTTTTTATTTTTGAATTTTGAGAGTTCTTTATATATTTTGGATACAAGTCCTTTTATAGGTATGTATTTTGCAAAGCCAGTCAGTGGCGTGTCTTTATAACAGTATCTTTTAAAGAGTAGAATTTTTTTTTGTTTTGATGTCCAATTTATCAATTTTTTTCTTTTGTGAATTATGCTTTTATGATATCTACTTAATTCTTTGCCTAACCCAAGGCCACAAAAATTTCTCCTGTGTTTTCTTCTAGAACTTTTATGGTTTCAGATTTTACCTTTAAGTCTGTAATTCATTTTGAGTTAATTTCTGTATGCAGTACAAAGTGTGAATCAATGTTCATTTTTGCACACAGATATGTAAGTATTACAGAGACATTTGTCAGAAAGATTATCATTCCTCCATGAATTTGGCAATTACAGCCACACTGGTGGTTGATTTTTTAAAAGAATTTATGGAGATGCACCTTTTATCAACAATGCCCTTGTCTACCACCTGTTAGAATTAATGATGGATAAAAGAAAAATTTAATCAAAGAGAATAATAAAATTGGCAAACATTTGAACTCCTTGCCTCTTTTTTGAGAGATTCACCTAATCATCATGGGTACAGGGACGTTGCGAAGCCTTCTCTCTCTGGTTGTACTCTGAGCGTCAGCCTTGTAACTTGAAGAGGATGTGAGCATCCTTGTCCCTTCTCCATTTGTTTCTCCCAGATTTCTGCTCTGATGGTGGTCTGTCTTGGGATGATTACCATCTGAAACACAGAAGCCACAACTGCAAATTATTAAAGCCACATTTTTACCTTTATAAATCGATTTAATGTTGAAATGATAGATTATAAACATCAAAGATTTTTCTAAGTGAAAAATTATGCTGCAAACAGCCAGAATCACTTAGATTTAAAATAAGTCTACATGAATACACAGTTGAAGTGTGAAGGAAAATTTGCTCTCCTTTCTGGAGGGTAAAAATTTGTGAAGCAGATTTTGATTATTCCATGTGTACAGTAAGTCCTCATTTAACATTGTGGATAGGTCCTGTGACTTTAAGCAAAAAATGACAAATAACGAAACCAGTTTTACCATGGGCTAATTGATAAATACAAAAGTTAAGTTCCTAGGGCATCTCACCAACATTATGAGGAAATGACATTGAATGAAAGAAAGCTTTTTAGTTATTCTTCCTGTTCATACTTCATGTCTCAGCCTAGCTGTCACTTCCTCTGAGACCGTTTCTCCTGTCTTCCCACTTAGGTTTCGGTCTCCCCTTCTCTACCGGCATTCACCCCACCCATGTATTCATGGCATTTTAATATTATTCTGTACTGTAATTAATTGACTCCTTATTTCTCTTCCCTTTCTCTTTCCACTAGACCAGACAGTTTGGAGATTGCTGAGTAGGGACACAGATAATAGGCAAGTAAACAGATCAACTAAGGATTTGACTTAGGTGGAAGTGAAGACCCACAAGGTGATAGTGACAGGGAAGCTTCTTTAAATTGGCTTGTTAGAGAAGTCTGTAAGGAAGTATGAAGTATCTTGCAGGTAATTTGTTTCTAATGATTGAGTAATTGTTTCTTTTGAAATATAAATTAGAATGAGTTCAAAGGTAACCTATAAATATCCCTTTAATTCTCTTGAGTGCCTATACACTTTCTGGACTGGGAGGAAAAGAGAGCAGGTAGAGCCAGCTCATGGAAATTGTACACAAGAGTGTGTTAAGAGTAATGCATCTGTCAGCATTCTGGTGGCAGAAAAACAGTTGAGAACTGAAAGATGATGTTTAAGTTTTCTTCCTGTTTTGAGTCCTCCATTTTAAGTGATGATGAAATGGAAATGAGCAGAAAGACTTGACCACTGCAGATTTCTTACTTCTACGGCTAACCAAGGATTTCCCCATCATCTGGTCCACTGGCCTCAGCCCCAAGGAGAGTCCACTGAGCCCTTAGGAAAAGGATCATAGTGACTGTAGCATGTCATATTCGTGTCATTTCCATTCAAATGGACACATCTTGCCCACTTTGTTAGTTTCCTAGGGCTACTGTAATAAAGCACAAACTGGGAACACAAAACAATAGAAATTTATCTCTTACAGTTCTGGAGGCTAGAAGTCCAAAATCAAGATTTTGGCAAGGCCATGCTTCCTCTGAAACTTGTTGAGGAGAATCCTTCCTTTCTTCTTTTAGCTTCTGGTGCTTACTGGCAGTCCTTGGTGCTCCTTGGATTACTTGCATTGCTCTAATCTCTGCTTCTGTCATCACATGGCCATCTTTTCCCTGTGTGTTTCTTTCTGTGCGTCACTCTTCTTTTAAGGACACCAGTCATATTGGATTAAGTGCTGACCCTACTCCAGGATAACCTCATCTTAACTAGTCATTTCTGTACAACTCCATTTCCAAATAAGGTGAAAGTACCAAGAATTAGGACTCAGCATATCTTTTGGGGTGATAAAATTCAACCCATAATACGTACTTAATATTTTTCTCCTGATACTTAATTTGCTGCAGTCCACAGTACCCTCTTTTGTCCCTATTCTTATACTTCTAATTGTCATAGATTTGTTATTTTGTCAATTAGTAAATATATGGAATTTTGATATGTTTAGGTTGTTTTCTTATAATTTAATTTTTAGTATGTTTACATCTTAAATCTTTAACTAGATTATAAACTGCTTGATCGTTAATTTTCTTAAAGATGACATACCAAAGAGAGATGAGAAGATCAAAGAACTAATAACCATTCAGATGCTACATAAATAAGCACTTAAGTCCCTTCCATCGTGATATAGGTCTCCCTTGTACCCTGTTTTCTCCTTCTGTGAACGATCACCAAAAAACAAAACAAACAAACAAAAAAACCACTTTGGTCTGTCTTTCTTTCCACAATAAGCTTCCCCGCCTGCTTTTTTCTTGATGTCTTTCATCCCATCTTGCCCATTTCCTATATTCAAGTTACATCCTTTATCTTAAAAAGGATATGAAGACTTTCTTTCATAAGGCATCTGGTCCTAGAGGTTGGTCAGTTGTTGCTAATTTTGATTCAAAGTAATGTTAAGTAATTCATAAAACGAATAACGTGGCAATTAGTAAAGTCTTCAGAGCCGTTTCAGGATGGCCAACCTTGAGGTTAATCATGTTATTCTAGGTCTCTAGCCCATGGAAAGAAAATGGGAAGTTGTTGTTTGGTTGGGAGGTGGAAGTGATTGAAACCATTGAATCTTTTGTGCTTCTGCAAAGTGGACAAATCATAGAATTCTTTTAAGATTTAAAAAAAAAATAGTTAAGGCCTTAGAGAGAAATTATTGGTTAAGTTCCTGCTGCCAGTGATTTATAGCCCTTTGCTCACTCCTAAGGAAGGAAGTAATTTTATATTTATGGTTATGACTCTGAATCCCAGCCCAGCCTAAAGTGTGATTGTCAGTGTAGTATAAATGCATAGAAACTCTCATAAACAAGATAACTCGTGGGTCATTGAATATGGGACATTAATTTTTGTCAGTTTCCTCTAGAGAATCAATAAATATTTTGCTTTCTTAATGTCAGGCGTTGTGCTGGGTGCTAGGGAAACAAAAATTCAGAATCTGACCTCAAACAGGTTATGGTTGAGAGGGGAGAGAGAGATAAAGACAATTACAGATACATTTTGTTAAGTTGTATATTGGCAGTAATCACAAGGCACAATGGGGCCCTAGGAGGGAAAGTACCAGATGTGCCTGAAGCAATCAGGAAAGCCTCACAGGAAGAGTCACACTTAAAGAATGGAGGAAGAGAAGTTTGCCAGAAGGACAAGGAGATGGAATGAGCTTCTCCAGATCCTTGGCAGCAGGTGCAAAGACCCAGAGGCAAAAGAATGCATGGCCTGTCTTTTCTCCCAGGAAAAGGTGTCCTGGTGTGTCTCTCAGTCACTATGGCAGAAAGGCTAATACTTCATTTATGCTAATGAGAGCAGTGAGCTCCAGAGACCAAGATCAGGCTTTTCATCTCCGCCCACCTACACTAGTGAGCTTCAATTTCAGGATGATCGCATTCCTGTAACAGACAGCACCCGTGATCCTTGCCTGCCTGCTCACAGATGTGGGTTTACTGTGTGTCACCACACCCATGTGAGGGAGCGTGGATGGTTCAGTGTGTGTCCATGACCACAACTGAAAAGTGACTCCAACACGGTCTTCTGATGATGAGTTATTAGCATAATTTATGCATATGAACACTTGTCCTTATTTTTAATGACCTCAATAGATTTTCAACGCTTAGCATTTTGTCTTGTGTGGATTTTTCCAGCTCTGCTATAGAAAGGATATGACATAAATATTTACTCTGTCTCACCAGAATTGGCCTTTTTTCATGGCTCCAGATTATCTAACTTCACTGATATAATACTTGTGGCATGTATGTTGAGAATCAAGACTCAACTCAGATTTTTCAGAATTTTACAATGGCTATGAATCTTTCTGTGCCTTTTGTCATGAGGGAGTTTGTAAAATATAATGACTAGAAGGGAGAAAATTTTTGATGGTCATAAAATGTACTGAATATGGTATTTTTTACCTATATATTTGTGAGCTATTACATTCTTAGTGTTTATACCCCAGGTTATTCAGCATTAGACAGATGTGTGTGGACAGAGGAACACCTTTGAGTCTAGTATACAGTCATCACTGATGTCTCCCAAAGACTAGATTTTTAAAATAAGTCTCTTAATTTCTCCAGAAGATATGTAAAAGTAAAATTTAAAACTTTCAGGCTGAGTTCTATGTTGTTAATAGCCATTTCTGTAACGACTATGTGATTTAGGTCTTTTTTTCCTTCCATCAATTCTACCTCTACTGGGACCAATTGGGCATCTATGGGAGTCATCATTTTAATGTGTGCTCTGTCAATCCACCACTTCCCTTAGCACAAGGAGGAACACAATGACATGTTGAAAAGTTTTTTTAAAATACAAATTGTAAACAAATCCAAGCAAAAAATTATTTTTAAGTACATTTTTTTTCCTTGTGAAATTTCCATCATTGTTTCCTTCTTCCTAACTCTAGGTTCATGAAAAGAAAGTGTTAGGAAGGAATCGGAATGGATGTCTGTGGATTTTTAAACTTTGCTTATTAGACCACAAGTAGAGCACACAGCATCATGCTCTTAACACACTAAAATACAACTTCAAGCCATATAGCGTAACTGCGTTGCTGGGAGCTGAGCCAGCTCCACGTTGCTGCATGGCCATATCGGGCATTTGTGGTGCAAACGTCTGTAATACAGAGCCACGACAACATTCCTTTTAAATAATTGCTTTGTCCAAAGTCAAAAGACATTTTTTCATACGTATGCTATGTAGAAAGCAATACTGGTAATAAATTGATTGTTTATACTCATAACATATAGATTGTAACATCATCTTTAAAATAAGAGACAATGGTATGCTTAATAAGTACCATGTAAATTTAGTCTAATATTTTTAGATAGCTGGTATATATATTGCCCTTACTGTTTACAAAACTCAACATATATATATTTTTTCAAGTGCCTTGTCCCCTTTGGTGGTATTTGAAAATCAGTGCCTTTAATTACTTTGTTTTCTATAAAGTGGAGAATGAGATTCTATAAAATAAACTATGATCAAGTCTTCAAAGACAAGCTGAAGTTCTCGAAAACATTCTTGAAAGTTTGTCCCTAAAAGAAAATATGAGTAAGCTTATAGATACTACTGAATTTAACATTTTAAAATCAAGAAGCAAGTAATTTGACAAAAACATTGTGAAATTACTAACTAAAATATTTGCCTTTTAGTTTCTATTAATGTTTTAATTTTAAGATTTAAGGATGCACTTATATCCCAAAATAAATAGCTAATTTAGGATGAAAGTGCTTATTGGAAGATTTTTAAATCAACATAAGATTTGATTAGATTTCAAATATCAACAATAGTATAAATTCTAATTGATTAAAAAGTTTTACATTACAAATCTAGGGAATTTCCTTATTTTAAATTTCCTTAGCAACTGAGATAATAAAACAAATCATAGAAAAGAAGTTTATAGTATAATGTTATATTATTGAAGAGGTCTTTTATTATTATTATGATCTCTGTTACTTTCTAGATCTAGCAGTGGGATATTAGGTCATTTCATTTCTTCTGAGTGAGTACTAGATTGTTCCTTTCAATGCATTTTCCAGTGCTTGGGCCAGTCTGTTAATCCTTTATACTAGAGATTCCCAGGATCTTCATTGCTGGCAATAGATTTAGCTCCAGGAAAAATGACTTCTACTGCCAAAGAGTTAAATGATTCAAGGGTTATGCTTCCACCACTGTTGTGTAGTTTCCTGACATTCGTCCCAGATTTTCCTGTGCTTATTTTCTTGGATAACCTTAGATATCCACATCGTATTAGAAGTTTTATACTGTGTGAAATTGTGTGTATGTGAACTATTTTATAAATTTTTTGGTTTGCAAAAATCTCCTCTGGAAACTTAATGATATTTAATGCATGCAAATGAGCTAATCAGTAGGATTAAAGATAAGAAGTCTTATATCCAGGGTTATGTTTAAGGAATGGTATTTTTTGATGTTTCTAATAAAAAGGACTGTTGGTCGCTAATGACTTCTGTATTGCTAAATCCAGTGGGCATTTTCTGTCGTATTTGCCTTCTAATTGCGTATGACACAGTTAACTATTCTTTCCTCCAAGCAATCTCTTCTTGGTTTCTCTTTCCCTCCCCACCCTCTCCTTCCTCCCTCTCCTCCTCTCCATCCTCTCCCCATTTCCTCTGCTCCTCTTCTCCCTCCCCCTCTCCTTCCCCCTTTTCCCCTTCTCCACCTCTTTCTCTTTCTCTTCCTTTCAAAATTCTGTGAATGTTTATCTTCCTCTATCTAGATTTTATGAAACTGTTAAATATTGTCTTTTCTCAAGGTCACTCCTAGACCCCCTTTTTGTCCAATAGATACCATCTTTTGAGTTTCTCAGAGTCATCTCAAACTCAACATGTCCAGCCTTCCCTGCCCCTCTTTTCTGTTCCCTGCCTCAGTGAATGATATCGCCATTCATGCAAGCCAGAAATGTGGGAATTGATTCAAAGGTCTATTCTTCCAGTACCAATTCACTTTTATTGTTATAGCCTTATGTATTTTCATAGCATAGGATCAAATTCCTCCCGATTACTCTTTTTTTTTTTTTTTAAAGTCATCTTGGCTCTTTTACCTATTTCTTAGGCTACACAGGACCTCAGTACTTGCACTTCATGGATCTGAATAATATGAATGGTCTTCAGGGGCCCTGTGAAGATCTTGAAATTTTATATAAAATAGTGTGTGTATATGTCTCGATACATTTTTCTGTAAGGAGATCCATCTTTTATTGGTGTTTAAAATGGACACTTAAATGAAAGAAACTTAGAACCTCTATAAGAGAGTTATATTGTGGAAATCAAATATTCCTGCTGGGATTTTGAATCTGTGGAAGATAATGGCATCCTTTATAATATTTTGTCTTTTCATCCAGAAACATGCTGCTGTCTTTTCATTTTTTAAAGATTTGTTTTATGCCCAGTAGTACATTTTTATAATTTTCTTTGTATAGGTTCTAATAATTTATTATTAATTTCTTGGTATTTTATATCTACTAGTGAATCTAGTAACAGGATTTTTCTTAAAAAAGAAAGAAAAAAAATGGAGATTGGAAAGGGATACACAGAATATTCTGGACAGCCCATAAAGTTTAACCTGTTCTTTGTAATCACATGGGTTTGTTTTTTTTAAGTTTGTTAAGCACATAAATAATTGAGAAAACAAAATAATTAGTAAAAATTACTCTGAAAGTGTAATTTTGTCATCAAAGTACTATAATTTACATTATTAGTAAGCCTGACCGTAAGGACTTTTTTTAAGCATCACTCTTTTGCTTGTGGTTTTGGAGATCTTTTACAGACTTAAATGTTGTTCTAGGACAGAATATTTTTATACTTTTCTTTGGTGAAGCATAACCATATCAAGTAACATTTCAAAACTATACATTGCACAATCTCAGACATTTTCATATAAGAATGCACTAAAGAGATTTTTTTTTATATGAAAGTGCAACTCTTAAATAACAGGGACTGTTTTTTATGGGATAGCTCCAGACCACATTTGCTTACTTCCCACGCTGTAGTTTTTCTGATGTCCTAAGCTTTAAGTGTAGAGGTCAGAATGACATTTTAGGGCTGTAGATTTGAATCCCTTAATCTTATTATGGATGTTATTTGGTATGGCAAAAAAAACTAATTCTGTTTTATTTTTTAGATGAAAATTAAATGATTTTTTTGATGTTTTAAATATTGTATTCGTTTTTTGAAACGTTTTACCTTGAAATTGCTGACTTGCAAAAATAGTGTAAAGATTTCTCATTTACCTTTCACTCAGCTTCCTGAAACATTAATAAATAAATTTTTGCCATATTTTCTGTATGATTGTGTCTATTTTTTTGAAACATTTGAGAATATGTTTATTAACATGACGTATCTTTGCCACCGAGAACTTCAGTGTGTATTTCTTTAAAATAAGGACATTTACCATTATGAAATTATCATTAAGAAAGTACTATACCTAATCTATAGGCACTCAAATTTTGTCATTTGCCCCACTAGCTTTCTTTCTAGAAAAAAAAATGCCTTTTTATCCCCCAGTTTGGAATCTAATCCCAGAGTAACATGTTGCATTTAATTGTTCTCTTTCATCTCCTTTAATCCAAACAGTTCCTCAGTCTTTCTTTGTCTTTCAAAATTTGAATAACATATTTTATAAAATGTCCTTCAATTTGAATTTGTCTGATGATTTCTGAGGATTAGATATAAGATGCTGTGATTATATCAAGGGACACATAATGTCTGCATCACTAATGAAAAAGTACCTACAATTACTTGTTTAAGGTAATGGTCACTCACATGTTTAAAGAATGTTTCCTTAAGTTTTTGCTTTCCTTTAGTGGATTGAGTCCTGGAGTCTTTTCTAGGACTCAATAAAAGTATCTGTTTATAGAGTTAGGAAGCCTCTGGACCTGAGCAGGATGGAATTGTTAGTGGACTTCACTGGGTGGAATTCTTCCATTTCTAATTGATAAGGTGGTCAGCATGTCACTTACTTGCTTTATTCTGCAATTTTTATCATTTGTTACATGATAAAAGATTGTGATTCCTGTTTTTAATCATAGCAGTGGAATATGGAGATAGAAAAATAAATAGATCATAAATGTGAAAGTGTTTTTCATATTCCTTCTTCCTATATTTATGGCTGAAAAACATGAAAAAGCTGTTGATTAGTGTTTCTCTGTGGACTGTTGACTGAAACAGAGATCTCTAGTGCATGTTTCTAGGTCTGTCCTTGACCTGTTTCTATTCACTGCTTCTATTAATAACTTTCTTAGAAGAAATCATGAAAGATATCCTCAGTTTTCTAGATGACAATGTCAGAGAAAGTCCATATTCAAAATTACCATGACATATTAGAGTGAAGCCAAGCTCTGTAAGATGACATTTCCTTATTTAAGTTACAAAAATCAGGTACAATGTACAGGATTAGAAAGATTGTTCTGTAATGCTTTGCATTTGGTCACCAGCTTAATATGAGCAACTGCTAAAAACCTAATGTAAGCCTGTGCTCATCAAAAAGGATTATACTTTTTTATTCATGGAAGATAATGGTAAGACTATCATTGTGTTTTAAAAATATTTAAAAATTAGAGGATATCTAGAAAAAGATAACCAAGATGTTGATCTTTTTGTCACAGCAAGATTTCAATCAGATGCCATATAACTATTTTTCAGGAATGATTAGAAGACATTCTTTTGTTGGGTATGACTGTGAAATGCTGAAGTAAATGCAGCATCATATTTTTAAGTATATTTTCATATCATTCCTTTCTTTTGAAACATTCATTTTATATAGACCACATGCTTTTAAAATAATTTCATACTTAAAATCTCATTCAGTAACCAATAAATCTTATTTATTCAGTGGATGCTCATAAAAATTAGTTAATAATGACAACTTGATGTAATTAATGCTGATATTTGCGCCTTGGTTTATATTTAAGGAATACAGATTGAGCTGAATTCAAACTAGCAGTTTCAACTCAAAGTCTAGGGTTAACAATTTTTTTTTTAATACAACTAACATCTCATAGGTTTTGTGGGTCAGGAATTGAAATGTTGTTTAGCTGGGTGACTCAGCTTGGGGTCTCTTGTGATGCTGCAGTCATGAAGTCAGATGAGGTTGCTGTCATCTCAAGGCTTGACTGAGCCTGGAGAATCTGTTTTAAGATGGTTTGCTCAAGTGGCTGCTGGCAGAAGCCTCAGTTCCTTGCTGGCTGTTGGCAGGAGGCTTCCATTCCTTGCCCCATGGACCTCTTCATGGGCTGCTTGGGGCTGCTTCAGTGTCCTCTCAGTGAGCGTCCACTGCTGGATGCTTTTATCTTCAGTTCTTCTGAAACTTGGCATTTCACTGCATCTTTCAGAGGGTCTGCTCTGAACACAGCTCTTTCCTCTTTTGTGCCTTCGGTGGCTCTCGGTTGCAGTTTCAGAGGCTGGATGTCGAAGATCAGGTGCCAGCATGGTTGGGCGAGGGCCCTCCTGCAGGTTCCAGGCTTCCCATTGTATCATCTCAGGGAGAAGGGGTGGGTTAGCTGAATTTTTAATTCATTTTTTGCCATTATTACAATTACTGTGAAAATATTTAGACAGACTTCATGGGAGAATTTCAAGGGGTTAAAAGATAATTATTAAAAGCCAGTCGTATTGCTTTTTGTTTGTCCATTTCTTTTTTTCTTGTTTTGATAAGGTAAAAGTGATGGAACCAAAGGATTTTGCATATGAGACTACATCTCTCCTGTGTCTGCTAATCACCTGAGCTATCTTCATTCAATCTCTGTTAAATAATAATAAAGAATATTTAAAGATTATTATATTAAGAGGAAGGAACTTTTCTAAATTGAAACAGCAGCTCTGTTTATAAGACTGTTTTAACTATTTCAATCATACAGTTTGAAAAATTTAAAATTTATTACTTTTTAGCATATATGAATATTATCTTAAAGGTTTATTATTCTCATGGCCCTCTTGAAACATTCTTTTTATTGCCTCTGACAAAACTTTTAGATTTTTCTTCCTTCCTCTCTGGCTACCATTTAGCATTCTTTACAAACACCTCTTTCTCTCTTTCACTTGGAAATGCATACTAGAAGTTCTTGGTCCTGGTCCCGTCTTTTCACTCTCACTCTGGGTAATCTCAGACACATTCTCAGAGCTTTGACTTCCATCTATGTCTATATGTCTATATCTATATTTCTAGGTTAGTCTACAGCTCTCTTAGCTTCAAACTTAGATGTATACCGACATTTTCTGACATGTCACAACTACAGTATATGAAACTGAGCATCTTCAAAATTAAACTCATAATCTTTTCCATAAAAACTCCCTCTTCTCCAGTTTCTCCTGTCACAGAAAATGTACTTTCATTTAGTGCCTAAAACCAGAAATCAGGGAGTTAGTTATTCTTGATGTCTTCCTCCACTGACACCATCTTCCATTCCAGTCAATAAGCAGTCCTATTGATTTGACCTCCAAAATATGTTTCGAATCTGCTGTACCCCTTCTCTCAGCCATCAGCAATACTTGCTAAACCATTGCAGTAGGTTCTTACTGTCTGTGCTTTTCTACTCTTGCCCCTGTCTAGTTTTAGTTTTCAACTTTTGCTCTTCTCTCATTTTATCTTTGCAGAAATGCATCTTAAAAATGTAAATCAGACCTAGTTGCTCCCCTGCTCCAACCCTTCATTATTTTTTCATGACTGGGTGAATTTTCTGACCTTGCCCACAGGGCCTTCCATAGGCTGCCTTACCTTTTACCATTTGGCTAGTATACACCAGGCATACTGACCTTTCAGGTCCTTGAACTTGCATAGGTCTACCTGTTCCTCTGATAGAGATAATCACTCTAGTGCCCCTGTACATTTTTAAAATTAATTTAGTCATTAATTTATTTCTATGATACATGAAATTGGCAGAAAGTTCATAGAGAGTACAAAGATACACAGTGTAAATTGTCTCATTCATATTTTTCATTTTTATATGGTCAAATTTATGAGTCTCTTATTTTTTAATGACTCTCAGGTATACGGTTTATTTTTGAATATTTGTAGTTTTATTTTTACTTTCAAATCTTTGATCAGCCTGGAATTTATTTTGATTTAAGAGGTGAGGTAAAGAGTCAGCTCTATTTTTTTTCTAGTTATCTACCCAGGAATCTTACAACCATTTATGAATTTGTGTTTTAAAGTGCCACCTTTCTCTAATGCTTTGTTCCCACCTTGTTTCAGTCTGTTCCAGTGTTCTCTTATTCACGCAGCATACCAGGCTGCTTCTGTTAATGTCACTCTAGAGTATTTTTTAATAGGTAGGAGAGCTGGTCCTATAACTCTGGTTTTTCAGAGTGTCCTAGCTCTTCTGAAACATTTAAATTTCTATATGAACGTTAGAATTAACTTGTCTATAGTTTTTTTTTTTAATCTTGTAGATATTTTTGAGGATATTAACTTTTAAATTAACATGAACATTTGGTGACTTTACAAACCTAGAGTTTCCTATCTGAGAATGTAGTATTTTCCCACCATTTTATCGAGTCTTTTAAATTTTCCCTCACTGCCATTTAAAAGATCTCTTCATACATATTTACACATATCTTTTAGGTTTATTCTTGGATATTTCATCATTTTTTGTTGTCATTATAATGGAATCATATTTTTTAAAATGGATTATTTTTTGAATAGAGGAAGGCTGTTGGTTTTGAACCCATTCTTTACCACATACATATATTGTTGTAATAGATTTTTAGCTTATTCGTGGCCCCTCTTCCCCCAGCCCTTTATTTAGCTAACTTTCATTCTTCCTTAAGATGTCAGCTTAAAGGTTATTTTACAAGAGCCCTGTCTCACCCTCCACATGTCAGGGATCTCTCCATTTTTATCCTCTCACAGCACCCCGTTCTTTTTCTACATAGTGCTTACTACAGTTTGAAATTATACAGTTTCATTGAGATTTTGTTATTGCCTAATATCTGTCTTTCCTTCTATCTTATAAATTTCATATGAGTAAGAATTGTGTGTATTTTCTTCCTCGCTCTGTCTTCAACAGCAAGCACAATTCCTTCATGCTGCTTGGCTGATTAGTAGATTGCTTGGTAAATTTGTTGAATGGATGATTGCATTGTTTATTTGTGGAAATTTGCCCATTTCAGTCTTTTTGCCCAAATCTGTCAATCTACTAGTTTTGAGTTCAACACACTTTAAAACTCACCTGGTGCCCGTTTGGAAACTTGATAGGCTTTTGGTGTGATTTTCTTAGACATGGTTCAAAAGATGAACAGTCAAGACAGACCAGTTGAGGTGTTCACTGTTTTGTTGATTCGTCTTTTCAGATTGATTTGGTGTTTTCCTCTTTCAAACTTATTATTTTTAAGTGGTCTGACATGTGGCATGAGTGAAATTGCTCTGCTAAAAACAACAATAATAATATTCTTACTTGGGGAGCATGGCATAGGGAATGCAGTTAGCATTAATAAGTTGGCTAGGTGGAGGGCCAGGGGATGGATGAAGGGAGCAATTGGGGAGATCGTTTTATGAACAATATAGATGTCTAACCAAGGCACTGTATACTTTAAAATAAATAAATTTAAAAAATAATAATCTTACTATTTTACTTGGTAAAATCGATGCAAAATTTTGGAGTGATTTAAAGTTTTGACTTCTGTGTTACAATTCCTGGGGTTGAGGTCTAGAGATATTAAATACCCACTGTTAGAAAGCTGCAGGTGACTGGGCTAGATCTAGATTATGAAGTTTTCTGACTCCTAATTCGGTATTCCTTCTACATGGCATCTTCCATGTTATTATAGTATTATTGCCTAGCTTCCAAGAGTACATGTAATACTGTAAAGAGAAAATATCTCACATCACTTTGCTCTACCAAGGCAGATTGCATATGGATAAGTAATGACATCATCATAATTTGAGACTTTTCCTCATCAGTATATATATTTTTTCCCTTTAAACAGACTTTCTGTAAGAGCAGTTTTAGAATCACAGCAAAATTTAGCAGAAATTACAGAGAATTCCCAGTACTCTCTACCTCCCCTCACACACAGGATCCCCTGCTATCAACATCTTGCACCGGAGAAGATACATTTGTTACAATAACCTACCTTGAAACATCATTATCACCCAAAGATTGTAGTTTACATTAGGTTTCACTCTTATCTTTCTACATTCTGTGGCTTTGACAACTTTATAATGACATGTACCTACCATTTATGGTGTCATACAGAAATAGTTTCACTGCCTTAAAACTCCTCTGTGCTCTGTGTATTCATCTCTCCCTCCCCACTAACCAGGCACTGATTTTTTTACTCTCTCCATGGTCTTGCCTTTCCTAGAATGTCATAGAGTTGGAATCATACAACATATATCCTTTTCAGATTGGCTTCATTCACCTAGCAACATGCATTTAAAGTTCCTCTGTATCTTTTTATGGCTTGATAGCTCATTTCTTTTTAGTGTGAAATAATATTCCATTGTGTGAATGTACTGCAGTTTATTTGTCCATTCACCTACTGAAGGACAGACATCTTGGTTGCTTCCAACTTTTGTCAATTATGAAAAAAAGCTGCTGTAAATGTTCATGTACAGGTTTTTATATCAGCATTAATTTTTAACTCACTTGGGTAAATACCAAGTAGCATAATTGCTGGATCGTATGGTAAGAGTATGTTTCATTTTGTAAGAAAACCAGACTCATCTGAAGTAAGTGGCTGTACCATTTTGCATTCCTACCAGCAATGAACAAGAGTTCCTGTTGCTCCAAATCCTCACCTGCATTTGATGTTGTCAGTGTTCTGGACTTCAGTCAAACTAATAGGTGTGTAGTGGTATCTCACTATTGTTTTAATTTGCAGTTCCTTCATAACATATGATGTGAAGCATCTTTTCATATGCTTATTTGCCATCCATATATCTCCTTTGATGAGGTGTCTGTTTAGATCTTTTGCCCATTTTTAAATCAGGTTTTCCATTTTCTTTTTCGTTTTCATATTCTCGTTTAACAGTTGTTTTTTTTTCTTGGGTACCATCTAGTGAAAATACACAGAAAGCGTTGAGGACATGAGAATGCTTTATTTTTTCAAAGGAAAACTCTTCTCTTTCTGTTTTTCTCCCTTTACCTTTGTCTTTCAGTTATACCTGCCGCCACTTGCGGAGATATGTTTATGTGTTGGACAAACTGTATTTCCCCCACTCTCACTGTTCTACGCTTCAGCATTGCTTCTCGAGCCTCAGTGACAATGGAGAGGAGCTCTTGTCTTTAACTTGCTCTCACGTTCTCAGATCCTATGCTTCCAGGTTATTAGCCTCTGCTGTCCATTTATTGCATGTCGCATGCTGCAGATAACTGATAATCGCATGTTCTAATGGGGCACGTGTCAATGAAATGATTAAAGAGGAAATTTATATTTGAAGTAATACTAAATGATTATTTTACATAATGGCTGGGATTTGTTTCCTTACAAATGTCTTCTTTAGTACTTTATAGTATGTTTCATGGGAGAGAGAAAAGTTTTCAACCAGAGTTATCATGCAAACTTGAGAGAACTTTTCTATACTTTGCTCCATTTGGAAATCTTTCCGTTTAATTTGTGATAGTTGAGAGTGCTCTGATTTATATATGAAATAGACTCAACAGTTACTATTAATAATGTATGAATTCTGAGTTCTCTTTCTTGCTCTACAAACACACCCGAGAGCTGACTGTGAGACTTCACCCATGTTTTGATAGAGATACATTTCAGCTGAGGAGGTTTGCTTTTATAAGAAGGTAGAAATTATCCATTGAGGTTTTGTAGTTCTCACTTATTTTATTTACACAAAGAGTAGTTATAAAATCGGGAAATCACAATGTGTCAGGGAAGAGTGTAGGTTAAACATGATGATGCTGAGAGGAGTAAGAAAGCAAGAAGCCAGCATCTCAAGTGTCAGCAAATTAACACCCGCTGTTTAGTGTATATCACGCACCAAGATAGAGGGCAGTATGAAATTACTGCTTTGTACTTTTCAGTTAACATTTTTAACAGACATTTTTTATAAGTTGGAGATGACTAACACCAGCACTATACGTTAGCTAGTGTGATGTTTGAAGACACGGTCTTCACTGCCAAAAAATTAAGAGGAAGAAGAAAAAAATCCATGACCACCTAGAAAAGAACAAACATTAAGAATTAAACATAAAAAGGCTTCAGACTACACAATATGTCTCAATGAAAACACCTTATTAGAAATAGAAGACATTGTGGCATATAAGGTGACAGAGCTCTTTCTTGGTAGCAGAAAAATTTTATGGACTTATAAATGATGTTAGACTCTTATTGAGTCAGTACAGGCACATTTAAGAAATAAAAAAATCAGGGATAGAAAAGCAACCAGAAATAATAAACTCTTATATGTATAATGTAGAAGAATTTATCAAACTAAAGCCAGTGACTTTCAGCTAACTTATGTACAGGGAGTGAATATCAGGTAAGTAAATACTCTTAGCAATTGGAGACAGAACTTGTCTGGTTGCAAGCAATGGCGAGAGTTGCTACTAATCATTGATCCTCTTAAATGGGCAGCATAATTGATCTTGCCCGTGATCCATCAGGGTTCTCCAGAGGAACAACCAATAGGATGTGTGTTGGAGGGTGGGAGAAAGATTGAGATTTATTGTAGGAAACTGGCTAATTGTCTTTGGTGATTGCAGGGGCTGGCAAGTCTGAACTCTGTACAACAGTCTGAAAATTTGGGTAATCATTGATGTCATGGTCTTAAATCCTAAATTCATAAGGCCGGCCAACAAGCTGGAAACTTGGGATTTTTATATTGTAGTCTTGAGACAGAGTTCTTTCTTCCTCAGGTGACCTCAGTCTTTGCTCTTAAGGCCTTCATCCAAATTACAGAGGGTAATCTGCTTTTCTTAAAGTCAGCTGATTGTAAATGTTAATTGCATTCACAAATTCCTTCACAGCAACATTTGGACAGGTGTTTTAAAAATAGCTGGGCAGGTTGACACATAAAGTTACCATCACACTATGCTTCTCTGTCCTTTCTTCCATGTTTCACGTACATTGTATCTGTGTCCCACCAGACTATGAGCCTCCTGGGGGTAGACACTGTATTTTATTCCTCCTTTTACACGTCATAGCACTTCATGCCTGGCACATTGTTAACCTTCACTAATACTGCTTGCAGCAAGTTTTACCATTTGGCCACTTGGGACAGAAGCCACTGTCGACTTTCCTCTGGAGTCACACCCCGCACCTCGCAGGTACAGAAAGAAGAGAGAAATACACAATCAGAAGGAAAAATAAAAGGAAATGGAAGGAAAAGGACCAAGAAGACATAGTAGAAAGGAACAAAAGTTAAATGTTGAAAAGGGAAAGATGAAGACACCATATGGCAAAAGCAGCGTGTAGTTCCTGAGCCCCCTTCACCTGATTCCTGCCAGTTAAATGTACATTCAGTTTCGAAGGCACTATAACTTTTCCATTTCCTCTTTCATCAACCTTTCCTGGACCCCTTCAGTGCTTACCCACTCTGGTTCCTTTCTCATCCCAGGAGGTTGTTCAGTACTCTCAAGCTAAGGTTTCAGGCATTAATCCTCCGAAGGGTGTGTTTCAATGCAAAGCCCTTCTTAGGACTGAAAAGCTTTTAGGACACATCTGTAAGAAAATGTCATGCCCAGGTGGGTGGGTAAGGAAACATCCTGAGGCCAGGAACTTTATAGTGTTTTTGAAATGCTGCCCCCTTGCCATCCTGTTTCCTCTCTGCTAGTCTCCTGTCCTCTCTTACCTCACTCCAGGACTGTTGAACCAGATGTGCTGCCTTTTGGCCTCCGTATTCTGCCAGGCCTTACCTACTTTTCCTCAACAGCCAAGAAGTCAGTGGGTAGGGACGTGGACTCTGGTGTTAAGGCCCCTCCTCCTTCCTCACTGGCTTTCCGTCCCAGCCCCACCTCTCGCTATCTGGGACAGTCTACAGAACACTTTTGCATTCGGGATAGACCTCAGAGTGTGGGCATGATTTGCATAAAAGGAAATGTCACCTTTGTGCCGTGTTCATCTGCAAGTGACTAACATCCTGCACACACAGTGACACATGGTCAAGTTTAATCTAGTTCCTTCGATTGAGAGATTCTTCTTCCAACAGACTGTTTTATGCAGGACAGACCAAGCCAAGTGTCTGGAAGGAGCAATCACAGACTCACTTCACAGTCTTAGATAGCATTTGGTTATGCAAAATGTTTAAAATGCATTTCGGTTCCTGGAGAGAAATATATGCTGATTCCTTAAGAAAGAACTTCATCTTAGTCTAATATAAATTACTGCCATAGATAGAAACATCAGTCACTTTTACATTCCCAGTGCTAGAATTCTTTTTACAGCATTCCCTGCGAGAGAGCTTCTGGGTGCTTCCCTCCTCAGGAGGCAGTAGAGTTCTTGCTGTTTCATTGTTAGAAAAATTGTCATTTATCAGGTCGTCCTGCCAATCACTTTCATGCACTAGTCTGGCTCTGCTTGAGAGAAACATGCAAATGGGTCAACTTTGCTGCTTATAAGAGCCCTTCAGGGTTTTTAAAACACCTGTCATGACTCCCCATAATCTTTTTTCTTTCGCTGAAATAGCCTGATTACTTTATTCCTAAACCAATTGATTTTTAGATTATTCAGTCTTCTTTTTATTTTTCCAAATGATCTGTATTTGTCAAGATTGGTATCCAGAATAGGATATAATATTTCAGTTGTACTGAATAATTTGGGCCTTTACAAATTAAAACTATATAAATCATAAATTACAGTTATAGAGTACACTCCATTAATTTGTCCTAAGACAAACAGCACTGATTTTTGAAATCAGGCTAATGTGAAAACCCCAGCTCTCTTGACATGAACACACATCACCCTAGACTTGTGTTACATTTAATCGTTTGAACCTAATTGCAGGGCTTTACGTTTATTCTTACTTAAATGTAATATATTGATTTCATTCTCTGAGTCATACCTTATGAAGTTATGAGCCTTGCAGACCCAGCCAGTACCTTCTGTTTACCCTTAGGTTTCAGGGTGGAGTGGTGGTAAGTTTTTTGTGAAATCTATTAAATACCTACTTCCCTTTATTTTTTAATGATTATATATTTAGTTTACATATTTTGCTGATGCCAAAAATATAGCTGCTAATATTTTTTTAATATTGTTTTAATTGGGCTTAAGATAGGAGACATCAAGGAAAAGTTTAGTGTTGAGATGATTCTCTTTTAGTGGAATCACTTATTTTGAGTTATCGTTAACTCAGGTGTTTAGTTTTTTAACTGGTGCTAGAAAGCTGAGAAAGAATGATGTTTTGTTTTCTGAGGCATAGTGATTTAAAAACAATATATTCTCTTTTGATAAAATCAAGCATGTTAGCCCTGAAGTCCTTGCTAGTTCCTACTTTGCCAAAGTCAGCGGCTCCTGACCTTTTTTGGGGGATGGGAGCATGTCATAGAATTCTTTTAGAATCTATTGAAAATTATGGGCCTTCTCTTCAAAAGGGAAAAATAGAAAATTATACCTATAAATTAAGTTTACATGCAACTGATTTGGTAATATTGAATATAGCTGCTGTAAAAGAGACCCCAAATCTAAGCTGGTGTGGAATTTTAGAATTTTTAAGACCCAGAGTCCTCTTTTGTGTTTCACCATCCCCAATGTTTTGCCCTCATCAGAAGAGTCTGGAATGACTCCCCACAAGTTCTGTCTTCCAGCCAACAGGAGGGTGGAGAGGACAGGAGTGGAGGTACACTCCCATTTTAAGGGCATCACACATCCTTTTGGCCAAAACTTAGTCACAGGACTCTCCAACATGCTTGGGAGGCTGGAAATAGTGTCCTTAGTTGAGTGACTATGTATTCCTCTAAAAATTCTCTTACTGAGTAAGAAGGGGAGACAGTTATGTGGACAACTGATTGTCTCTGCCACACCACTAGGAATTCCTGTCCTGGGTAGTGAAATTAAATGATTACTCAGTGAATCCTGTGGGATTAGTCTTGTGCCAGGCAGCAAGAGAGGTTCATGTGAAGACAAACTATTCATTGCCTTATACTGTTAGTTAAGTATAAAATAAGTAATTTATTAAAAGAGATCTTTTCTGACGGGAGTATCTGAAGTAGCCTCATACAGGTAGGATTTGAGCAGGAACTTAAAGGTTAAATTTGATTAGGAGAGTAGGTATGGAAACCTCAAGTGCAGAAGTGCACAGGTGGAAGCTGTAGAATCCATTTGGTAAAAGGTTGATTTTTTTTTTTTTCAAGAATAAAGACTTAAAATTGTCCAGCCATTTAAAAATTTTGTTTTACTATACTAAGGTGTGGTATAATACTCAATCCTGGATTATTTTTTAATCTTAAATTGCATATATAAAATAAAAAATGGTGACACATAGTGGATTTCTAGAAAAATATCTACCAAAAGTCATTAAAATGCTAATATCTTGGAATTTATCCTAAGGAAAGAATTATATTTAGAAACAAAATAAGACAGTGGTCAAGTAAACTATATCTTGTCAACTCAATGGACTATCATGTGGTCATTAAAAATATAAAGAAAAATAAGTAGAAATATGGAAAACATTTGATATGTTAAGTGAAAAAATATGGTGCTATTAAAACAATTATATAAAATTATATCCATGTGGACAAGAACTAGATAATGAATAAAAATAGTTGTGGAACATTAGTAAAATATACAAGTTTCTCTCCCTTTTTTCTGCTTTCCCTCCCCTTCCCAAGTTAAATGTATGTTTTTGGCTTTTCTTCCTCCCCCCGCCTCAAGCATAATACAAAGTCATTTTGTTAATTGGCAAAAAACTGAAATGGTTTATAGAAATAAATAGGAGTCTCCTCATCTGTGCTCACAGAGGATTTCTCCCATAGCTTTGGAATTTTTATAGATTCTTTTTTTTTCTTTTTAACTGAATAGGTTTATAATTCTAAGTGAATGAGTGCAACATTAAGTCATTTTTCTACCTAAATGGTACCACTTCCAAATTTAGGAGTGGTTTCATGTGTTTGGGATTCTTGTCATCCTGTGATTTAACAGATCACGCTGGGTGCCATTTTATTGCTTTGAAAAGAATGCATCTTCAATCTAAAGTAAGACAATGTTCTAATGAGTTTCCTCAAAAGAATTTTTAAAAATTGCTGGAATGGTCTTGTCGTAGTATATGCCACTCACTAAATCTGTATTGAATAAATATTTGAAGCCATAGTAATAATTTTTCATATGCTACTGTCTTAATAATTCTGCTGTGGCGGTGTGCTTTATTGATTTCTGTGCCACTTCTGTGGCATGAAATGAAATGTATTATCCCGCTTAAACCATTATGGTTTCCTTTTGAATTACATATTCACTACTTGATCCTGTCATCCAGCTTACTCCATTTTCTATAATGTGTTCAGTGTTAAGATTTACTGCTTTAGTGCTCAGTGCTACGTAACTGAAAGTAGGTAAATTCAGGTCAGAAAGTTGGGAAGAATAAACAATAGGCAGTTAAATTTTTTAACTTAGTATGCTTTCTGATTTGGGGGCTTGAGGTTCTCTTTTTTTCTTCTCGAGAGTTAGAATGAATCATTGCTGTGTGTTCTGTAGGAGAGGGGAGGGCAAAACTGACAAACCTCGTCACCATCTTTGCTTGGTGTCAGAGCTGAGGTAGACAACTTTGCCCCCCACCCTTCTCCTGGCATCTGTGACAGCATATACTTCTGGCTTTCTTCTCACCATTTTGCCATTATGGGGAGGGGCTCTTTTGTTTTAAATATTAGAATTACTTAAGGCTTGATCCTAAGGCCCTCCTGACTTTTCACTTAAACTCTTACCTTAGGCATTTTCATCTCTTTCTGTAACTTTACGTGTCATCCTATGTGCCAGTACTTCCCAAATTGATAACTGCAGCTGAAATTCTGAGCTCCGTTCCCATACTGTCAGCTACTATCACAGTTGCCTTCGTGTTAATGTCACCATCACTCTTCTCACATGCCCCATCTCCCAGGTGAACTCTCAGCCTTGCCTCATAAACCTTTTCTTTTAGTCTCCTTCATCCAAGTCACTTATGCCCATCACGTGAGAATCATCAACATTTTTTCCCTCACCCCCTGCATCCATCCTCTGTCCATTTGAGTTCTCTATCCAAAATATAAATGGAATCTGTCCTCTTTTCTCTGTCCCCATTACCAGCCACTCTTAGATCATCCTTATCTCTTGCCCAGACTGTGAAAAACCTCCTATGTGGTTTCTCCTCCTCCAGGCTCATCACTCCCATCCCTAACTCCTCATCTAGCAGACATCTTCAAATAATCCCAATCAGATTATGTCTCTTCCTTGCTCAGAACCCTTCAGTGGCTCCCCTCCGCCCTCAGGATGCTGCATTCTCTAGCATACCAATTGTCTTTTATTTTCTAGGGTTTGCTCACCCCTTTGCCATCTTAGGGCTTTTTACATCTTCTTTCTTGTATAGATTGTTCTCTTACCTACTCTGTATTTCTTAACACTTGTTACTTCCTCAGACAAGTTTTCCCTTATCCCCAAATCTGTTGTTACACATAATGTTTTATCTCTCACAGACGTTCTTTTTTTTCCCTGTCTCTTACAGTAAGTAAGCTCCACATGGGCAGAAAATATGTGCTTTTTATTTAAAAAATTTTTTGTCTTTCTTATTCCCCGCTTTATTAATTAATCTAAATAGAAATTACATCACATCTCCAAAGACATTCAAACCTAAGCTGTTACTTTTATGTTATGAACTACAATTTCTATTTTTTTTAAAAAACAGTATTTTAAAAAAGCAGTTTTTAATCCACTAATCTCTAGCACCTAATACAATACTTAGATATATAATAGGTGCTTCATAGTTGCTGAGAATGAATGATTTTAGTTTATTACAGTCAACGTTCTTGAAGACTTGCTCAGTCTACTAAGACCACTTCTTCAGAGATTACTTGGCCAGAAGCAATAAGATAGCAATCCTATGAAAATGTTATTATTGCTTCGACGTAGCGTTCAAAATATCATCCTTAGATAATGAGGTATTCTGGTTATAGTTGTCTGGTTATAGTTTCCAGAGATACAAAGTAAAACTGCCTGACAAAGGAAGGCTCTTCACTTCTTTTCAAATATGTGGAATTGCGTTGTTTTGTCTCTCAGCTATATATTTTAACGAATTTTCCACTTTGGGGATTTACATGGTAAACCATGACCATCAAAGCAATATCAACATGTTTTGAAGAATGCCTCATACAATGCAAAAAAAAACAAAAAACAAAAAAACAAAAAACAACAATTTCTCTGGTGGCACTAAGCAGAAGAATCTTGGAGGGAAAAATAAAATTATTTTACATTAAATTTTGCCTCTTGAAATTTAAACATAATACTGGAAAATAATTTCATAACAGCTTAGTTCTAACAAGTTTTACCCTACTCCACCCCAAATTTTTTTTCCTTTGGCATAAATAAATTAAGTGGCTTGAAATAGTATTAACAGGATGAAGTTTCAAAAATATTCATAAGAATTAAGGAAGTATATCATTGTATGTATTAAAAATTCTACTTCCTTTTTAATTCAGAATTACCTACTAGAGAAGCATAAAAATTTACTATACCTAATTGGAAATGTTTAGAAAATTATTTTCAGTGTGTTATTTACAAGAATTTTGGTAAGATTTAACTGAATATCAACAGTAACATTAAAACCCCACTCAAAATAAATGTTACTCTATCCTGCCATGGTGATCTGCACTGAAATGTCACCAAGTTATATTGTACAATTTATCGTCCAAAGGGAAGAAATTCAGATTAAATCAATAATTAAAATGCATACAACAAAGGATACTTATTAACTGTAAAATTTTAATCTATGACAGGATATCATGAGACTTTTGGCATGAGGAAACATAAGAAATGATAGAATCTTAAGAAACTGCTATGTGAAATTCATATATGATCCAAAAAATGTCAATAGGTCTGTTTTCCAGCACATGCTCTTAAGTATAGATTTCATTGATGGACCTGTAGGTATGTAGGTATAACCAGAGTTCCTTAAGGTAAACATGCTAAATAACAAATTAAAATTTCTCATGCAATTTAGAACTACAGTATGGAAGATTTGGAATGGATGCAGATTCTCCAAATTGGATGCTCTTCCCTTGGGGCTGCCATTTGCAGGGAAATTCATGTACATATTCAGACATGCAGACTTGCATAACTGCTTATTATATATAGAAATATTCTTGGTTACTAAATGTCTAACAGACTTAAACATACAGGGTTCCTGTATATGGAAGAAAAGTGATTCCACCCACTCTCCATGCCTTGGTACGTCAGGATGTCAGTCCTTACATTTATTTGACTTCCAGAATTTAAATCACAGTGATGTAAGTCAGAAGTTAGTGTTTCACCTGCTAGCACTTAGTAACTAAATCATCTTGCTCAGGCTGAGGGAAATAAATCCATTTCAGTTTGGCCAGAGTGGGCCAAACTATCCCTCTAAGTTAGAAAGACTGCAAAATGATTTATTTCTGTCTTCCAAAAGATGCATCAGAGAAGAATATAGAGAAATTAAATGGTTTAGCAAAGATCACGCAAGATTCTGGAAGGAGAATCCAAGTTTCTGGAGGCCCAGCTTGATCAAAGTTTCATTTTATTAAATGTCCAGCATTAAAATTAGATAAATGCATCTCCCCATACATGTGCTTAAAGAATTATTCTCAACAGATAGCTGCTTCCATTTTTTAATTTGATGTTTTGAGTCTTTAAAATTTCAGTTTATTTTAAATCCTGTTACATTTTAAATCTCTATGTTACAGATTTGAGCTGGAGTGGGAATTGAAGAGTTACTAATTTCCTTAGGCATTTTTCCATGTGCATTCTTGTATTGATCTTAAACTAGAATCAGCTATGTTCCAAGAGGTCACTTGTTTTATACAACAATTCTATGAACTACCTGTCTATAAGAGGCAGTTCATTAAAAATTAATTTTTAAATGAACTTTAGATGTACTCTATAGATTTCCTAAAGGCTGTATATTAGAGCATACATACAAAATATTTTCTCTGTCCTTTAGTGGTAATAACAGCTAATATTTATTGAGCTCTTACTCTGTAATGGACATTCTTCTAATTATTATTTTTATTTTAATCCTCAAAGCAACTCTGTGAGATAGTTAATATAATTATCCCTGTTTTATAGGGGAAGGAACTGATGCACATAGTGATTTAATACCTTGCTAGAAGATAGGAAAACCAAAATCAAAACTCAGATATTCTGGGTATAAAAGCCACACGTTTAACCTAACTTTTAATAATGCCCCCAAGAAACCTTTTAATAATAGCATGATTTTATTAAGTAACTTTGCCCTTGATATAATTTCAACCTATCTTAGAACCCACTACAAATCTGATAATGTTTGACAATTATATATTTTAAACTATTTGTGTTTAAATTCTTAAACTTCTATTCTCTGATCACTCACAATTTCACTTGGAGAGTTTATAAAACTGGCTGAATTTTTTAATTGAAGGGCATCCTGTGGAAACAGAAGAAACCAAAACTGTATTTTTTGTTCTTCTAAATACTGTATGTACCATTTAGTCTGGTTTCTAGTCTCTAAACATGCAGTGTCTTCTGTTTTTCAAAGCCACTAATCCTTATAAAAGTTTCATAATGTTGTATTCTAAATATCTAAGTTTGGTTTTAATTTTTGACATATGTTTGATCAAAGTTAATAGCAGATTCAAACTCTTCTTAAAAGATTTTAACCAGGTTACACAAAGTAAGCATTTAAAGGCAGGTTTTCAAAGTAACCCAAAGTTTTATACTTTACTTACCACTGGCAAAAGAAAATAAGAGCAATTAGCAACTAAATATAATTTCTAATAGTGACTAAAAGTCTTATAGCTTCCTTGTCTTTCTTCTGTTTAGTGAGTAAACAATTATGTCATTCTTCTAATTTTAAATAAATAGAAGCTTTTCTGGGGATTTAAAACTATAGGTACTATCACTATATGTACATTTTTATACAGGTAACATTTATATAGACTTAAAAATATTTGTTATTTTTGGTGTATTTCATGTCGATACTAGTAATTCCTTTTCCTAGGTGCATTTATTTTCAAGAAGCACACACTATAAACCAGAAAGTTCAAGTCCCTATAACTTGTGACAGTAGATGAATTTAATATATAGTCTCTCCATCCTAGCACACAGTAGTGTGGCATCATGGGAGTCTGGACAGAGAGAGTATTTTATGTCTCATTAAGCTGGGTCCACCTTTTAGGATTCATGTGGTATTTTCTAGTCCTAGACTTCCAAAATCACATTTAAAGATAACGATGGAACTATAAACAATGATATTTTAATCTTTTCTATAAAATGTTAGAAAGGGGGAAAAAGGTTAACAGATAATCTAAAACCAGTGAATATGTAGCCACAGGTAAATTTATTTCTGTGTTTCAGTAAGAACAGCACCGTTTGGGGAATACTTTTCATAGTTAGCTGATTGTACAATAGCCTCTGGATTCCTGTTACCATCCTTAAGTGTTCAGGGTAGGAAATATCATTTTGAATTAAATATTGGTCAGTAAGACACAATTTGCAATCATCTATTCTGTGGGTTTTTTAATTCTTGCTGTTTTCTTGTCTCGAGTAACAATATATTACTGTAGTAGATGAGAATCGAAGGCAATGAGTTGTGATAGTCTAAAGGAAAGAAAGCTTTTGATTTTTCTTAGTTTTAAAATATCCCTTCTCAAGAATCACTGTTTCTTAATTTCTGTGCCCAGCACTAAGCAGCAAATGCAAGAAGTATCCAGGCTACCAAATTTTATATGATTCGTGGTGCGACTGTGACAAGAATGTGATATTTTCTGTTACCACGGTCTAGAGAAATTTTATTTTACCCTCACAGTCTGGTTTTCTAGCCCCTCCTTGCCTTTTGTGAATATAATGATAATAGTTATCTCTTTGTACATTGAATCTGTATATATTAGTAACTTGTGGTTCCACTGGAAGATGATCCACTTGAGCCAGAATCATGATATAAACTAAGAGGCACTGGTTACAGACTTGTAAACATAACTCACTTACTCATCTTTTCTTTAAGTGAGACCAAGTCAATTTGGCTTCAATTTGCAATGCCTTTTGTAGTCCAATGGTGGTGGTTTTGTTCCGCTGTAGCTGTAGCGGGTCTGCTACCCCAAACAGTACAATGACCTCTTAAAATTATTGTTTCGTTAACTAACTCAGCTCTGGTATATCTGTATTCTTAGATTTGAACTTGTTGGCACATAACTTAAATCACTGCTTTTTATGTATTGGGTAATGTACACACTTATTTGAGTCAGTGATCTTCACAAATTAAAAAGAATAAGTAGTCTTCTCAAAGGGTAATATGGTATTATTTGTTTACAACATGTGGAAATTTGATATGCTTCCCCATAACTAAAACCATAGAACTCACTTTCCCAATACATGTTGCATTTTTTTTTTTTTTTACCATAAAGAAACTATATGTATTACATTGTTCCTAATCTGGTTCTGCAGGTGTACTGTGTGATTTTGTGCATTTAGAAAAGCTGATTTTTTTTCCTCTAATATAATCAAATGACATTTCTTCTGATGACCTGTACTTGTATAAATACAGTAGTTATTTCCTTGCCTGTTAATATTTGTTATTCAAATATTTTTCTGAGTTTAGTTTTCATTTTATTATTTTTAGATGTGTTATCATCTCTAAAAATATCTTTTTGATGTTGCCCTATTTCAGCTTTGAATTTTAATTCAATGTTTGCTTTAAACAAAGCATGATGTTCAAAAACTACAGTGTTTTCTAGAACTAATTATCTTCCTTGTTGAATGTATAATTCCACTGAAAAACATAATACACTAATTAGATTTCATCATGCATTAGTTCATTAGACTAGTTCATTAAATCAGTAGTTTTTGGCCTAAAAAAGATGGCTTTCCATGTGCCATTTTGTTTTTCTAACTCGTCTCTGTATCAGACTTCACTGTCTTTATTGTCAATGTGGACAAACAGGCATAGTGTTCAGAATTTGGCAAATCATAGGTGACAGAAGCAGAGTAAGACCAATGTTCCAATTCACCCATTTTTCCAATGAGATTTGGAGTATTTTTTTTTTTTAGTTTGTCTACTTCCAATGAATATAGTCTTCCTTTTGATATCAAATATTCACATCTGACTTTTTGTCCCTGTATCTACCAAAAACAGTGATTGGATTTATGATATTTAGATCTCTCTGGGTTACGCAGACCCTTTGGTTATAGATATATCTTTAAAAACCCTCCATTTAAATTGTAAAGTTTGTCAGGATCACATTCTCTTTGATGTCATGAATACAGTGAACCTCACAGTAGTGTAATAAAAATATTTCAGATTCAAGCCTCAAAGAGATTAGTGTGGTGGATTGAGTCCATAAATAGGAAAGGTGGGTGGATGGGTGATCTCAGGTAGGCTCCACTGACTAAAGTGACTTTTCAAAAGTGATTTGAGGACAGATATTAGGTGGATTAGTAGGTTGTTCCAAGCGGAGGGGGTGGCATGAAAGAAGATATAGGGAAGAGTAGGCGATAAAGACAAAGGATTCATTTAGGAGAAAAGAATGGGGAATGGGACAGGGTGTGGGAGGAGATGAGATCAGACATACCAATGGGAAAAGAGTTGTGGAGCCATTTTGAGACAGGAAAAAAAGTTGTACTTTAAATGTCAAGAGAGCCGACACTCTGATTAGAAGAGAAGGTGTGGTGAACTTACACCCCCAGAAGGAAGAATGATGGCAGTTTAGTATGCTTCACTGTTTAAGAAGAAAGACAGTGAATGGACAGAGCAAAAATGAAGTGATTATTAAGTGATTATTAATTTATTATGCAAACCAGAACACTTTAAGAGCATGTAAGAGGACTCTTTAAAAGCGCCACTTGAACGAAATGCATAAGTTGGAACTATCTGGGCAAATTGGTACATATTCTGGGCATATGATTATGCCATTATTATTAAATAATTATTTGGAGCTCGTTAGCAGATCACAAAGATAGGAACAATTAAAATCAAAAGTGATATAATAGCTCTTAAAAAAATAAACTGTAAATAGTTAACTGTCAGATTCTGCTGAGAAGCAGTGAGACCCATCACTGAGGCTGATTTACAGATTTTGATGTTATGGCAGTGTGGCATGGTGCTTAGATGTTGAGTCAGGCTACCCTGGCTTGAGTGCTTGTTTGCCACTGAGAAGCTGGTGATCTTTAGCAAGTAAGATAGAGATAATAGGGAAACCTGCTTCTCTAGGATGAGGTCAGGTTCAAATGAGATAATGTATACAAAACACTTAGCACAATGCTAATGTCACTAAGTACCCAAATTCTGCTATTATTTTTTTTCCCACGGTTACTACAACTACGACTATTTATGTATTGGTAGTTAGCATGTTTTCAATTTAAATTAATTTAAAGTAATAAGTATTTTAAGCTTTCTGATGTTCCTGGTAGCTTTCTGTCTTTCGTTTGTCGTGATAATTCAGTCATTAAAGAAATAAGTTTGGCAGATTATTTTCTATGCGAGCTTTAATGTAATACGGTTCACATCTCACCTTCTGTTTATGCCAGTTCTCTCTTTTTAGAAGTAGACAGGTTTTCCAGTCATATTGTTGAATTACTGAGTACAGTAATTCTTATTTTGCATTCACGTAAGTCTCAAAGGATGTTGTCAGCTGCATCGTGTTTTTCAAATCCAATTCCAGTTCTGTGCAGATTGATGGCTGAAGAGTAATCATTTAATTTTCTGTTTTAAGTAAGAAAGATGAAACTTACTTTTGTTTAGGGATGGGGTGGGAGTCTCGGTAAGTAAAAATAATGATGGGATTTAGATCTTTCAAGCTTTAAATAATCATTTAAAGAGATTCATGAGATTGTTACTGATAAGTTATCTTGAACATGCCCTTCTTTGGTTCATTTGCATTTATTATTTTTTTCCTAGCACATTCTTCCCTAGATATCTACACAACTCACACCTTCACTTTCTTGAGGTCTTTGCTTAAGAGTCGCCTCCTCAGTGAAGTCTTCTCTAACTACCCCATCCAAAATCAGAGCCCCTTTCCAGCATTCTTCATTTTTTCTTTACCTTTATTTTCATAAATGACAGTTAATTTAGAAGCACTGTGAGAGTTCTTCATACCTTTATGATAATATATTTCTAGAATTACTATAAACTTTAATCCTATAATGGCATAAAAATTTGTGCTTCTCTAATACCTCAGTAACCCAGTCCTTAGGGAACTCAGCTTTCTTATAGAATTGATTTGCTTGTATAAGGGGTTATGGAATGTCTAATATTTTTGGTTTGTGGTAGCAGTGACTTAAGGACAAAATAGTAGCACTGTTTGAAGTATAGTCATTTAGAGAAAAGGCAGAAATGAGTTTTTTTTTTTCCAATATGAGAGTTTCCACTGCTGCAGGAACCCTAACCTAACTTCAAGTTGGGAGAGAACTGCCTCATCTTAACCACATCCCTCTGTATTAGTCATCTTGGGCTGCCATAACAAAATGCCATAGACTGAGTGGCTTAAACAACAGACATTTATTTTCTCACAATTCTGGAGACTGGAAGTTAAAGATCAAGGTGCCAGCAGGATTGATGTTTGGTGAGGGCTCTCCCCTTGGGTTGCAGGTGGCTGCCTTTCTCTGTGTGCTAACATGATCTCTTCTTTGTATGCTCATGGAGAAAAAGAGAAAGAGAGCTCTTTGGTGTGTCTTCTTATAAGGATAGTAATCCTATGGGATCAGGGCCACACCCTTATGACCTCATTTAGCCTTAATTCCTTACTCTGTATTCAGCCAGACTAGAGGTTAAGAGCTTCAACATATGCATTTTGGAGGCGGACACACATTTAATCCATAACGTGCTCCATCCAAAATTATTTCCATTTGTGCATTTCGTTCAGTTAAACATTTTTGAGAACATTTTAAACATACAGGCACTATCTGGGTATCAAAAGACCAAAGTGAATTATTCCATGATCAAGAACTTTACATAGATAAGACTAACTAGAAAATGTGATCAATGTTTTCTCTAATTTTGAAGGGTGAGTAGAAATTTTCCAGGCAGATTTATGTAAGAAAGGGAAGTATAATCCAGGAGTTTAGCATGAGCATGGTATGTTCTGAAAATGATGATCAATGTGGATAATGTGTGGAATGAAGTAGAGAGTGGTCGACTTGAATTAGAAATTAAGTCTGCTTTGTGGTGTTTGTCCTCCCTAAAGCTGTCACAACATTATCTCAAAAAGTAGGGAGTAGCTAGTATGTTGATTTCCATAATGAAGAATAATAGTTTTAGACTGGGAATGATTGGCATTTATAATCTACAACAAGAGACTAATTGTGCAAATAAAATGCAGTAATACAAAGCACATAATTAGTGGGATTATTTTAAGGGAATAAATTTTCCACTCACATTGAAGTAAATGCATAGTTAGTGTCATATTTGAGAAATCAGGTTGAAATTTAAAATATTGTGATTATTAGAGATGGGGGAGAAGTGTACAATCACAAGTTAAAGTGAGGACACAGATTAAAAATCTTTGATTTTCTCAATTGCTCCTTAAGTTACTATATAAAATTTCAGAAACTGAATTTTTTCATGTACATGTTTTTAAAAATCACTATTTTTTATATAGTAACTTATAATACCAAGATGGATTAAGAGACTGGATTTACCCTTCCAGAAACAAGAGCACAAACACTAACAATATATATATATATATATATATATATATATATATATATATATATGATGTTTTCTCAAGACACTGAGCATCAGGCAACAAAAGGAACTAATCCCTGAGAAACAGGAAGCAAAGGAGGTGAGCCCTGTGAATATCACAGCTTACTGTTTTAAGAGAATTTCCATGCCACTGCTCAGAATTATAGCTAGTAAGCCAGTGAGTGGAATCATGAAAATACTCAGTTAATGCAAAATAAAAGAGAAAAAGAAAAAGGAAAAAACAATAGACACAACAAATAGAAAACTAACAGCAAAATGAGAAGCATAAACTTATTAACCTTATCAATAACCTGGTCAAAGGAAAGCTGGAATAACTTCCAAGCACAGAATATTACCAGAAATAAAGTAAGCTATTTTATAATGATAAAGGAGTCAATTCATCAAGAAGACTGTTAGAATGCTAAATGTCTGCACAAAATAAATAACAGACCTTCAAGATACAGGAAGCAAAAAACTGATAAAATTGCAAAGAGAAATAGACAAATCCTCAATTATAGTTGGAGATTTAAATACCTCTTTCTTAATAATTGATAGAACAAGTAGACAGGAAATAAACATGAATGTTGAAGACCAAGACAACACCATCAAGCAATTTGACCTAATTGATATTTATAGAGCACTTCAATTAATAACAGCCAAATACACTTTCTTCTCATTTGCACATGGGAACATTTATCAAGAAAGATTATATTCTGTGCCATCAAACAAGTCTCAATAAGTTTAAAAGGATTCCAGTCATGGAAAGCATGTCCTCTGACCACAAAGGATCTGTAACAGAAATCGATAATAGAAAAAAACTCTCTGGAAAATCCCCAAATATTTGGAAATTAATTGACATTCTTCTGAACCCAAGGATCAAAGAGGAAATCAAAGGGAATTTAAAAAGTAATTTAGACTAGAGGAAAATAGAACAGATCAAAAGATGTAGGATGCCACTAAAGCAGTATGTAGAGGGAAATTTATAGCCTGAAACGCCCATATTGGAATAGAAGAATGGTCTCAAATCAATGACCTCAGCTTCTACCTTAAGACACTAAAAAAAAAGAGTAAATTAAACCAAAATAAGGGGATTAAAGATATTAATATAGAGCAGAAGTCAATGATATAGAAAACAGAAAAGCAGTAGAGAATATCAATAAAACCAAAAGTTCATTCTTTGACATCAATAACATCAATACACCTCTAGCCAAGATTATATGTTGAGTAATTTTCAACTATATCCCAAACATATGAATGCTATATAGTGGAGACTCTGGATTCTATTATAAACCAACTGGTCTGTCTTTGATAGGACAGGGAATAACATATTCTCTTTATTGGAGAATTAGGTATTAAATTGAAATACATTTACATAAAAATCAAAAGATTTTCAATTGGCATATAAATATAGTACTGAGCTATCTCAAAACCATGGTGTGCCAGGGGAACACAATTTTTCCTTTGAGTTTCTCTCATAAAATCATCTTAACCAGCATTCTTGACTTTTCCTGCCAGAGCACATCTCTTTCTTTTAGAGCATCCATCTAACCCCAACACCTTGACTCCAGATGCTTTGCTCAATTTTAGGACATGTGGCATTTCTAGTGATTCTCCCAAATAGAAACTACATACTGACAGCTGGTGGTCCAGACTTAGCTCAGGTAGGTGCTGAGTATTGTTTGCACAATATTGTGAAAAAGTTAGAATTTGTTGCTAACATATAACAAACAGTGTAAGAGCTGGGATAGCTGGGAACCCAGAGCCCACTTTCCTACATGCCAATAATCAATTGTAACTGACCAGTGGCTTTTTCCTTAGGCTCCCTATATGGGTTTTTACATGAATTCTAATTTAATCATCACAGCAACTCTTATTCAACAGCTGTTACCATTATCATCACCACATCTGTGAAAACAGTCTCAGAAAATTGAAGCACCCAAGCTCACACACCGTAAATGGAGGACTGGTGTTTAAACACAAGTGTGTCTGAATTACCCTAAATTTCTTTCTTCAGAACATCAAAAACAAAGTTATTTTTATTGGTCACTTCAGTTGAAAAATCATTATTGTCCATAAATATTATATGATGCCAGCTATTGAGCCCTGGGTAACAAGTTCACTGCATTATTTAAATTATGCAAGGTTAAAATTTACATTCATTCATGAATTTTCCCTAAATTCCTTAGAGCTGGATCTAACCTAGGCTGCTTTCTCATTTCTAAAACGTTGACATTTGTCATCTGTACTGTCCATATAGGTTACTGATAAATGATTGAAAAATATGTTCATTTTAATACTATTTTCCTATTTAAATACTTTAACATGATTCTCTTCCATAAAAATAACAACTAATTACTACCAGAGAACAAGGATAGGCACTCAGCTTTCTGTTTTCAGAAGGAATACAGAATTTAAACCTTACTTTGAATAAAAATTGTCCATGATTTAGATAACAATTTATATCTTTCATCAAGAAACAAATGTCTCTTCCTCACAAAGACAGACTTGTATATTTTAACTAATAAATATTTACTTTCTGTCTGAACAGATTAGATTCTTTAATCCCAGACTGTTTATATCTACGTAAATAGTATTGTTATCAGACTAGAGTTAGTGTTTTCAGTTTTCCGCACAGACTACATGACAAGTAATTAAATACATCTATTATACAAAAGCCTATTGGAATTGAATACTAACTTATGCTATGGGTTAATGAACACTTTTGGTATAGGTCATGTACCCTTACTCTGCTAAAAGTAGGGCATTTTAGCTTATCTTTTAAAGAAATTAAACAGGTTCATGTTTTTAATAAAGTATCTTTTGCCCAAAGGGGAAAAAAATTTTTTTTTTTTTGCATGAGGTGGGGGCAATGATACTCTTGATAAGAGAACATCTTTTACTGTTACTAACTCTGTTGATTGAAGAATGAATAAAATATCAAAGCAGTTAGATACAGAGTAAATAGTAGAAACTTTGATGTCAGACAGGCCTTGGGCAATTTACTTTTCTTCAGCTTCCTTCTGTGTAAAATATGGATAGTAATGCCCGTCTTATACATTACCCTTGACAATAATTTCTGTAAAGTCCCAACCCTGTACTTGTGATATAATAGACACGCTATAGATGGTTGTGTCACCTACCTCTTTATCATCAATTTTTACTGACATAAAGTCATATTGTGTGGTAACCATATATTACAAGGCAAGTATTGTAGCATGTGATTTGTAAGCAAATGGCAGAAGCATATTAGGAGAAATTTAAGTATTCCATGTGTCAGGAAACTTTACAATAGGTTACTTTAATTGGTTACTGTCCAAGAAAATTAGAATCATTGACATGCTTTGAACCTAATATGTGTACACTGAATTTATTGTGTGGCCCAAAGGTACCAAGCTTCTGATTTTAGGTAATTTTAGGTTGCAAAGTATAGTTCAACAGTAGTGTTATACATGAAGACATTGAGATCATTATAGGACAGAAGGAGCACTGGATCAGGAGTCAAAAGATCAGGATCGTTCTGGCTCTCAGCACCCAGTGTGACCTTGGTCAAGTTATAGATTTCTTCTCTTGTTTTTCCTCAACTCTCAGAGTCAGGAGCTAGGTTACATCTTTAAGTTCCCAAATACCAAATGTACCAGTGCCTTTCAGTGTGTTTTAAAGAGATTGCCTAGTACAAAAAAATCTCCCAAGAATGGAATTATCTATAGCTTACAGAGCCAGCAGAGGGAGCACAAAGCAAGAATTTATGCCTGAATCATAGGAAATTTGGGGAGTTTAATGTGGTTAAAATGTTAACCACAGTTCTTAAAACAAGAGATTATTTCTTATCAAGTTATGCCCAACTTCATTTGAGCTATAATTTTATCTTGAAATGGTGACATTTTTACAACTACTGTAATTATTAGTGGTTATAATAAAGAACTGTATTCCGAAAAGACATTTAATGATTATTCATGAGGATCACTATGGTTTATGTTCTGTACTGTTAAATATATTTTAATAAAAAACTATTGTAATTTTATCATGTCAGAAATATTCTGGTTGATACTGTAATAACTGCTGTTGGAACTTTACTCAGGACTAAAAGAGACTGTGGCTTCAAATATTATGGGCTTTCTAAATCCTATTTAAGTGATACCTCATTTATCTAGCATCTCTGGGAATTATGGAGTTCCACATATTTTCCAGATAACAAAAATATGTTTCATGAAAGCATTATCTTAAAAATGGTTTGAAAGTATTTTGGCTAAGAGATCTTGCTATTGCAGGCTTTCTTGAGTTTTTAAGTCCAAGATGTTATACACGTTTGAGTCTTTTTCTGGATACTGCAGGAATGTCTCTGTGAACATGGACCACTGTACTAAATAAACAGTAATAGAATGCCGAGTTTGCTCCTACTTTGTGTCCTTCCTCCCCCTCCCTCCCTCTTCCTCCTCCTCCTCCTCTTCCTCCTCCTTCTCCTCTCTCTCTCTCTCTCTCTCTCTCTCTCTCTCTCAATTACACTACACTTAAATGTCTCCTATCTCCACATATTCCCATTTTGCTTTCCCTGTCTTCATTGATTTTATTGTTTAAAAGTTTTAGCCAAGGAAGGTAATATCTTGTTGAGAATTATGTTAAGTCAAATTAATGAGACTTTGAGTTGAGTTCATAGCTTTCTTTTGGGCACTGATTAGCACCATTTCATGCATGGAAATCTTTCTTTCTTTGTTTGTGGTTTGGCTTTATGTCTTCAGACGTGAGAAGGGAGGTTGCTCCTCTATTTGAGGATGAGTCATGGTAGAGGCAATTTCCTATGAAGTTATGATAAGTATATATTTAGTTTCTTGGTTTTTCTAAAAAGTATTTCTAAACTTTAATTCTAATTAAAATTTTATCTACCAATAATCAGTCATATATTTTAAGAATTTGATGAGGATATTTTTTAAAAAAGGAAAGTGGAGACAGGGAATAACTAAATCACTGTGTATACACAGGAGACATTGCAGAGGATTTGAAAGAAGAGAATAGGAATGGACATCTGTGCCCTTGAAATTGTGTTTATAGAAGAAATGGAATAAATATACAAGCAAAAGATAAAGGAAGATATGTTAAAAACACGTAGAGCAAGCATAACTTTGTAATTAAGTGCAAAAAGGTTGAAAGGAAGTTGAAATAAAAGGATAGAGTTTTTACAATTCTAAAGATTTTTAATAGTAATGAGGCTGGCAGAAGTTGAAAAAAGGCATTTACTTGTAAAGACCTATAATTCCATTGAAGACTTTCTGTTTCCATAGCCCTCCCAAAGACTACTTATATTTACTAAATTAAGATTATGAGCTAAGCAAAAAGAAATCCCAAAGTTCTAGTTGGGATCTCCAAATTAAGGGTCTAGCACCTTGAAAACATCCTCCTGATAAATTGTGTTGTAAGAGTAGGTGTTTTGCAGCATTTCTAAGTCCAGTTATTAATGTTATATTTCCTGCGACTTTATAAAATCCAACATACAATAAACATACTTTGTTTGGTAGGTTTCCCCTGAGAGCAAAATTCTTTACACTTAGGAAATGTGTTACGACTCGTGACAGTAACTTCTAAACTGTCCATCCTGGCTCCTCTTGTGTTTACTATGAGATAATCCCACTTTCCAAATAAATTTTCTCATCAAATATTATTTGAATCATAGTTATCATAAATTAGTGACATTTCGCTGTGGAATTTTTTTAAGTGAGGAGATTTACTGTCTGTTTGGCGTGCAGTTTTCTCAAGGGACTAAGAAAGGGTGACAGAGAAAGACAACCTGAATTCTTTCAAGTCAAGATCTGTTTCTATTCTTTACAGAATATATTTTCTAATAGAGAAAATACCATAAAACTTCTAAGTTTGATGTCTTTAGAATTGCATGCTAATTACAAAATACCGTAGGTCTTTAAATGTACTTAAGTTTATATAAGAATAGATGTTTTTAAGTATATTATCCATGAAAGAGGTATAAAAATAAGTCAAATTGGGGTAAAGTTTTTCTTTTGAGATAAATTACCAAGTTTTTAATTTACTTAAGTCATTCTTATTAAATAACATTTCTGACCAAATTTAGTCAAAATTAGAAAAATCTGTTTAAGGGAACAATCATTTTATATTATGTCACTTAAAAGATATTTTTCCACTGAATTAAAATTTTAAAAATTTGCATGAATCCCGTTATAAAAATTAAAAGTAATTGTCTTAGAATGGCTAACAAACATGAAAAGATGCTCAGCATTGCTAGCTATTAGAGAAATGCAAATCAAAACCACAATGAGATACCATCTCACACCTGTTAGAATAGTTATAATCAACAGAACAAGTAATAACAGATGTTGGAGAGGAAGCGGAGAAAAAGGAACTCTCATACACTGCTGGTGGAACTGCAGATTGGTACAACCACTATGGAAAACAGTATGGAGGTTCCTCAGAAAACTAAGCATTGATCTGCCATATGATCCAGCAATCTCTGTACTGGGTATTTACCCCAAAGACTTAAAAAATCATATCCATAAATATATTTGCACACCAATGTTCATAGCACCATTATCCACAGTGGCCAGGACATGGAAGCAACTGAAGTGTCCTACGATAGATGATTGGCTAAGGAAGTTGTGGTACATATATACAGTGGAATATTACTCAGCCATAAGAAGAGATGAAATACAGCCATTTGCGACAACCTGGATGAATCTAGAGATAATCATGCTAAGCGAAATAAGCTAGACAGAAAAAGTTGAAAATCACATGACATCACTTAGATGTGGGATATAAACCTAAAAGCAACAAAGGAACAGGACAAACGAACAGAGAGTCATGAACATGGACTGTAGACTAGTGGTTACCAGGGGTTAGGGGGTGGAGAGGAGGGGGAATGTAGATGGGGTAAAGGGAGTCAAATATAGGGGGAGTAGGGGGAGGGTGAAGTGGTAGCTGAAGGAAACTGGACTTTGGATGATAAACACAATAGTATATACAGATGTTAAATTATAATGTACACCTGAAAATTATATAATTGTATTAATCAATGTTACCCCAATAAACTTAATTTAAAAAAAAAGTAATTGAAATAATTGTCTTTAGATAAAAAATAAGACAATAATAGATTCTCTTATCATACTCACTTGTATTTTTAGTAATTTAATTACCAGATTATATATTGACATCCTACATATTATCCATTAATTAAAAATATTTTCATTCATAAAAATTCACGTAACATTTTTAAAGTTAGCCATTTTTAGTTTTCCTCCTATGGCTTCCTTATTTAGTTACATTAACCAGGAAAAATTTAATTCCTGAGTTTCAGCATTTTCTTTAAGAACCATTTAGTTGAATACTTCGCCATGTTGCATGACTAGTTATTTTTGGTTCTACATATAATTTTGGTTCTGCAGTCATACAATGAAGCTCATTCTGGGCATTACAACCATAATTTCAAGTTCTTGCCTAGATAACTTGTGTGTTTTTATAGCAATAAGATTGGATTCTCCAGTTATAATTTAAGGTGTGCATTTTTGGTGGGCACCTTAATTACTAGATTTTATAAACGCATATCTTTATATCTACTGCTTTTACTTCAGGTTTTTGAAGAAGATAAGTTACTGGGTTTTCCTTAGAGTACTGAAAATGTGGAGCAGTATAGATTCTAATGGACCTTGTGGCATTCAGCATACTGACAAACACACCTTTCTGTGCATTATGCTCTATACTGTTGTTAGTCTACCAATCATTTGCATTTTAACAAGCCTTACTCAAAAGCAAGGTGGTTTCTTATTTTGTACTCTACCTTCTATGCCATACAATCAATGCCATTTTAGCACTTGTCTTGGATAGAAGTGAATTTTAAGCTAGTTATTATATACCTAAAATAATGTTTATGGTTATTAAGTCAATTAAATATGAATGAATGGGCAGTTTGCTCTGCTCTAACCTCTCTTCTTTTTATAAATGTCAATATTCTTAGCAAAGGTAGTTACGTAGTTAGCCATCTCCTTTATTTTAATTTTAGATCCCTAAAAATAAGATTATTTATTTATTTATTTATTTATTTTTTACTAAAAACAAACTAAGACTTCTTGGTTCTAGTTTTGTAAGGCAGGAACACTGACGTCTTCACAGTTTCTTTTACTGCAGTAAGAAAGGTAGAAGAGAAAAATAAGAAAGACAAATATTGGTAGCAAGCATATTTTAGACCCTGTTGTAAGCAGAGCAGTGTAAAAAAGATCTACAATCAAGGCCTTAAATGAACTGAGTGAGCATTTGAAAGTAAAAAACCCATATTTATAATACATGTATGTATGTATGTATTATATTCACATATGTAACATATAGGTGTGTAGCAATTTAAGAGCATAAAGCAGCATATTTAAAAATAATTAAATAATTTGATAGAAGAAAAGCCTGGAAGTTACTGTTTCTATCATATTCTACAAGTACAAAGGACACATTTTGTAAGATGAGTTTGTTCTGATCTTCATAGACTGATGAATTTTTAGTTTGTTAATGGGTTTAATCCTCAGACCTTTCCCACATTTGTTAGAGCCATCCTATACCTGTCACTTTCTCACTCAGCTTTTTTCCTCACCTCTGATTTAGTCCAATTGTCCTCAGTAAAGGCTACCTGAATCTTGTCTTTGGCAATTGTTGGTCTGCTTCATTTTCTCTGAATAGGTAGGATTTTTTTTTTCATGAGAAGAGAAGTAGAATGAGTAATAAAAACATTCTGTGTGAAAAGCCCAGTATTTCAAAAGAATTAGACATCTTCTTGAACTCTCCTACAGCTACACACATCTACATGCACACAATCCAAAGTGCCTCTTCCCTAATTCTCCATATACAGTTACGCAGTAATTTTGTGTTAGATCAATAGTCAGTGTTTATATTGTTATAACCAGATATTATTCACAGATGGTTCATATAGTGTAATATAAGAAATTGAAAAGACACCCCCCCACCCACATCCTGGTCTGGGAGAAATTATTTACAAACACATACCTGATAAAGGATATATCTAAACAACAACAATAAAAGGATGTATCTAGAATACATAAAGAATTCTTACAACTCAAGAAGAAAAACAATAACCAGTTTTTTTAATAGGCAAAAGATTTGAATAGACATTTTACCAAAGAAAAACATATGAATACAAAATTTATTAGGAGAATGAAAACTAAAACCACAGTAAAATCTACTTCACACCCAGTAGAATGGCTAAAGTTAAAAAGACTGAAATACCAAATGCTGGCAAGAATGTAGAACAAACAGTTGGCAGTTTCTTATAGAGTTAAACAAATAGCAAACAATCAAGCAACCCCATTCCTAGGTAGTTATTTAAGAGAAATGAAAACATATGTTCACATGAAAACTTGTACGAGAATGTTTATAGCAGCTTTATTCATAATAGTTCAAAACTGGAAACAACCCAAAAGTCCATCAACTGATAAACAAATAGAGGTACATTCATACAATGGAAAACTACTCAGCAATAAAAAAGAATGATACACAAAATAACATGGATGAATTTGAAAAGCATTGTGCTAAGTGATAGAAGCCAGACACAAAATCATACATATGGTATGATTCCAGTTACATGACATTGTAGAAAAGGCAAAACCGTAGTGACAGAAAACAGATCAGTGGTTGCCTGGAGTAAGGTTTGGGGGATGGGCATCTTGGAGGAGGGGATCAACTACAAAGGACGCAAGGGAACTTTTTGGAGTAATGGAAACATTCTATATCATGATTATGGTTACATGAATGTTTATATTTTTCAAAATTCATCAAACCATATACTTAAAATTGGTAAATTTATTATATATAGATTATTCCTCAGTAAAGCTGATTAAAAAATAAGGTAAACAGCAGTGTAAGACTATTTAGGTGCCAACTCAATAATGGAGAAATTAGTGTAGTTCAGAGGCAGGGAGAGCACAGGTTAGAGAAATCTTTCACAGAGAATATAGAAAATGAGCAGCATGGACATCTGTCCGCCTTGAAGGAGAGACAGCATTTAGATGAGTAGAGAGGAGAAAAGAAGGGGCTTCCTGCAAGGGAAGGAATCAGTGTCTACAGAGGAAAGAGCATGAAGCTTGGTGTAAGGAGATTTGGTTTCTAGACATAACTCTACCTTTAATAACTTAAATCATATTTTGTGTTTCTTTGCATTTTAATCGCTCTTTAAGATTTATAAAGAAGCTGCTGCTGTTATTTTTAAGGCACATCTCTTTGTTTCCCTGGGCTTCTCTCCCTACTATTCAGCTCTTATATTCCTGGCATATTCAATGACATTCTCAGCCAGCCACTAAATTTTCCAAGTTAGAAACCTTAGAGTCATCAGTGATTCCCTTTTTTCACTCTCCATGTTGTCTGTTTTGCCTTCCAAATAGCTCATAATTACTTTAGTTTAAGGCCACCTCATCTCTTACTTTTAGCAATGTAAAGGTTACCTAAAGGGTCTTTCTGTTGTTTCTTCTCTTGTTCTCTTGCCAACTCCTGTCTATCCTTTTCTCTAGGGGCAGAAGAGTCTTTCTAAAACAAATATAATTGTTAGAAACTCGTACCTCACTCCTTAGGTCTGGTCTTCCAACTTTGCTTCTAGAAGCCCTTAGGTTCTACGGCAAAGGCTCCATGACCATCTTAAGACAAGAGAGCATGGGGTAGAGATCAGAGACATAGATGAACAAGAAATAATGAGTCACCCTTCCTGCCCATTCTTTGCCCCACACCCCCCACCTGAACACCAAACACAGCAGCTTGGCTTTTGTCTCCTTTTCTTATCATAGCCCCGCTGACATAAAACACCTTTGGCTTTCATGATGAAGTCCAAGGTCTAGATGAGACAGAGAGGCTCTTTATGAACTGTCACCACTACTACCCCAGCCTTATCGTGGTTCTCCACCTAATACTGAACTGCTGTGAACGTGTGGATATGTTGTTTCCTGCACCAGCAGTGCTTGGATTTCTCTGTCTTCCCTCAGGCTCTTTTCTATGCCTGGATTATCTTTACGGTTGCCTCATTTGCTTGGCTAACTCCTAATTGTTCCTTCGGATTCAGCTCAGGCGTCATCTCCAGAAATGATTTCCTGTCCCTACCTTCAGCTGCAGTGGGGCAGCCCTCATCTGTGTCCCCAAAGCGCTCCTCTCCATCACTGCACTGACAGTAGAACCTTCTTTAGATGTGTCCTCCCTGACCTCACCATGACCCCCAAGAGGGCAAGGCAAAGACCATGTTGTTTTTGTTTGTCACTGTATCCTAGGAAACTAGCACAGTACCTACCTAGCACATAGCAGTTTTTTGGTAAACATCTGTCTCAGTGACTTGACAAGATGAAATGCAAACAACTTAGCATTGTTTTTTTCTTTTAAAAGGCCCCTGCCTATCTTGCTAGCTTCTTCTCTTGCCACCTCTCACCCCCATGGACTTAATACTATTCTAGGCTTACAAGCTATTGATACTAACATGAAGTCTCTGTGCCTCTCTATGCACTGTTTCTCCTTTCCGAATGCTCTCCCTCCTCCTTTACTTTCCCAACTAGCAAACCCCTTAACCTTCAAGGCCATGTCAAGATAGATTTTCTCTGTGTAATGTACCTAACCTTCCTCTGTGTTTACACAGCATGCTCTTCAGACCCATGGCGTTCTCTGGTTTCAGTATTATAGACACGTTTCTTCCTTATCCTTATAGACTCGAGCTCCTTGGAGGCCAGGAACCATGTCTCTCTTATCATTTTGTAAGACCTTTGTTCCATTAGCTTCTCACTCCATGTGGAATAAAGACCAGAGTTGTTGAGGTGCCATAAGCAATCTTTCAGTCTGTCCTCAAACTGTCTTCATTCTGGTCTCATCTCCTGCCACCAACTGAGTTTTATCCATATTGTTACGTGTAGTTTTAGATAACTTTAAATTGCCCATAGTATATCATTGTATGACTATCCCACAGTCACGCAATTTTTTATTTATTCATTCTATTCTTGATGAGTGTTCTGGTTTTTTTTCAGTGTTTCATTATTAAACCAATTTGTAATGAGCATTCTTGTATCAAAAGAAAAATCTAGTCTTTTTCTCATTAAAAAATATTCTGGCAGCTGTATCCTGACTGAATGAATATTAAGCATACTTGAAAGTCAATTTCCACTTATTTTAAAATCAGAATTATCCCTCTAATGCAAACATCACATATCACTTACCCTAACATTAAACTAGGGTTAATACTATGAGTGCAAAAACTTAAGCAAAAGTTACTCTTCTCAACAATTTGCAAGTATATCATAAATTTAGGTAATTTTGCCTTAAAAATGCTCAATGAAAGCCACGATTAGAATGTTTTTTAAGAACCCCAAATTTTGAAAGCTCTAGCTATAAGACCTGAGGAAAACACTTATTAAATTGTAGAAGAATAACAACTTGAAGTATAAATTCTATTTCTCATTTATGATGGAAAACTGGAAGTGACCTCAAATCATCTGTTCTTATACCAGCTGTCTTAAAAACAGCTGGGAGCAGTGGCCACAGCTACTTGAGGTGGACTGTTGCAATATTTTACCCTTAATTGTCAAATTTTCTGTTATGCCCAACTGAAAGAGCTTATGTTTGAATTGAAGCTCACTTCCTTGTTTTGTCTTCTGCTAACAAGGAAAGCAGACTGTTAGTATTTTTTAAAATAAACAAACTAGTCTTTCTTCTCCAAAGGAAACAATTTCAAATTCTTTTTGCTTTGATTCCTAGGACTCATTTAATAATTTTTTCTATTGATCATGAAAGTTATCATAGATTATTACCTCTTCTGTCCTTCTCTGCAAGTACACTCTTAGGACACTGACAGAGAATCCCATTTGTTGAGCCCATCAAACAGCACCTGAGTTTTGATATATTGTAAACCCAACAAAGTACGTTGTGTTGTTTCACTTGCTCCCTTTCGCTCTTACTAACACCAAGTACTCCTTCCAGGTATAGTTATTGCTTTTGCTTTTTGTTTGGTCATCTAATTTATGCCTTTGAGTCTTGCTCTGCCCTATGCTACATATTTGACCACCAAAGTTCTTTGTCTCAAAAGACTTCTGAAATTAAAAGAATCTTACAAATTTCCCTTTTTATGTATTTCCATGTGAATATGCAGTATTCCAGTGTATTTTTATCTTTTTATTTTCATCACCTGCAAAATAATTCGTATATTTAAAAATATATACCCATAATTCAGTTCGCTATTATGTTCAGTAATTTTTTATTCAGTAGTTTTACTTCATGGAATTTATCTTATAGGTAGTCTCACCTCAGGTAGGTTAAAAGTTACATATTAGGGTGTTCATTGCAGTGCTGGTTATAATACAAAAACTGGAAATATTGCAATGATTGATTAATAATGGGTTAGTTAAATAAATGATGGTATATCCATATCCTTAGGTATCAAGTAACTGGCACTCAATAAATGTTCATTGAATGAATCAAAAATATATTGTTCAGTAGAAAAAAATGCAAAGTACAGAACAGTTCCTACTTTGTAGAATAAAAAAGATGGATGTATGTGGACAGTATTTATTTATGTCTTGATGCATATAACATTCCTGGAATCATAAACAATAAACTGCTAACATTAGTTACCAATGGGTGATAGGAATGAGTGTGAGTAGAAAATGCAATGTTTACTTTTAACCTTAAAAAGGAAACACAAAACAAAGCAGAAGTAACCTTAAATGGAGAAGACCTAGAAGAATAAAATAATTGAAAAAAATGCACATACCTTTAGAGGTTAAATCTTATTTCTTACTTCTTTATATAGCATTTTCATTCACTCTCCTTGCTTTCCCCTATTTTGCTTCTGTGCTTTGCCTTCTGTTTAGAAATGCCTTTTGTCTTCTCTTGCACAAACGTTTTCTTCAAGGCTCTATATAAGATCTAATCTCTTCATAAAACTTTACTGGACTATTCCATTTCAGATGAATCTTTTAGACATATGCTTAGCATTTAATCAGTATTATATGATTTCACAGTCATTCAGTAATTATTTCACATATTTTTTCTTCTTACTGTATTTGAGTACAGAGTTAGAGATTTTCCTTGCCTCTGTCATATTTGCTTTGTACAACATCCAGCATTACCAATAAGTGTTTAAGGAATTTTTATTCTTGATAACATTAAAACTTAATCTAGAAAGAATTCTTAGTAGCCTTGTCTTCAGTCACTATCCCATTTAAACCATCTGAAATAATTAGGGATTTTCCTAAATAGATATTCAAGTTAATGTTCTATTTAGAAGGGTATGACTAAGAAATACTAGAGTAATGTTTTTGGCATTTTAAAAAATACTACAACTTATACCTCAGATTATATGGAAAAACACATAGAATCAGAATTGCCTTTATTATTAAGCTACCATCTAGCCCAAAAAGGAATTCTTTATTAATTAGATACAGTAGATTTAATATTTGAACCATATAATTATATATATATGAAGCTTTATTATTATATACATATGCATTTAGGATTGTTATATACTCTTGGCGAATGAGCCCTTTTATCATTATAAAATCTCTTTATTTCTAATAATATATTCTTGTTCTGAAGCCTACTCTCTCAGATATTAATAGAACCACTTCAGCTTTCTTATAATTACTGTTTATGTATCTTTTGCATCATTTTACTGTTACATTGTTTATGTATGTTTTGCATCATTTTACTGTTAGCTTATCTGTCTTTAAATTTACAAATGTGACTTTTATAAACAGCATGTGATTGAGTCTTGCTTTTTTATCCAGTCTGACAATCTCTGCTGTTTAACTGTAGTGTTTGGCTCGCTTATGTTTAATGTAAATTAGCTTTATCCTTTGAAAATTGCTTGTTTAGGTGTGTTAGGGTACCTTTAGAATAATCTTTACTCTGGGTTAGAATAGCCCTACTCCTAAAGCGTGCCCTTTCTGAGAATTCAATTGAATGGCCATGTTCAATGAGTTTTATCCACTTTGGCTGGTTGGAATGCCAGCATCCCTCAGCCTTTTGTGACCTACAAAATCTCTGTTAAGTTTTCAGTTCTTGGATAATTGTTTAACTGCCACATCTTGTGTGGGGTTTTCCTTTGCACAGTACAGCTTAGTATTTAGCCAAACACTCAAGAGGACCCTTGGGCAGATTTCTAGACCTCCCTCTTGCATTTCTTTCATCTGATAATCTGCCCTGCAAATTCCAGTTGATACAGCAGTCCCAGATTCATAGCTCTGTCTTCTTAGCTCAGCACAATCCTGCTGTATAATATTTGGGTCCCACCATTCTGAATTACAATCTGGAATGTTTCTCTAGGTGGAAATTCACCATATGGGGCCCATGTAGATCTCTTTCCTTTGAGAAATCAGAATCTTGCATGTCAGATTTCAGTATAACATCTGAAAACAGTTGTTTTGTATATTTTGTCTAGCTTCTTAGTTGTTTACAGTGGGAGCTATTCAGTACTAGTTAATTCATTATGGTCAGAGGCAGAGATCTTATAATATGTAAGTAATTTTTTGAGCTATAATATTAAATCGTAGAGTATATTACACTAGAGAAATAATCTAATGTAACACATTTATTTGAAAGATGTGAAAATCGAGACACAACAGGCTCACATGACTTGTAATATATTATACCATGATACTCATAAAGTCAGTCTATAGCCCAGGTTTTTTAAATCTCTATCTACTGCTTTTTCCACTATAGTAATCTTCTGAATATTTCTCCTGTGTTTGAAATATCATCTTAACTTGTCAAACTTTTAAAATCTTTAGAATCCTTATATTTTAACATTCTCACTTCATTTTTTTGTTATATCAATAGTATTGTTAATCTTGCTGTTAACATGGGCATGAAAAAGAATCATTACATGTGTATTTTAGAATAATTGACATTCTGTGAAACTATCTAATTCAATGTAAGACCTAGAAAAGGAGACACTTAGTCCGTTTATATAATTGGGTTTTTATTTATTTATTTTTTTCAGTTTGTTTTCCTTGCTGTCTAAAAAACACAACAAAGTTCTGGAACAAGCCACACAATCCTTGAGAGGTTCGCTGAGTTCCAATGATGTTCCTCTACCAGATTACGTAAGTAGTTACTTTACTTTGTCAATAAAAAATGTTCCTTTATTGTTAAATTTATAAATAATACCCCTCTCTTCTCAAGATTTGCATGTGATCCTGGTGCCCTAAAGATCTCTAATACACAAATAAAGGAGGGACGTCTCAAGTCAAGGGGAAAAAATTAGTGATTATTAACTAATAGTTGAAGAAAGTCAACCCTAAATCAATGATTGTTAATAATTAGGACTCTTATTATTCTACTCAATAAACCTCTCAAACTAATTACAGAAAAGTAAAAGGAGGGATTTTGTAAGAAGTATGCAAAGGTTTCTCACTGAACTCAAGGGGAAAAAGTAAACCTGGATTGTATAGAGAATGAGAACCTGATATTGAAAAGCCATTGGATTCAAGAATATCCTGTCTCTCTGAGGCCATTTAGTTTCTGTTCTCTGCTGCCTTTTGCTTCAGTGTTGTTATTCTGCTTCCTATAGGCCAGGTTTCTCCATTTGCTGACTGTGAAATAGCAACCTCAGCACTTCCCCTTTCTGCCTCTCAACCCATAACATGTCCTTGTAAGTGTCACACCTTTAGCTGACTGATCAGAGTCTTGAAGCCCTAATTTTCACTTCTTGGGAAAGAGACTCTAATTGGCTTTGTTCAGGTCAGTTTGCTACCCTACTCTTGTCAGCCCTGGTCAGCAGAGAATAGCAGTAACATGTTGCCTTTACTCCATCCACATTAGAGATGAAGAGCTTATTACCACCTGACATCACGATGATGATGGAATAGAACAGAAGCAACACAAGGATGAGCATTATGTAATAACAGGAAAGAGAATGCATTATGAGTTTCTGTAGGGCAATGCCACTGTCTGTGCCATTTCTTATGTTTTGGAACATGGCTTAGATAAGGATGCTAAAAATTATCTTGTCATAAACCACAGAAGTAGTACATCAAGCTCTAATAAGAACCTCCCTAAATCTCCAGACAACAACTTGGTAGGTTGATATTTAGAAACCTTATGAGAGGATTTTTAGATTCTGAGGTGAAAGTAGTGATGCAGACCAGACAGCCAGAGAGTTGTTTTGCTTGCTTCCTGTGGTTTGTTTCATTTCTAAACGGTCGTGCTGATGTGGGACTGTGGGAACAGCACCCAGTCCGGATAGCAGTCGTTGATAAACAGAGATAGCTATGTGTGGCCACAACCTGACTGGTGCTATTTTTCTTTTCTTTTATTTATTTATTTGGTGTGTGTGCGATATAATCTGTCATCCCATTAAGGTATTAAGTTTATAATTCCAAAATACTTCTCTTAAAAAAAAATTATCTTTTAAGATTTTCCTGCTAGTTGAATATTCTCAACTTTTTAAAAAAATCAGCATAATACCTTACTGACTTCTACTCTTGCCATCACTTATTATAGGAAATATACTTCTTCATAATTGCTCCTTGGGAACCTCAGTTAGAGTCAGAGTGGCAGTGGAGATTGTGTTTATTAAGAATTTGAATTTGGTTCATCTGTAAATGTTTTGTTATTTTTATACAATTATAATTTGATTTATGTAGTGTTCCTGTGTTATTATTCTTCAAAAATGTGTTGAATGTAAAAAGCCGTCAGGTTGCCCTTGTCTTCCCAGCATTCTCCTCTAATCAGAGACCAGAAAATTGATATTTCTTTGAGAAAATAGATCATATTTAATAATATTTGCCAATTATGGAGGTGATGATGCAGCGAAAGGGTGGTTGAACTTAACAGTTAATAAGAATTCTCCTATCGGACCTTACAGTTTTCAGAGTCACTGTTTTCTTCTTGCATGAAATTTTCACTAAGTAAAAATGAATTTCTGAAAGCATCTGCTTTTTAGAAATACTGGGAAAATTCCATTTGGAATCTGTCATTGACAGTCCTTATTTTAACATTTGTGTTTATGAGACTTTACAAGTCACAACATTATCCAAATGGATTTATGAACTTAAATTTTGCTGCCTTTCCTCAGAGTTAATTGAAGAGGGTGGGTAACACTGATTCAGTAGTAGTGATGATAACTGAATCACTCCTCCTGCCACTGATCTGAAGGCGATTAAAGAAAACAGCAACCATAAAAGTAAGTGCTACAGGATGTTCTTCTTTTGTGATAACTCAGTGTTTTATTTGCCATTTCCATTGCTCAAACACTATGTAAAAGTGATTTGTACCTTTGAAACTATGTTCTCATTGTCATTCTCTTTTAAGTTGGTCATTAACTGGGAGAATAAAACATGTTCCTCCCTTTTTCTTCCCTAGAAATTTTACTTAAGTGCCTTTCCCAATAACCACATAAAATTCTGTGTCCTGGGCTAGTGCTTCAGACCACTTGTTTATAAAGATGGAAAATGAAAATGAAAGGGTCTTAAGACAGCAGTGGATTCCCTGATGTATACTTTCTACATCCGGACTGGGTAACCTCTATTAGCAAATATTTTGAATAAGTGCTTAAAAATGAGGATGTGTTTTTTTTTCCTCACTGTAGTACATATAAACTCAGTATACCTAGAGGTTTTTTAGTTTTTTAAGAAAATGTGTATTCTCATTATACTGTATAATTCACAAGTCAATTGAATAACAACATAGAAAGCAAAAAGCAAGTTACAAAAACATTAGTATTATTACTTTAGTGCAACTACGTTTGTCTGAACATCTCAGGGGAAACCTGAAGCCTTCAACCGAGTTCTAGATAATGAGGAAAAACCTTGGCTGCTAAAGGGAAAATTGAAAAATTGCAGTCAAGTCCTCTGTGGGGAGAAAGAATGCCTGCTGCAGAGAGTGGTAGCTGTTCCTGCAGTTTCTACAGGGGCAGTAAAGGTACTTAGGAAAGAAAGTGAAATTCTGCTGACTTGGCCAAGCTTTAGTGTCTTTATATCAGGGATTCATAAAATTTTATTCAATGACTAAAGAGATAGGGGAGGATTGTTAAAGAAGAATCTTTCAACAATTTTTAAAAATGAGAATAAACGTCTCAAACAACTTTGGTCATATACCACAGAACCTCAATATAGAAAATGAAATACAAGTAATAAATGAGTTGTAGTTGCTTTTTAAACTATAACCATGGTTTTTAAATATGAATATTGTCACAATGCCATAGAAGCTTTGTTTTTCTAATTTCTAACAATCATCTTAACTATTTGAGATGAGAAGAATCTAACTTTTATTCTGGGAGGTAGCATACAGAACCAAATTATATTGCCCTTTGATCATCAAAGGCCTTTTGAACCTTTCCGTAGGACAGACTCTCCCATCTCATTTCAAACAGTAAATGCAAAGGCACAAGCCAAAAAGAGTAAGGAGCAAGAATCAGAAAAAAAACATTTCCTTTCCTGATTACACAGCTAAGCAGCATTTTCCTACACCCTTGTATCTTGATGGGGGCATCTGGCTGGCTCTCACCAGTGGAATGTAGATGGAAGTAATGTCACCATTGCACCATCTTCCACACTTCTGTCGGTGTCTGCTAGCTAGATGAAGAAAATCTAGTGGGAGATTCTGAGGTCTCACAGAGGATGGTCACAGTGTTTGGGCCCCTGAATCATCTCATGGAAGATGAACTGAGTACCCTATTGGACCTGATGCAAGTCAGCAGTAAAGCTTTACTACATTAAAAAATATGGGCAAAGATCTGAATAGACATTTCTCCGAAGAAGACATACAAGTGACCGGTATACACATCAAAAGGTGTTTAACATGATTAGCCATTAGGGAAATGCAAATCAAAACCACAGTGAAGTTCACACCCTTTGGGGTAACTAATCAAAAAGGCAGACAATCACATGTGTTGGCGAGGTTTTGAGAAATTAGACTCTTCATATAAATGCTAGTGAGAATGCAAAATTATGTAACTGCTCTGGAAAACAAAGTGTAGTTTCACAAAAGGCTAAACAAAGAATAACTGTATGACCCAGCATGTGGTTATAAATACTCCTAAAGAACTAAAAACATATCCATGCAAAAATGTGAATGTGCATAGCACTGTTATTCATAATAGCCAAAAAAATAGCAACAACCCAAATGTCCATCAATGGATAAATTTGGTATGTCCATACAATGGAATATTATTCAACAATAAAAAGGAGTAAAGTACTGATAGCATGCTTCAACATGAATAAACCTTGAAAACATGCTAAGTGAAAGAAGTCAGTAACCAAAGGCCACGTGGTTTCTTTGGGGCATGATGAAAACATTTTAAAATTAAATGTGGGGATGGTTGTACAACTCTGTGAATAGACTAAAAACCATTGAATTATACATTTTAATTAGGTGCAGTCTATAGTGTGTGAATTTTATCTTGATGCCATTTAAAAAAAGTAGTATTTGGAGCACTAGTAAAAAAAAAAATACTAGGAAAAAAGGAACTATTTGTTGAATGTAATAGGAGAAAGATATCATCTTGGCTGGCATTATCACATGAGGATGAATGTAGGAAAATAAATCATATACTTTGGAAAAGTTAATATTTTCAAGGAGGGAAGATGTGTTTCTTGAGCAGTGACTTTAGAAACTGTTAATGTCAATTAGATAAACATTTACACAAAAGTATGTGTATTTTTCAGCCTGGTTTAAGAGCAAAAAATGGGAACAAGCAAAATATCCATCAGTAAGGGACTGATTGAATAAAGTATAAATTCATTCAATGTAATATTCTGAAACCATGTTTTTAAAAGTAAATTCAATGTATATGGGTTTATGTGAAAAGATTCATAACACTTAAATCAGTTTTTAAAAACCTGCACTTTATAGTAGATAGGTATATGTAATGTATGTTTGAAAATATGCACTTAATTTTTCTGGAATAATTCATAAGAAAGTTTTAAACAGTGTTACCCGTGAGGAGTCAGACAGAAGGGAAAAGAAATTAGAACTTTACACTTTTTGCTTTATACTCTTCTTCATAGGTAGAGATCTTAAAATCTTTGTCAAGTATGGACACAACTTACTTTCCACTCCCTTCCTCCTTCCTTTTTTCCTTTATTATTTTCAGATAATTTTCGACTTACAGAAGAGTTCTAAAGAATGTCCATGTATCCTTCACTCAGTTTTGTAAATGTCTTACATAACCATTGGACATTTATCAAAACTAAGAAATTAACCTTGGTACAATACTGTTAATTAAAACACAAATCTCATTTGAGTGTTACTGGAGTGTGCAGGATCCCATGTTGCATTTTGTTGTCATGTCCCCTTAGTCTTTCCTTGTCTTTCATGACCTTGGGACTTTAGGAGAGTACTGGTCAGCATTTTGTAGAATGTCCCTGAACTTGGGCTCGGTTGGCATTTTCTTATGGTCGGATTGACGTAATGCATTGTTGGGAAGGACACTGTGGAGGTGAGGTGCCCTTTAAGTGCACCGTATCAAGGAAGACATGATGTTAGTATGTACTGCTGGTGACATTTACCTGTGTTTACCTTGATCATTTCACTGGGGTAATATTTACCAAGATTCTTTTTTATATTTTCCGAATGGAAACATTTAAATTGGTTTATGAGTTCTGAAGTGCTTTCTACACATCCACCAGTTACTGCTAACTTCATATTTGCCCAAGATATAGGTTGCCTTTCTCTCATCCCCCAGTGGAGTACCAGGATCACCGAGAGCCCCTGTGGGCCTGAAGGCATGCCAAGGGTTTAAGAGACAGACCAGAGGAATGGGCAGAGGCACTGGCCACCTTAGAACTGGCTCTGGAACAGGTGGACGCCAGCCCCACCAGTGGAAGGCAAAGTCAGCACAGCCTCAAGAGGGTGGTCCCTGTTTGGTCCCAACTCCAGAGTAGCAAGACCTGGCCCACTCTGGACCAATGACACTGTTAAGATCCTGTCTCCACCCTGATCGCTGCTGCCTGACGGTGCCAGGGTCCCTCTTCCCAGGTCCTGTGTGGCAGCAGCAGTGGCGGAGGCAGAAGCAGACTTATTTCAAATTGCAGTACAGATACAGAGACACAATCATGGCAGTCAGCTCCAAGCCCCCAGTTCCAGCCACTGCACCAGTCACAGTGATTGCACTGGTTCAGATGTTATACTGAAGCTGATTGAAGCAACCCTTGGCAGAGGGAAGAGAGAGAGAGCATCTATAGTCAGCAGCTGCCTCCCATCCTCCTTCAGCACTCCGAGACCATTAAAGCAGCCCCAGCCTTCCATGTCAGCCCACACCTCTGCAACCTTGTCCTCAGCCTTCTCCTTGCCACAGGGCTCCTTGGCTATGCTGTCAACATCATCAGAGCAGCAGTATGTGGGAAAGACATGGTTCTCTAATAATAGGTGGGGAGAGCCTCTAAATCCATGTAGTTGTCGAAGCCACAGCACTTGAGCCCTTTCAGGGTTGGTGTCCACACCTGGGGAGTCCTGGGAACGATAGTCTTTCTTGTTGGGCATTACCAACAACGTCAGGAAGCGCTCAGCCATTATGTACACCAGGGTGGCCACAGCAGCTGCAACCTCAGCAGTGAAGATGAGGTGGAGGATGGAGAAGAACATCATGAGGGCACGCTTGTTCTCAGTGCGAGCACCATAACAGCTCAGGAAACCAGGAGCAAAGAGCACAGCGCCAGTTGCAATGAGGAAATAGCCCGCCGCATTGACAAACTGCATGACACTGGATGACAGTGGCCTGAAGATCTTCAGGAAGGATGGCCCATAGACTGACACCCAGATGCCCACTGCCATCAGGGCCACACCACACAGAAAGATAAGAAAATTTTAGAAGATCATCATGGTCTTAGTGCAGCTCTAGCACTGCATGGTGGCTGCTGTTCAGGGCTCTTGGTCGTGACTTCTGAGAGAAGGATCTGCTGAGGCTCCAGAGGGGACAGACAGCCCTAGAGAACTGCCACTGAATGAGCAGGCAGGGAGACAAGAGAGCTGGCTCTTATACATCACTGCTCACCAGTCTCATGGTGGTGTCTTCTGTGTGTCGCTAGTTGTAGTACTTCTGTTCGGCTAGACTTCAGGTGACTCCCAGGGATGGCTGTTCTATAGTTTCATTGTGATTCTGATGCGGTTGTGAGAAGAGGCGAGCACAGCATTTACCTACTCTGCCATCTGGACCAGAAGCCTGTACCAACATCCTTTGCTGTAATCCTGCCAGCTTTCCTTTTGTAATTACTGTATATTTGGGGGAGATACTTTGAGACTATACCAACATCCTGTTTCTGCTTAAACATTTTCCCACAAATTTTAGCATCTATTGATTTATCTTGCCTGCAGCATATTTTACTAATTTACTGTTTGTCTCATTTCCTCTACATTTATTAATAGAATTCTTTTGCAAGGAATAGTTGTCACCTCTCCCCAATGTATTTATTTATGCAGTTATTATTTTTGTCAGTAAAGACTCCTGGATACTAATTTTATTCTTTGTTTTGTAATCCAGGACTGTTACTCTGTTTCTCAGGTTGTCCCAACTTTGGCCATTGGGAGTTCTTTCAGGTTGTGTCCTCTGCCCTTTGAATATGTTCCTTTTTCCCCCTCCCTTCCCTTCTCTTCCCCCCTTTTTAAAAGACCCCCAAGATGCTACAACTCATCTTGTATTTTCCCCCTGCTTCAGCCCTAGAATCAACCAGTTCTCCCAAGGAGGAGCATGAAGTTTCATGATCTGTAGGTACTTTCATAATGTAGAAACTAGTGTAAAAAGAACAGAGCCAAACCTGGTGAATAAAGTTGGTGAACACCCTTAAAGAACATAACTGCTTTGAACTTAAATAGATCCCAAACCCCATATTGTTTAGGTCCTAGGAAGTTTCTTCTTTAATATAATTGATTTTAAAATTCAAATAAATAAAGCCTCTAGCAAGTGAGCAAGCTCCTCACCCACCCTGCCTTTTTTTCCCCCTCATTAAAAATCAGGCTTGATTTTAACATAATAAGGCTGATTTTCTTGGTTGTATTATAACTTGGCTTTGGATGCACTTCTGATCAAGGAGTTCCAGAAAGGTTTTGAGAATGCTCTTAAGGACAATATTTAGTTGGAGGGTTCCCTCTTGTTAAAAAAAAATAAATGTAAATATAATAATAATAATAATAATAATAATAATTTCTTCATTCTTAAAAAAGCATACCTCATTTGAGAGAAAGAATATTGCTCTTAATTCCTGGAGAGGAAGTTTGTCTTTCCTTTCTTATGGAGTATGGTAGAATATCCTTTTAAAGAATTTTTTTTAATCATTAAAAATACTTAAATAACTTTTATGTTTCTTCCACTGGCTTATAAAAGGAAATAGAATGTGTTTGCATTGAAATCTGGCAATGATTAATTAACTTTCTAAGTGAAGTTTAAAGAACAGAGAAAAAATAACCCATGCATATTAAATTCAGTAGCAATGTGTGATAAATTTGTAAAAACCAGTGATCACAGTTTCCTTTCTTCCCCCTTCCCATTGTAGTGAAAAACTTCTTACCTGCAGCTGCACAGAGCTAATAAAATACTTTTTCCTGAGATTTTTTTCAAATTTTCTTTGTTATTTAAGAAAGCATTATTTTAATTTTCTGTTGCTCAAATTTTGATTATTTCTCCCCCTCTCTCCCTTTATGCCTAAGTTTGTAGTTCCTAATAGGAAGAAAAGAAGTCTACTATTTGGAATTTTCTTTGATATATCCTTGATTTACATGGCAAATAGAAAGCAGCTGTCTATTTAAGCATCTAATTCTTGAAACCATAGTCCCCTCAAGCGTCATCTGGAAATAATGTAGCTTGTAAAACAAAGCTAAGAAGAAAAGGCAATGTTTGTTTTATGTGGGATGAATGATTTCTGTTGGGGTCCTTTAATTCGGTTATTATGAGGGTTATTAAAAAGCACTATTACAAAAGAGGTTTAAATGAAAAGAATTTTTTTGAGCTGGTATCTTATTATTACAGTTGATTATAGTCAGAGCTGCAAAACTTTATTTTAGTTTCTCCAGATAAGACCCCCCCAAAACAAGTAATCTTACTCATTGTATGAGTGGAAATTTAACTCTTTCCTTAGTTGATTTAATTCCTGAAAACAAATTGTATTTGAGAATTCAGCTCTGCCTGTTTTTCTGGAAATTTCATGGATTTCTGAAAAAAAAAAAAAAAAGCTGTTAAGAATCCTTAGAAGACTATTAGGGGATCACCTTATACATGCAAAAATGAACATGAAAGCATCAGAATTAATTGAGACTTCAGGTATTATTAGAGGAGTCAACACAAGGTAAACTTAAGCATAAATCATTTCTCAATGTATTCGTAAATGATTTGAGTTTCCGAGATGTGAATCTTGGAGATCTCAGGCATGAGAACTGGTATACTTTGAGAAGTAGAAAGGCAAGTGACATATAAGAACTAAACCTCATTCCTTAAATGCACTTGATACCACCAAAATGAAATTACTTAATATGTTTGTTTAATATTCAGTAGGGCAGCCATGATTAATTATTTTCATACATTTGAGTTACCTGTAATCTCTCACCTGGTATTTTCTATGATCTCAAATTTGTATTTTGACTAAAGTCATACGGAGAATATTGTGTTGCTCTGAAACATAGCTCTTTTTCCTTTAAGGTACAGTGCTTGTTGATCAATTTAGTGATTTAATTAATAGTTTATCCTTTTTAAGGATATGTTCAAAGCCTAAAAAGTACTGAGCCTTAAACAAACAGGTATTATCTTTCTTATGAAATTGTGTCATACTGGTCAGTGATTTCAAATTAGAGTAAGAGTAACTTTTGTTTCATTTGTAGTAGCACTTTAGCTCATTAACCAACAGCAAGTCCTGAGTTTTCCCTACCCATTATGAATGCTACCATTACTAATATTCTCCAGGTTAACAGTTAATGATACCAGTTACAAAAGAGTGATGCATGGATAAACACACTCCAGTGGTACTTGAAATGCCTTATTCTTTCATCCAGCAAGTAGGGAACAGCTACTATTTTTTCAGACACTTTTATCTGTCCTGTGCAGATATCAGTGAAGATAAAAATGCCTGCCCTCATAAAGCCTACATTCTAGTGAAGAGATGTGTAATAATTACATGCACAGGTAAATGAATGAAATGTTAGATGGTCCCATGGGAAATAAAACAGGATAAAGGAATTGCACACAGTGTGAATATACTTAACATTACTGAGCTGGTGGAAAATGGTTAAAATATAATTGTTATGTGTCTTTTACTATTTTTATTTTTTAAGTTAAAGAATATGAGCACTGGAATCTGGGAAAAAAAACAAACTAGATTCATCCTTCATGTGATTTTGACCTTGTTAACCCCTCTGATCTTTGGTTTTATCATTAAATAAAAACAATAACACCTAGTTCGTGGGATTATTCTGAGAATTAAATGAAAGAATGCATAGAAAGCACTTAGTGCAGTGTAACAAGTATTCTGTAACAAGTACTGTGTAATGTTGGGGTCTATGAATACTGCCACTACAGCTACTGCCACCTGAATGACAGGAAAATATGTCTTTTATTCTCCCATCATTAAAAACCAAAGTTCATTCTTGAGGAAGGATATTTAAAATTCTCTTTTAGTGCATTGTACCATAATGGAATAAGTTTACACTGCAAGTTAGGCTGGAGTTAACTGTCACTTTTAGCACTTACTAGGTATGTTACCTTGGTTAGGAAATATTTAGTTAGTAACCTTAGAGAAGTTATTGTAGTTCTCTGAGCTTTAGTTATCTCATCTATGAAATGAGGATACTAATATCTACTCTGCAGAGTTGGACTCAGTGTTAGTGATTATACATACAACATTCTTGGCATAGTAGGTTTTCAGTAAATGATGGATATTATCATATGATTGTATTCATTCAAATATATTTATTATTGTTTAAGAATGTAAGGTAAGATGAGCTTTTCCATATGTCCTTCTGGGGCAAAATTTATTTGAACATAAGAATAAATAATCTATTTCTGACTTAATTATGGGTTTTAGAGCATACTATTAAATTATCTTTTTCTCGACTTTTGAAATTTCAGCATGTATTTTTTCTTTGTTTCACTGAGTTCTGTTTACCAATAGAGCCTTCTCACCTTTCTATTTAGAAGAATAATGGAGTGTGCTGTTGGTGGTGATTGTGGCAAATTAAAAGTAATTGGAATAATGATGTCCACTTTTAACCTGCTCTTTTTCAAGTAATGGCAAAATCCTATGCCAAAAAGGACTTGTCAGGTTCCAGATGCAAATAGATACAGTGTTCTTTCCCAAATAGGGACTCAAGTATAAAAGATGAGGTCTGCATCTAACAAAAATGCTCTAGAACTGATTCCAGAGTATAATGGAGGTGACAACTTAATCTTTTTGAGTTTCAATTTCCATATTTGAAAATAAGCATAACAGTGCTATTATTAGTTAATTATTATTAGTTTTTAAGTAGGATTAAATACAGTAAATACAAAAGTGAAATAGCATAAATTCAAAGGGGCATCATACATTCAAAATATATGATCGTGTTCATGTGATGTTTTGCTCCAGGCATTGAGTGACGAATGAACAGACGTGGACCTTGCCTCACCTCGGGGAGCTAGTAGAGGAAAAAAATAATTTAGCAAGCAAATACAAAATTATAACTAAAGCTAGGGAAAATAACTGACGTAATGCAAGACAGTTGTGAGACTCCTTATTTAGACTTGGGGGTATAGGGGAAATGGGTATTTGCTCTGTGAGAAAGTAATATTTAACTAAGACCTGATAGATGAGTAAGAGTTAGCCAGAAGGGGAGTGGGGGGTGGGTAGAGCATTTTAAACAGCATATGTAAAAGCCCTGAGACAGGACAACACTCTCGTTATTCAGCAAACTATAAGCAGTCCAAAATGTCTTGGAGAGTAGCATTAAATGAGATTGGAGGTATAGGTCATTGTCACGCTATGCCAGGTATTCATTGTAAGGATTTGGGATGTTATCCATATAGTTTGGCGTAAAGTCATTGAAGGGTTTTAAACAATGGATGTACCTTTGAAAAAGTATTATAGAGAAGTGACTTAAAGAGGAAGAGTTGAGACTGAGTGGCCATTTGAACCAAGGTGGTCAAGACAGTGGCTTGGAACTCAGAAAGGTCTAGACTGGAAATGGAAATGTAGGTGTCATCGACCTGAATAAGATATTCAAAGTCATGGGAATTGAGGAGAGCACAGCGAGAGAGAAGGTGGCATGAAAAAGATTGAGGGATCAGTCCAGAGCTCTGAGGGGCCCCCAACCTTTGGATGTTGGATAGAAGAGGAAATTCTTGTAACGAGGGGAACGGGGGAGACCCCAAACGCGTGGTGTCAGATGGGTATGTCTTAAAGAGGAAGAAATGGTGAACCAACTATGAATTGAAGATTGAGGATGAGGTGAGGATTAAAACATATCCACTAGATTTGGCAAATGTAAAAATGGGCATGTGAAAGTGGGAATTAATATGAATAGTATAAGCTGACAGGTAGCTAGATTAATCATGAGAAGATTCTTTTAAGAATTAGATTTTTTAATTGAAGTCTAGGATAAAAGGAGTATAAAATTAATTATCCTCAATCTCCTATTTAGCCTTTCTTATCTTCAAATATGTCTTTACTCCTGTTCCCGTTTCTTAGCACACCCAAGTTTATGAAGTTCTCATGTGGACTAATGAGTTAAGCTTATTTAAAATGAAAGTTTTACATCAGTACTCATAATAATAAACCTCATAGTAGCTAAATATCCTGATTAATTTTCTTTATCTCTATCAGGTTTTAAATTAAGTTATGCTTAATAAACCAAGTGAAAGTTACTAAAATCAAAGTGTATTCACACAACTCAGGTTATAGGAAGCTCCAAATGGCCTTGTCATAGCACTGGAATTATTTCCGTGAGATTGCAGAATATATTTAAGTATCTCTTACATTATAATAAGCTTTTCAGTCACCATCCCATCCATGGTTCAAAGGAAATACTCCTTGAAAGCATGTATATATAATATATTTTTGCATGTTTGTCTTTTTATTCTCAAAAAATATAGAGGAAGAAGTTTTGAGAACTGAGGACAAATGGATAAAATGAGTGCTATGTAACAAAGGATGACAACATCTCTGTGTATGTGCGTGTGTATTAGACTTTTGTAAAAGCTTTAGATTTTTTTTCTTTTTAATCTTTCATCCTACTGTCCTTATATTATATTACTTATGTAGAGCCTTCTGTCCATTGAGTTCAAAGCACTTAACAGTCATCAAGTCATTTATTTCTTGGATTTATTGAATGGGTACCCATTGTTCAAAAGCCTGTGGGCGTAAGTACAAAGTTATAAAAGCACACAAATTAAATGTAATAGCACAGGAACGAGAGAGAAAGCCAGCAGGATCACTGCTGTGCCTATTTGGGAATGCCAGACTCTTATAAAGAAAGAAAAGAAGAGAAAACAAAAGAAAGAAAGGGAGGGAGGGAGGAAGGAAGGAAGGAAAAAGGAAGGAAAAAGGAATAGAACAACCACCTAGGATTCCTCATACTCTGAGAATTACAAAATAAATTTGTCAGTCAAAGGGAATGACCACGGGGTGTGGTTAAGAGAGGCCTAACTGAATTTAGAAGGTGCTCTGGAAAATGCTCCAACTCTCATCATCTCAGATTTTACTCTAGGAGAAGCATGAGAAATGATCACGCTCTCTCCCACATTTTTGCAGATAAGTTATTCAAATACAAAGGAATTTGGTTAACTGCCATTGTCTCAAAGCAGTGTCATAAAATGTGAATCATGATCTTATTCTCAGGTTCCCAGTAAAATCTTGGTTTCATTTCTTTCAACATTTTGGCTTAGAGATACATCTATTTTTTTTAGTTGTCTCCTTCATGTGGTGCTCTTAAAAAATGCATATTTTTACAGTTTAATAAATTAGAAAAACTTAAGCTGATTCTTAAATTAATTTAGAAGAGGAAAAGCCTTGTTTTTCAAGAATAAGAAGTCAATAGATGAATGAAAATTATAAAATTAAAAATTAAGAAATACCAGCACACACATTATTTCAGAATACGAAGACAGACGTAGGAGGAAATAGCTAAAATGGTTCAAAATATTTGCCTCTGGGGAGAGGGAGTTAGGGGAAAGGAAAGAATGAATCCAGGGGACTGCTCTTTTTTTGTTGTTTCAAATATAGTAGTATTCTTGGCTTTTAAACTATTGTCATTTGTTACTTTGATAAAATTAAAATTGAAACAAAAGTTTGGGGAAAAGAAAAATAAGAACAGGAAACCAAACCCTCACATAAATAAATATTTGGGATCATTTTCAAAAGTGAGTTTTATATATTATCCTTTATGTCTTTAGCCTGTAAAGGCTCTCATCAGCACGCTCACTCTATATAGCATAGTCTGATTTTTGGTAATTCAAGAGACATTGGCTAAAACTGTTGATAAACTATGCATTCCACAATTAGGCATTTTCTCCTACTTCTGATATTCTTCCTTATTTAATTGGAAATCTCTGATGACACCGAGTGAAATTCTTGAAAGCACAGTAATGTGAAATCTTAAATGGGACACTTCCTGTGCTGCTCTATTCAGCTCAGTCTAAACTGCACTTATTTATCCTCCCTCTTCTCCCTTTTCTTTGCCTTCATTAGCATTTCCCACAATTCACAGTTCTATCCCACTGGACTCTGAACTTCACATAGGCGGGGGTTACATCTGTTGGTCACTGCTTTAATCCAGTGCCTACCTAGTCCAGTGCCTTTTTCATAACACTAGTCATTCAGTATATGGTAAATGTATAACAAATGTCATCTGGGTTATTGTGTAGGCTAATTGGTAGCTATTGGGAAGATTGATTAAATTGCATCAGTTAGCTTGGTAACCTGAAGGAGTTAATAAAACTTCTCCAGCTGCTCAGAGTACATCAAACCAGACCTACTGTGGCCAGTAAATTACAGGGGAGCACAGAACACTGGGCAGGTGTTCAGTATTTTTGCTGTTACCACAGCTCTTAGGGGGTGTAAGGAGTATTCAGATAGCAACTGTTTTGAGGCCTTTCATAAAAGGCAGTTTGTAACTGGATTTTTTGTATGCACAGTTAATGCATTTTTAATTTCTCCCTCTGTGTTTTTATTTGTCTCTCTTTCCGTTTTTTGTATTCTTTTTGCTCAACATGCCTAATTCCTCATCCAATTTATTCAAATTTTAATTGACATAAAGTTGAAGTCGTTAAGAGTACTATAATCATTCCTTTATTTGGCTTGTTGGCATACCAAAGAGTTAGAGTTAGCAGTGACTGTTAAATAATAACCAGTGAATTAGTTCAAATAATGTCACAACATGTCTCCTAAATATAAATCAAACATATACAAGGGGAAAAAAACCTGCTTCCTAAAAATTTTGCTTGGAGAGGCATTTTTATTAAGAAAGCAACTACAGCCAGCCCTCCATATCCGCAGGCTCTATATCTACAGTTACAACCAACCTCATTTGGAAAATATTCAGAAAAAGTTACGTTGTTGCTAACATGTACTGAAGATGCAGAGCCTACTAGGTTGGTTGAGTTTGTACTGAACATGTACAGACTTTTTTCTTGTCACTATTTCCTAAACAATACAGTGTAACAACTGTTTACATAGCATTTACGTTGTATTAGGTATTATAAGTAATCTAGAAATGATTTAAAGTATTTGGGAGTATGTATGTAGGTTATATGCAAATACTATGCCGTTTTTATATAAGGGACTTGAGCACCCACAGATTTTGGTATCTTGAGTGGGGAGGGGTCCTGGAACCAGTCCCTCATGTATACCAAGGGATGACTGTAAATTGCTAAAATTGATTTTATTCTACCATTTTTTCATCATTGTTCTTTGGATATTTGAGAATTCTTATTTACCTTACTCCCAGTGTGATCATTTGGTAAAACCAAGTGATTTTCAGGAAGATTTTTACTGGTCATTGGCTTTATTGATGAAATGAGGTAAATACTTTTCTGTAATTGCTGCTGTGCACATTTAGGTCCTTGATAAAATTAAGTGAATAGCATCCATTACAAAGGATTTCTTTCGCATCTCTCACCTGATTTACATGTGGTGCAGCGCATACAGTCTCACCAGAACTGGTGAATGTCTAATAACATCTCCGACTTTAGACCTTAAGGAAACCATGGTTTTCCTTTAACTGAAGAAAAACCAAAATTGCCTGTCTCTTATTTGCAAACTTGTAGGACAGCTGACCAAAGGGAATTATCATCATTAAATTGCCACTTTAATGGTCTATTGTAGAAAAGCTGCATCTTCATTATATTACTTCCTTGTACTGTCACTGTGCTTTTATGAGAAATGTTACAGACTCAATTTTAGCTTTGTGGCCATTGACTACTACTTGAAAATTTTCTTGTTACAATGTATACATTACCCTAAAATGTCTTTGCTTTGCTTATCTTTCTTGTAACAAAATCTTTCCCTAATTCCCAAATTGATACAAGTAGACTAAAGAAGTGAAATAGAAGAAAGGAAAGGTAGGAATCTTATTCTTTCTTGCCAACTATATTATGACTGAGGAGAATCCTTTAACAGACTTTTTCTATATTTCTATATTAATATCAACTTTTTTTTGCCTTTAAAAGAAGGATTTTGTTCATGCTACATTGGAGTTTTACCCACCCTATTTTTATTTTATCTTTTACATATTAATAATTGTTTCTACATACTTTTTGTCCAGGAAAAATATTCAAAAAATAAAATTAGCTATCTCTTTCTTCCAAAGAAATTAGCATCATATAGCAAAATTGACAGGCTGCCCCACCTCATGACTTAATTGATTGCTAGGCTGTGACCCTAAGGGGAGCCATTTAAGTCAAAGCCTTATAAATGTTACACATTAGGTTCCCTTCCCCAGAACTAATTTCATATTATAGAAATGCAAAAATATAATGAATAAAAAATTGTATTTTATAACCCTGTATCACAGACGGCAACAAGATAAAAATTGGGTCATATGTATGTTTTGAGGTGCGTTTGAGGCTTCCGAATATATAAATTTAATTTATATATTCAATTTAGACTGAAGAAACCTTGTTTTAGTAACTCTGTAGTAAGCATTCTTCTTTACTGTATGGACCTTAAACTGCTTTTAAAATTAATTTTGGCCATAATAAATAAATTGCAAATTTAATACAGGATTGCCTCCCAGAGTTTTGGAATTGTAATTGTTGGGTGATAGACAGTTTCCATGACAACAAGTGATTCCTTGCTCAAATTATAGCAGCAAACTGAGTCACCCTCAATGCCATTGACCTTAACTGAGTCATGGGCATTGGCAGTTGTTAGGACAAAGTGTAGGCGTTGGTCCCAGTCATTAGGCAACCATAAATACAACTGTTGGTCGTTATGTAGAATAAGGTTCCCAGTGCAGTGGGTTCCAAATCAAGCTGTCCTTCAGTCAGGGGTCACCTGTATTTCAGCATGAGACTTGGAATATTTTTAAACTGTTTCCTAAGGGGATTGCTGTTGTAGTATAACAATAGCATTTAGGTTTTTAAAAATTCTGACATTCACAGTTAGCTCAGCACATTTCATTGTAATTCACACAAATGATCTAAAATTCAAATTTCAACATCACGGAAGTACTTCTCTTTAAATAGACATAAAAGTTCAAGTCAGAAAACATTATAGCTGTTTAACTTAGTGCCCAAAAGAGTTAATATACTTCCCAAGTACATCTACATCTAGTAGGAAACTTTCATTCATTATTACTATTGCTTTTACTAGTAAGAGCAACAATTTCTTGAGCCTGCTGCTGCATGTTTGGCATTGGGGTAGCTGTTTCACTCATTCGTTATTTCGTTTCCACTCTACTCGAACAGTTTTGCTGATAAAGAAATCAAGGTTTAGAATCTTGCCCAAGGTCACAGAAGCAGTAAATAGTAGAACAGGATTCAAAGGCCAGTGCGGTTGACCACAGAGCCTGTACCACAGAATTCCTCTTCTGTACTCCGGCCAATTTTCCATAAAGCTGGGGAGTCTTTAATATACAGGGTAATTGCTATTGATTCAAATCCATGAAAATAGTTTTTAGTATATAGATTGAGGTTCAGCATCCCTCAATTATATTTGCAATATTAGTTCCAAATAAAAAAACAAGTTTTTCTTCTCTTTTTTAAATGTTAAGTTTCTTACATATCTTGAAAAAATTTTTGCCTTACAAATTTAGACAGGATTTTATAACTCCAAGGTAAACTACAGAGTGAAAACTGCATCTTGTTTTATATCTTCAGTACCTGTTCTCAGTGCTTAGGACAGGGCTCCATGTCATGATGCTATTACCTGATGGAGACTGGTGGAAAAGAGCTTTTGAGTAAGTGTGGACCCCACTTTATCTGGGGCTCCACCTTTCCAGACTGACACATTAGACCACACTTAGCTTTTAAGAACTCATTGACATTTTAGCCAGTTGCTTCTTCCCTCGGTCTGTGGAGACCACCTTTTCCTCCTAGCTCTGCCAGAAGAGAGGGAGCGCTTGTGTTCCCTCTATCCTTAGAGGGGCTTGTCCCTCTAGCGACTTCATTTCACTTGATTGCCTTGCAAAATCATCATTGTCAGTCTCTGGTGGACTTAGGAAGACTCATGTAACTTATCTGGCTTTTTCTCATTGTTAGTACAGGAGAGGCATTCTTTGCAGCTTTCTACATCCTAAGCAGAAGCCAGTCTGGGTCCCTGACACTGCTTCCCTGCATCGCCCCCAGAGAGCCCTTTTATTTTACATTTGCAGGAACTGAGACCCAGAAAGTTACTTGTCCAGTCCATGGCAAAACTGGGACTAGAACCCAATCTAGGGCTTCTCTCTTCTGGCTTGCAGCTACTCTCTTTTTCCTTTCCTTTTTTTTTTTTTTTTTAAACTTCAGGGCTACAGCTCCCCTGTATGTGATTCTTCACTGCCTCTCTTAGCACCACTGACTCTTCTTCCCAAGAAAGAATAGAAAAAGAACACCAAGCATCATAAGTCTCTAAAGTTCATATGAAATCCATGACATGGAAGTTTAGAGATCATTTCCCTTTTGTGCATTAACAGTATCAAAGATAATTAAGAAACGGTGAAAATAACAAGTTATAAAAGAACTGGTAGGTTCTTTGGTTTAGAGAATGATTATTTCCTAACTTAGCCTTATACGTTTTTACTCTCAAAGGTTGGGGGGTTTTCCCTTCTAAACTAACAGTGATTCTATTTAAGGTGTGGGATAATCTAAAGGAAATTCTGAATTTTACTGAAGTTTGAAGTCACCCTAAAGATTTTTCTCCATTAATCACATTTTCAGTTACTTCAGTTACTCTAATAAAATTTGTTTTCTAAATTTAATATTTTCTGCATTCTTTATGGAAGGTGAGACTTAAGAGTAGGAAGACATTTTTAAAATCTCATAAGCACTTATTTTTGCATAGAAAAAACAGCATCTGAGAATAAGTGACTTACCAAAGGTCACATAGCTAGTGATTGGCACAGCTGGAACTAGAACTGGGATTCTTGTGTCTCCAGTCGGGGTGAGGGAAAGCAATCAGTAGCCTGTCAAAGCCATCACAAAAAAAATATATACATCTTCCTAGAGAATTATATTACTCAGATATTACTTTTTTATGGGAGATGGAAGGGTATTTCTTTTTATAGTAAAACACCAATGTATTTTGAAGAAGAATGGAAATGAACACTAATTTTTAAGGCAAACATTAAAAATTTAAAAACAAAACGAGAAACTCCAAGCTCAGCGTTTGCTTATTCTCTTCTGCCAATAGAAGGGCCTGGGGCAATGAGAGGTGCACTCCTCTGCACCCCACTTTCTGCTCAATGTGCCTAACCCGTTAAGGTAATACGATTGCCGAAGGGCTGCAACTTAGTTGGATTTCAATGAGAACATTCTTTTTTTGTGAGTTCTCTGGCTATTTTCCAGGTATGGAAAAACATGTAAAGTTAGCCAGTGACCCCTAGCAGCCACTATTGCCTTGCCTTCCTGCCACCAGTAAGCATGTTTTAAATAACAGACTTCCCAGGGTTCTACTTTAGGCTTGTGGGCCACATTCAAACCCTGTCCAAGGAACGAAGAAAATGACTACATCGTTTTACATCCCCGTACAAGAACAGCAGGAATAACTCTGCCTCCTGCTACCCCCCTCAGCCTCCCCGCACATTATTAAGGTTACACATTGTCTCATCTGGTCACAGGATTTATTCTTCAGCTGTGATTTTGCATGTAATATAAAGCTAGTTCTTGCTATCAGAAGCCTGATATTTTGGGGCAAATCCAGTTCTGGCTAGAAATAACATAGTCACAAAGCTTTTCAGTGTGTACGCCAGCGAATTAACAGCATAAAGATAACAAGGGTCTATCACCAAAGGATTGGCTTTGAAGGCCATTTGCACATTAACTTTAAAAAGAGGCTTGCCTGTGCATTTCCTCCCCCTTCTTCCCCACTTTGGCAAAGTCCTATTAATTTTGTTGAAGGTTTTATTTTCTGCTGAAAATGCAGGAAATTTAGACAACTCTCTTGGAATCCCCCCAAAACTAATACAAACAAGATACATATGCTTCTCTTAAGGAAACTAAAAATAAATGATTTGAAACTATTTAACTGTATAAATTCCCTCTTAAAAGGGAAAAGGAAGTTTATATAATGAGGCAACCATGAATGCTGTTGACAGGGTAAGATACTCCCACAACTGCCAACTTGTCCCTTTGACATGGAATCACTGCTTAGCACAGAACTTGTTCAGGGTTCATTACCAGCATATACAGAAACCATCAGAAACATCTGAAAACAGGACCATTTTCTCAGTGTCCTTGTTTTTGCATTTGAAATTTTCTGCAATAAAATAAGTGTGCTTTTTTTTTTATTATTATTTTTAACTAAAGTCTGTTTGATCTGGGATCCATTCCTGGAATGGAAGCTGCAAGTACTAAAAATAAAATACTATGAATGAAAAAGGCACAATATTCTCCACATAGTTTGCTTCTCTACCAATGAGCCATCAGGTTTTATTTCTGACAAAGCTAATTTTGACACAGCACAGAGGGAACATGGTTAGTTTTTAAAAGCATGTCTTTTGATAAAACCTTATATTATCCCATAAATGTAAGTCAATTTTTCTATACTCTGTCCTCTGGAACAGTGGTCCTCAACCTTTTTGGCACCAGGGACTAGTGCTTCTATGAGAATCTAATGCCTAATAATCTGAGGTGGAGCTGAAGCGGTGATGCTAATGCTGGGAGCAGCTGCAAATACAGCTTGCCCGCCACTCACCTCCTCCTGTGCCGCCTGGTTCCTAACAGACCACGAACCAGTACCGGTCCGCTTCCCCAGGAGCTGGGGACTCCTGCTCTAGAGGACCAGTTTTGTAAATTAATAGAAGTAGAATTTGGAGTTTATATTTAAGACTAAGAAATATGACCTCTAAGTTCTTTGTAGTTATAGTAATTGCATTAATTTATCAACTGTGGAAAGTCATTTATCTTTTTGTTCTTTTTTGTAATAATGTCTAAAATTAAAATAATTTTTCTTTTTTAAAATGATTTAATGTCTTTGTATTAAAAAAAAAAAAAAACCTCAAATGGGACCTAACTTGTTACACACACTGTTTAAAGGCTTCACAAATACTACCTCATTTAATCTTTATGAAAAAAAATAACAACGTTCTTTAAATACCATTTGAAATTCTGACACCCAAATAGTGATTAGATTAGATAACGTTTAGGTCTGTTTAAATATTAAGATTTGAATGACTCTGTAATGTTAAAAAAACTCTAATCAAATTCATGCTAACTTTTTATTTTTCTTTACAAGAGGTGATTATTACCCAATATTGCCTTTTAAAAAATGAAACAAAGGATTTCATTTATTGCCATACATAATAGTTACCTGCACCAGAATCTGGTCATGATAGCAACTTGAAGGTTTAGTTAACTTGTAAATCATAATTATTGAGATAGTTTGCCTTGGAAATTAGAATTAGCGAGAAGTTTGCTATTTTATTTCTAGTAAATCAAAATCTCCTTATACACAGTTTACCCCTCTGGCCCATGATTATTTCATGACCTGTTTGGTGCCTTGAATCTGCAATTGGTCTCCCAACACAAATGGAAGGATCCATAAGAGCATGGTTTCTAGGAAACAAGCAGTAGGAATGCTAGCTGTTCTTTAAAGGATGATTAAAATGTGGTTAGCAGAGAGCTGCTGCCACTTGAAAATGGAAATGAATTAGTTGCTGGGATTTAAGTATACATTTATATACTTGTATACTTATTATGTATCTTAACAGTGGTAACTAAATATATAGAATTACATCTGTGATCAAAACAGTCCAAATGGAATGTGAATAGGATAATGCTTTAAATCAGGTTATATTGAGGGATAGTCGAAGTTTCTGATGGATTGAAGACAAGGTAATGGCTGTGACAATGGCATAGAACAGACCAATGAGTAGGAGTGCTAAGGTGATGGACTTCTGAGCTGCAACAACTTTCTATAACTACAAAAAAAAAAAAAAATGAACCAGGAGTCTCTCAAACAGTTTCTGAGTTCAAGGTTAAGTTTGACCACTTGAAATGAATGTCATAGAAGGGGTTGTAACATCAAATCAAGTGTTGGGAGTATCTTGCATAACTTCTGAGTATGTTTTATGATTTTATAATTCTTTGACTAAATTCTAAGCTTTCTAACTGGAAAGATAATAACTGAATTGCTCTGTATTAAGCTAAAGGATTGCTGAATTGAGTAAAATAATGTATGTAGAAATTATTGGCACAGTTTCGGGGACATAAAAAAAAACTAGTTAGTGTGGATACTTGAATTCAAGGAAACCTCAAGAAATAATCTCTTTGAAAGTACTTGTGGGAATAATGGTGACTGACACCCAGGAGGCACAAGATGGTAGGGCTGCTCATTGTGTACAACCCACGTCCAGTAGGACTAGCAGCTGTTAAATCTTTTGACTTACTAGTTGTTAAATATTTTTGAATTTCACCCTTGGATATAACCAGGAAGGAAATTGGCGTCCTCTCACAAACAGTATAGTTGGGCTGGGGCTGGGAATAGGTCTTTATATTGAAATTTTAATAACCTAAATTATTTACAATGTTACATGTTAAATTATAACCCCACTACTGTTTATAATTTAAACTTATTTTTAATTTCTAAATTATGTTTAATTTCTCACTTTTTTTTTCTTATCAGCAGTTAACTTGTTTGTTTTTATGATGACATTGGTTAACGAAATCCAATGAGTTTCATCTGTATACTCTAACAGTAAGACATATATATATATATATTTACACTGTGTGCTCACCTCCCATAGTTAGATTTCTTTCTGTCACCACATATTTGATCTCCTTTACCCCATCTACCTCCCCCTTCCCCCCTCACCCCTCCCCTCTGGTAACCACTGGTCTATTGTCCATGTCCATGAGTCTCTGTTTGTCCTGCTCATTTCTTGCTTTTAGGTTTATATCCCGCATATAAGTGATATCATATGTTTTTCAACTTTTTCCGTCTGGCTTATTTCGCTTAGCATGATTATCTCGAGGTCTATCCTTGTTGTTGCAAATGGCAGTATTTCATCTCTTCTTATGGCTGAGTAATAATCCATTGTCTATATGTACCATAGTTTCTTTAGCCAATCATCTATCATAGGACATTTCAGTTGCTTCCGTGTCCTGGCCACTGTGAATATGCTGCTATGAACATCAGTGTGTATATATCTTTTTATATGTGGATTTTTGAGTGTTCAGGGTAAATACCCAGTAGAAGGATTGCTGGATCATATGGTAGATCAATGCTTAGTTTTTTGAGGAACCTCCATACTGTTTTCCATAGTGGCTGTACCAATTTGCAGTCCCACCAGCAGTGTTTGAGGGTTCCTTTTTCTCTACATCCTCTTCGACATTTGTTATTACTTGTCCTGTTGATTATAGCTATTCTGACAGGTGTGAGATAGTATCATTGTGGTTTTGATTTGCATTTGCCTAATAGCTAGCGACGTTGAGCATCTTTTCAAATACTTGTTGGTCATTTGTATGTCCTCTAGGAAGAAGTGTCAGTTCAAGTCCTCTGCCCATTTTTTGATTGGATCATTTTCGTTGTTGTTGTCATTGAGTTGTATGAGTGCTTTGTATATTTTGGATATTAGGCCCTTACCAGAGGTGTTGCTTGCAAATATATTTTTGCATTTGGATGGTTGTCTCTTTGCCTTGCTGACGGTTTCTTTTGCTGAGTAGAAGCTTTTTAGTTTGATGTAGTCCCATTCATTTATTTTTGCTTTTAATTCCCTTGTCTTTGAGTTCAAATTCCTAAAATCTTCTTTAAGTCCAAGGTCCTTGAGTTTAGTGCCTATGTTTTCTTCTATGCACTTTATTGTTTCATGTCATATTCAGGTCCTTAATCCATTTTGAGTTAATTTAGATGTGTGGTGATAGACAACAGTCTGGTTTCATTCTTTTGCAGGTGGCTTTCCAGTTTTCCCAGCACCATTTATTGAGGCTCTCCTTTCACTTTTGTTTTCCTAATGGTTCTACAACATTAAAATATATAAGATTCTGTCAAGTATGACAATCCAACAAAATATGATTTTGTATAAAATGTCTTTGTTATAACTTCTCACATTATATTTTCAGTTGATGTGAATAATGCAAGCACCTTTATGTGGTAATTTAATATATATTAAGCTGATAAGAACAGATACTACACTTAATCTTAGCCAAAGGCTGAGAAGCAATCGTCATTTAATTTATAAATCTGCAACTACAAATAATTGGTAAAAGATAGCTTTAGAACTAGAACTAAACTTGTCACCGAAACAATATAAGAGAAATAAAATACCTAGTAACTCCTTTAAATATAAGAGAGTTAGTATAACTCTTAAAGAGCCTTCAGTCAGATTGATTGATGCAAAGTGAAAATTAATGTGGAATATGCTTATTGATGTAGTGTTTTCAGTTTATACTTTACCTGACTCGGGAATAAGACAAATGATCAATAGTTTAGTTTGGATTTAAATGAGCAGGAGCCTATTTGAGAGTCGGGTATTTACCCTGTCTGTTTCAGCAAATTACTCTTTAAAACATTGAGAAAAACTATTAATGTGTTTAAAAGCAGAAATTATAAGCTATCAACAGGTAATTCATTTTTTAAATTTAATTTTAATATATTAGGACCTAACACTTAACATAAGTGGGGATATGAAATATTTATGGACGTAAAATGCTGCAGAAAGCTAATATTTGGACTTGTAGTCATACAGTCTCACTGATTTGCTCTTAAATGACTTGGAGAGAGAATTCCGAAACTTGAAGTCTCTTTTTCCTCTACTAATTTAAGTGCCATAGTGAGATGAAAACCTAATTGAGAGAACTCTGGTCAAGATTATGTTGTCAGTTCTCAGTTTAAAGGCTAATCTCTTCTCTTTGCTCTAAAAACAAAAATAATAGATGAACTATAACAAGAGAACATTTAAAACACATAGCCATACCCCAAAATGAGATAAGACATTCCTGAGAGCAGGGTCTGGAGCAGTGAACCTGCAGAGCTTCAAGGAGACAGGAGTGGCTGCAGGCTCAGCTCCTACAGGGTACATCATTAAATGTGCCCAGGTAAGAGGCACCACGCTAGTGCCAGGTTCCCTGCTAGAAACTGGGAGCTAGAATAGATCTTTTATTGAAAAGAGGCTGAATAGAGGTGTTAATAATGGCTTTTAAGTTTTATGTCTAAGGAAGTGGAAGGACACAGAATCAACCTTACAATAGGATTTCAAGCCAAACTGATAACTGTTGGTGACAGACCCTCCCCTTCCTCTCTACAGTTTCATTGCAAGGCAGTTGTGATACACCAGTTGTGATAACCTAGTTTCAGACTCTAGCAAGTTTCAGACTCTAGGAAGCCACTGCATGACCCCATAGATTTGGGGGACTAATTCACATTAAATGAGGCTGCTTAATCAAAATTCCAAAATGCATGCTGAAATGTAACTTAATACTAAGAAAGACAGCCAGTATAGTCATGATCATAATTAAGGTCAATTTATTTGAACAGAATTGAAAATTAAGAGAATAATTTTGAAAATACTTTTAAGTATTTCTAGTATCCTCAAAGATAAATGAAGGAATAATATTTAAAGAAGAATAAATAATTGTGAAATAAAAACAGGAAGAAATGAAATAAGAATATGATTGTGACAATACTAGTTAATTAGAAAACTTAAAATGAAAAATATAGTCATTATAATTGAAAACTCAATAAGCAAAATAAATTCTAAACTGGGCATTATCACAGAGGATCACATTGAGAACCCCATCAGACAGTGTTATGATTTTTGCTTCAACTGGCAAACATAGTTTACAAAATTCAAGAAGAGAAGGCAAGTCCATTGTATTTACATGTATTTTTGCTCTTTCTTCAAGAGATTTGTTAATTACTTACTTTGAGTTTTGCTGTCATATAACTATGTTCAGATTCCCAAAGACTGTTGACTTTGAGAAACAGAAACAAAACAATAGGCTCTTTATCTGTAAATATAAAGATTGAAATGACAGTGCAGAAAAATGAGGCCACATTCTGAATTAGGCACTTTTCTTGGAATTGGTAAGACCTTACCACCACTGTACATTATGAAAGTCTAATGATTTAGGGTGACACGGTGATGATACAAATAAGGATCTATTAAATGAGGGGCTAAGTAAGCTCCAAATTTCCTTCTGGGTTGGCGAGTTTATAATTTATTACATGAAATTCCTAATTGTCACCATACTAAGTTCAAAATTTTTTCCCTCAGATTTTTCCATAACTGATAACCTAATTCTAAAGATTCTTGACAAAAATAGTCTTGAAGAGTTCTTCTGCATGATCTTTCCATTGCTGTTACAATTTTGAAGCAGTTGCTCTCGTTCTAGTTAATTTATGTCAAAGAGAAAAACACTGACTCAGTGTGGGGATTTTCTTTATCAGGCACAAGACCTAAATGTCATCGAAGAAGTGATTCGAATGATGTTAGAGATCATCAATTCCTGCCTGACAAATTCTCTTCACCACAATCCAAACTTGGTATATGCACTGCTGTACAAACGGGATCTCTTTGAACAGTTTCAAACTCATCCTTCATTTCAGGATATAATGCAAAACATTGACCTGGTAAGTGTAAATGGAGATGTTTATTATGATTCTTTTTTAAATATCAAAGTGGAGAAAGTTTAACAGACCTCGATAAAAACTATAATAAAGTCTCTTCAACATTAACTAACTGTATTTGCCATCTATTCTGCTATAATAGTCATTGCATCCCATATGTGTGTGTGTGTCTTATATACGTAGACATACGTATACACATACACACACATATATATTTAATAGAATTGAGGTCATACTTTATTTTGTACAGTTCTGTATTCTTCCATTTTTACTTAACATTTAGATCATTAGCATTTTTCTGTAATATCATCAATTCTTTGAAAATATCATATTTTAATATCTGTATTAGGGATATCCTAAAATATATTTAACCATTATCTGAGATAAAAGAAAACCAAGATGCCAAGAGGAGGTTTCCCAGGTGATTTTAACACAAATCCAAGCCTAAGAGTCATTGTCTTAGATAATGATTACGTACGTATTTGCATAGGGCTTTATCATTGTGGGTTATTTACACGTACATGATCTTATTTGACCCTTAAACCATCCTTTCAAGCGGGATTCAAGCAAAGCAAAGCAGGGCTCGAGAGTTAAAAATCGTTGGCTCAAGGTCACTTAGCTAGATTCAATCAGGCCTTGAAATCAGGTCTTCTCATTAATAACTCCATGTTTTCAACATTCACTTGAATAAACCTAAGTAAGATTTTACATGAGCAGGCTTTCCAACAACTTTTTGTTGAATACTGCCATGCAAAATAGTGCTGGGCACACTGGAAATTCATTCAAAACATTGTAAACGTTTTACATATTTTTTTTTAAATTCCATGATAAAGATATAAATAACATCTCTACTTTTTGCCTCTTTCAGCACTTTACCTTCCCCTTTCCTCCCCTAAATGCCCCTGAAATTTTGGCTTAAGCAAGCCTTTACTATTTCTTCTTTCATGAAGTTAACCTTGAAAAGTATTGGTAGAGGAGACTATGAATCTACTTTTATTTTTAGCTGACAGGGAGTTGAGAGTTGATATTTTTCATTAAGACATTCAGCAATGTTGACTATCTGAGACAGCCGTGACTAACCTTGGAGCACTTTTAACTTCTGCAGAAAGAGTTAGACATATGTTTTTCAAGTGGCCAAATTTCTATTATGCACTGGTACATATCCCTCCCATGTAACTCCCAAGATGACGTGATCTGGCTGAATTAGGCAGCAGGACAAAACAGAATTACCACAGCAAATGAACGAGGACATGGAAGAATTTTAAGCCTGAGTATAAGTACAGAACAGAGGCAGTGAACAATAATAGTTATGTAGCATAGTAAAGGCCAGAACTATATTTATTTCTGGTCAGTGTAAAATTTATGTTAGATTTTGTGTATTTCCAGACCCGACCATTTTTACTGAACTTCAAATTAGTGTATTCAGTTGCCAATATGACAGTCTCACAAATGTTGAACAAGGTTAAATCAGAATTCTTTCTTTTCTTTAAAAAAAAAAATCAAATATAAAATAAATCAACTTTTTCTTCTATGGTTTTCCTCATCTCAATAAATAACATCAACATTTACCTAGTTGCGTAAGCCAGAATAAAGAAATGGAATAATGAGTGCTGGGAGAAATAAGGGTTAGAAATTGCAAATCTAAGGAGCACAGTTAGAGAAGGACTTTCTGAGAATGTACAGTTGAGCTAAGACTTGAAGGAGGTAGAGAGTGAGCCAGGTAGATATCTAAGGTCAAAGTGTTCAGCGCAAAGAGAACATAAGGGTAGGCTGGGGACATGTCTCTGTCTCCCTCTGGAGCGAAAGGTAGGTATGTTTACTGACCATTAGAGAAGATTTGGGTCCCTAAGCCCAGAGTTCTGCTGCATGTGCAAAGGTCATCTGGCCCTCTTCAAATCACCATTGTGCAAATTGGGGCTTGGAGAACCAGTGCAAAAATGTTAATGCTCTGATTACGGCTATTGCTGTGACAATCCTTGAAAACTGACCCAGAAATCTCCATCTTCTTCCAGAATCTATGAAACTGTGACTAACTTGTTAACTTGCAAGTAGAGCAAAATTTCAGACTCTTCACAGTTCTTGACAATGTGAAATGGTATGATATTATTTGAAGGTAGACTGATAAATAAAAATGTATATTATAAACTCTAGGCCAATCACACAGAAGAAGAAGTAGAGATATAACTAGATAAAATAGACCCATAAATTATACCCAATACAAAGGCAGGCAGGAAAATCAGAATAAATAATAATGAACAAATAGAAAACAACAAGCAACATGGTAGATTTAAATTCAACCACATCAATAATTACATCAAATGCCTCAATTAAAAGATTTTCAAATTGGACAACAAGTAAGGTCTATGTACTATCTATAAGCAACTCACTTCAAAGACATAGGTAGATTAAAAGTAAGAGAATGAAAGAAGTTTTACCATACAAGCGCTTATTAGAACAAAGCTGGAGTGATTATATTAATAGTAAAGTAGACTTCAGAACAGGGAATATTACCAGAGACAAAGAGCAACACCATAAAATGATGAAGAGGTAAATTCATCAAGAAGACATAACAATCCCAAATGTGAATGCACCAAACAAAGGTTCAAAATACATGAAGCAAAAACTGATGGAATTGCAAGGAGAAATAGACAAACTCATAATTATAACTGAAGAAGTCGATACTTCTTTCTTAGTAGCTGATACAGAAAGTAGACAGAAAATTAGTAACAGTACAGAAGACCAAAACAGTACTACCAACCAACTTAATTTAGTAGACATTCTACCCAACATCAGTACATGTAGAACATTCACGGAGATATTCCATACTTGGGGCCATAAAACCTCAACAAATTTAAAAGACTTGAAGTCACATACAGTATGTTCTTCGACCATAAAGAAAGTAAACTAGAAATCAATAAGAAAGATGTTTGGAAAATACCCCCAAATATTTGGAGATGAAACAGTACACTTAACAGGTCAAAGGGAGGAGGTCGCAAGGGAAATAGACATTTTAAAGTGAGCAAAAATGAAAATTCAATATATCAAAATTTGTGGGACACGGCTAAAGCTTTGAGGGAAATTACAGCATTAAATTCTTCTATTAGAAAAGAAAATAGGTCTTAAATCAATGATTATATTCCACATTAAGAAACTAGAAAAATACCATTAGTCAGAGCTACCACCAGGAAATGGAGGCCATCAACACCCAGATCAGCCTGGAGCTCCATGCCACCGCATTTACCTGTCCCTATCTTTCTACTGGGACCATGATTATGTGGCTTCGAAGAATTTTGCCAGATATTTTCTTTACCAAGCTTATGAGGAGAGAGAACATGCTGAGAAACTGATGAAGTTGCAAAGTCAACGAGGTAGCGGAATCTTCCTTCAGGATGTCAAGAAACCAGACTGTCACAATGGGGAGGATGGGTTGAATGAAATGAAGTGTACATTATACTCGGAAGAAAGCATGAATCAGCGACTACTAGAACTGCACAAACCGGCCACTGAAAAAACGACCCCCATTTGTATGACTTCATTGAGATTCATTACCTGGATGAACAGGTGAAATTCATCAGATAATTCGGTGACCACATAACCAATTTGTGCAAGATGGGGGCTCCCGAATCTGGCAGGGCAGAGCATCTCTTTAACAAGCACACCCTGGGAGACTGTGATAATGAGAGCTAAGCCTTAGGCTGGCTACCTGTAGCCACAGAGGTGACTTCCCTGGTCACCAAGGCAGTGCGTGCATGTCGAAATTACCTTTTCTGTAAGTTGTACCAAAACATCTACTTAAGTTCTTTCCTTGTATCATTCCTTCAATTAAGTACTTTGGTACCACCACCACCTCCCCCCACCCCAAAAAAAAATGGAAAGAGAGGAGTAAATTAAACACAAAGCAGGAAATTAGGATATAATAAAGATAAGAGCAAAAATTAATGAAATTGAGAAAGAAATAGAGAAAATCAATGGTACCGAAAGCTGGTTATTTGGGAGGTGGAGTGTGGAGGAGGGGAAAGGGAACCTATAAAATGGATGAATCTTTAGCAGAAGAAAAAGAGAGGAGACATAAATTACCAATACAAGGAATGATAGGGAGTTTTGAAAGGATAATGAGAGAATATTATTAATAAGTATAGTAATAAATTTAACGGTTTAGATGAAATGAACAAATTTCTTGAAAGACAAATTTTTAAAGCTTACTAAGAAAGAAACAGATTATTAAACTAGTGATGATCATGTAGGTTTTAACTTTCAGGCTTTCCTGGAATTGTAGATTTCACTTGCTAGTCCTGTCTGGTTTGGGCGAGATGACCTTTGCGACCAAACTCAGTTCTTACAAATTATTCACCTATGAGAGGCATAAAATTAGAAAATATAGACATGTAACTACAAAGAAATATTAGCAATTGTATAGATTATTGGCAATAGTAACATTGTATGAATTTTATTCTTAACGGACTACTTTCACATGTATTATAATTATTTTCTGTGTGGTAGATAGGGCACCTTTTTCATTTGAAGATACTGAAATATACCTAATAATAATGGCAGAGTGGCCATTTAGCAAGCAAGAATGTTTGCCTGCCTAACATACACTTACTCTTTTGTCACCCTCATGTCCCCCAGAAAAGCTTCTCATTTCTATAAATCTATGTTCTGGTGATCATTCACTTTCATGATAGGTGGTTAAATGTGATTCTAACATTACTCAAAGAGTACAACTGATTAATCAGACCATGACATTGAACAATTACTGTGCAAAACTAATAGCCAAATTGAAAGTAATGTGCTCTACTAGATTTAATGAATTGCAGCCAAATATGGTAGGTGGAGGAAAGTTATAAAACACTCACCGTGGAAAAGTACCTTCTGTTGAAAGGTTGCCTTTGAGTTACACTAGCATATCATTCATTCTAATTTTAGCTAAGGTTTTAACTTTAATTTTTTTTCTATTATTGGCTATTATTGGCTGAATATGCAGACATATTCAGTGGGGAAAAAAAGTTGATCTAAACAGTTTTAATGGTTACTGTGGAAGTTGATAAAAGCCTGTTATAATCATCATCACTAAATTTACTATTGTGTGCAAAATTCTAACCTGGTATTAGGAAATACATGTTTCTATCTTTGAATGCAGATATGTTTTTTTACTAGTTTCACATTCTTTGCTAGTGTTGCATCCTGACTCCAAAGGAAATTTTCAGCTAAACAGCTTAACACCTTTCACCTCAAATGTTTTCTATTAAAAAAACTAAGCCTTTTGTTACACAGAATTGCTGGAGATAATAAAGTAAGAAGAAACATCCGGGTTCCAGTCTGACTCCTGCTACTTACTTGGCTAACCCTGACCAAGCCTCTCTCTCTCTGATCCTGTTGACTCATCTGCAGGACAGATTTTATCAGCTTCATAGGATTGTTGTGAGAATTAAATAAATAGTATATGTAGCTCCCATGCATGGCCTATGATAAACATGCAATAGATGTTTGTTCACTTTCTGTTTGACATATAAATTATATTTTCTGGAATTGGTAACTTTATCATTGTTTTGAAGTAGTGGGAGTTTGAATGCAAAAACATTAGAATGTCAGCTTTACAACATACAGACAGATAAGACACAGTTCAAGTAAAGAGAATTTACTTAGAAACTGAGTCTCTTGTCTACTGTACAGCTTCCCTGGTGGGAATGGGAGTTCTTGTGGCTTAGAGGCAAGTCTGTTTAAGCCACAGAGTGATCATTGCATTATTTTGCATTACTTTGTTCTTTGATGATATGACATGTAAGTACTCTCTCGTATGTTGGTTTGTTGTGTCTGTGAATATTTGAATACTGTCCATTCCACTTAGCTTTGATTATATGTATTTTGTTATCTCAATCAGTGATCTCCAAAGTGGATGATACACATACCCCGGAGGTGTTAACTGACAATCCATAGGGGCATGGGAAGAAAATGTTGGAGCTTTTATTTATTTACTAAAAATAAACAGATTTCTTTTTACTAATTCTTTATGGGCATGGACCAGCGGCCAGGGTCTCTGTGTCAGCCACAGTACTCTAGGTATCCTGAGGGAGGAAATAGGAGTGCTTCAACTTGGAGGGCTTACCTTTCATTCATTTGAGGTTTATTGTATTTTATGTGTTCATGATTTTACTGTCTAGATCTAACTAAATAAACCCTCACAAAATGAGCATGATTTGCATGATTCCTGCAAAGGAACCACAAATTGATGGCAAAACAATATTATAAGTATTCAAATATAATATGTATATTAATACATGACGAAAATAAAATGGCAAAGCTGACATCCCTCTCCTAGAATAAAAGTGCTACATTACAAGGTAAAAACAGTAATGAATCAGTCTACTCTCACAAATGGATCCATAAAAATTATCAAGAACACTGTTTGCATTATGGATTTACATAAACAGTGCATCTTACTATAAGTGATATTATGTTTTCTAATGATCATGTGAAGCCTTTGTGATTAGCAAGACATATAAAAGCTAATTATCCAGATTATTTTTAATGATAACATTTCGAGTACAAAAAGTGCTTTGTGTCTACAATTAAAATCTAGTTTATTTTTTCTTTATCTTTAAATTTTTATGTACATTTCATAACATGTAAATCATTAATGTTGCAGTATATAGCATAATTTATAAATAAATGGGACATATATTGGAAGTACATCCTCACTTTTTTGTTTGTAGGTGTGTATAGTCAAAAATAAATTTGGAGACTGCTGGTCTGTATTCTGGCTGATGGTCAAAATCACATAGAGAGACTGATGTATAAGGTCTCTGGCCAGGCCTGGGGAACAGTATTTTCACAAAGATTCCTGGCTACTTTTGATAATCAGCCACCACTGAGAGCTATTTCTTGTCTGCGTTATCTACTGCTATAAACCAAAAATCATCCAATAGTGAAAATATCTGTGGTTAGTAAATATTAGGAGGGGAAAAAAACATTCTATAAGCCTCAAACATCTATAAGATTTATCTGCTTTTCTAATAGCAGTTTTCATTTCTTAGAATATGTTTTTAACAGATATATTCCTAGTCTTTAAATATTTATTTGTCAAAGAAGAGAGCTTTATGTATAGATATTAGGCTGAACCATATGAAATTGCCAACATTCAGCCATTTTTTTTTTACCTAGAAAAATGGCATTTCACATGGTTAACCAATTTTTTTCTCAGAAAAACAATGCGTAAAACCAGTAAAGATATTTATATAAGAGAAAAACATTTAATTTGCATCTTTGCTGTTGTGTATTTTTAAATAAATTTTAATTTAATTATTTCAGTATGTTTTCTATCTGTATTGTGTCTGTCTTCAAAGACTTAATCACTATATTATAAAAATCGATTTCAAAAAAAAAATCAATTTGAGTACACACTGTGTCTAAACTCAGAACAGAATTTTATCCCAGAATTTCCCAAAAGAGCTTAAAATCTGACTTGGGAAAAAACAAGATCCATGGACATATGCTGGAAAACCAACCTATCGTGGACAAAATAAACAGCTTGAAAAGGGGCTGGTGCCAGCAAATTGCCTAAGATAAATTATTTATCCTGACACAGCCACCCTGTAACCAGCCATCAGCTGCCTTTATTTTCACTCATTGCCGCCGTCTCTCAAGGCACAGACTCATTAGGATCCTGGCTCCACCGGGCCCCTTTACTTTACACTAGAATGATTAGCAAAAACATTATAGTACTCCTGAACGATTAATATTTAGGAGAGTAGTCTTAAATGAAAGTTTATAAAAATATTTGGAAATAATTGTTGGTAAGTTAATGTAAAATAAAAATGAAACTATTCAACTTTTTTTAAAAAACATGTTTATATTTTTGCATGTTTGACTATAAACATTTAAGTTATTCTCTTGAATAAAAAGATTACAGTCATCTTGATTTATTAAAACTGTGATTTTTAAATGATTTGTTAAAATATGACACTCTTTTGGTGTTTTGTGACAAATATTAAAGGACAGTATTCTTTCCAGAATGCTGCGTGTTGGCATCTTGCTGCATAGTTCAGGCTGTGCTATGACATGAGACAAAGTAATTACAGTTTGCTGTTGATTGTTCCTGGTGACCAGGAATAAAAGTGTTGTGGGAAAATTAAATTAATAAATAATACCCCAAACATCATTTTAGCCATTAGCTTCAAATTGTTATTAAGACTTTTTTTTAAAAAAAGAGTTGCTATTAAGCCTTGATACTGATAGGTCTTAAGCTTTAGGTTTCTCTTCCCACCTTCTGATGGGTGCTGCTCTCTAAATGAAATATAAATGCAAGGTAAGGCAGCACAAGAAAGAGCAGAATTCAGGAGCCTACTTAATTATCCATTATCACAGAATGGATAAGCAGCCCAGAATATTCAGGAATTGGCTCTGATTCAGCCTTCAAACCCTTTACAGAGAGGATTGCAGTTAAGAGGGCTAGTGAATAAAAAGCCAGGTCACTGTAAGAAGTGGAATCATGACAGTTTGCCTACTATGTGAGAAAGGCATCTACTGAAAATATGTCTCATACATCTACTTGTTTAAAAAAATAATGCTTTGCATTCCAGGTGATCACTTTCTTTAGCTCAAGATTGCTACAAGCTGGAGCTGAGCTCTCAGTGGAACGGGTCCTGGAAATCATCAAGCAAGGAGTTGTTGCATTGCCCAAAGACAGGCTGAAGGTAAGACTAGCTAATGAACACGTACTGTTGGTTAATTTGATGTAAATATTAGTGTCTGAGCAGGCCCTCTTCAGAATCATACCACTTACCCAGTACTTGTGCTAGAAAAGGCTCTTTAAATACTGCCTACTCTGCTGTATATTGATACTGTCTGTGGTGAAGAAGTGTTCTCACAATTCCCCCAAAAGTAAATAGCAAAAGAACTAATATCTTCATATCACTGCATATCCTATGAGTAACCACTATATATACTATGAGTAATTTATATAAAGGAGCATCTTACTTTTTAACCCAGTGAAATAAATTCGTCCTTGTAAGTATCATCAGGAGTTGATGGGAAGGCAGAAGTGGTGATGATGACAACTACAGCAATGGCTGACACGTAGTGTTCACTCAGTGCTATGTGGAGTTCTAGGTGTTCTACCTATATTAACTCACTTGACCTTCACAGCAGCCCTTTAAGGTAGGTCGCATTATCATCCTGATTTTCCAGATGAGGAAACTGATGCACAGAAAAGGTAAATAACTTACCCAAAGCCATATAGCTAGAAAACTGGGAGATTTACATCCAGGCACTCCGGCTCCAAAGCCCACTATTTGTGGTATACTTGGGTATATCTATGGAAAGAGAAGCATTTTGTGAAAGAGGTTAGGGGAAATATTGTATTTTAAGAAGGCATTTAGATTTTGTATTTTAGATGTGTTCCTGAAGTGATCTCCTGATATGAAACTCATACTTTAAGACTAATTTTCCCATAGGAAAAAATGTAAAGGTCACAAATTGGGGGATGCATGAATATACAGCAGTGTAGCATATTTTTACTTTAATACTCCATTTAAATTTTTCCCTACATTACCTTCTAAATGTTTTGAAGTGCTCAATCCTAAATTAACAACTTAGTCATAGTGAATGTTTAGCCTTCTTTGTAGTGTCTTATCACAACTAACTTCTGTTCCAAAGCTACCGTTTGGGGGGGCTGTGTTTTTCAGCACTATCACTAGAACCACTGCTTAATGAACGCTTGAGAGATATTGTTATAGGACATGAAAATATTTTCAGTTATAATAACAGAGTTTGTAAAACAACAGCACATTAGTCATCATAACCACTTACAGAAGTTCCACATCAACAGCGGGAGGCTCACGCAGTGCTGAGCAAAGACGGCAGGTGGTTCTGTTTATCAGCTAAAATGGCACCACCATGTGGCAACAGCACAAAAACTAATCACAATTAACCAGACGCTCCAGTTTTATTCCTGACAACTCTTTAAATGTAGAGAATTCATATTATTTCCATTCTAACATTAAGTATATTTTTAGGGGGTTTTTGCACTGTTTCAAATTTATTTGAATTATGCCATATGAACCAGTACAAAAATCCATAAAGATTAGAGTGGCAGTTCACAGGAAGTGATGGATCTTGGCATCTAAGCTAAGTCGAGAAAGAAGTAGAACTATCAGGAGCTTGGCTGTAAGAAAAGGATCACACAGAAGAGCCTGGGGAAGGGGGATTTTAATGACATCAAAAAACTGGCATAGTGGAAGCAATGGAGATTGTAGCCAGAGAGCATTATACTGAGACTGAAGATGTCAAAAGTGGATCAGATCTCAGTGATAACATGGTCTGGGTTTGGCCATGGGGGACGGAAGTGATATGGATGTGAATGAAAGGCAGCATGATTATGCCAGTTAATGAACTAGAAGCCAAGATCATTCACATGGACCTCATAATCACTCAAGATGATAAGCCATGAGGTGGAGAGAAAGACTGAGCCGAATGGTACAGTAAATGAGAAAGCGGCCTAGAAGTCAGTAGATGGCAGCTACTTGGGGGACAGGAAGCTCATACCAACCTCACAGGAGCAGAAATTTTGCTTAAGAGTAGAGGATAAGAGGAGCGACAGCCAAGGAACAAAGAATAAGTAGCCTCGATTTCCAAAGGCTCCAGGGGAGCTGGACTCCTGAGAGAAGAGCCAGATCTCAGTCAAAGTATGAGGGAAAATTCAGCACGGGGACTGAGAAGGTAGAAATACTTAATAGCCATGAAATAGGGGTTCAAAAAGGCACTGTGGATATGGAAGCAAGGGAAGACCAGGATGTTGGACCAGGGGAGAAAGCACAAAGCAGTATGGGGGCAAAAGTACTGGAGAAGATGCCGACTGGAGGGGCTTACATTTGAGCAGTGACCAGCGATGATGAGGACATAGGACATGTTAGGTTTAAGCTTGCCGCAAGGTTCCATCAACAGTAAATCTTGGGCACATCAATGATCACAGGTCCCTGCCCTCACAGGGCTCACAGTCCAGCAGGAGGAGGCCGACAATGAAAAGAGAGCATAATATGACAACAGAATGATCTAGTGTACTGGAAAGTGATAAGTGCTCTGCAGAATAAAAGACAGCAGGTTAAGGGGTTCAGGAGTATCGGTGAGGGTGTAGTGGGAGAAAGTTGTAGAATTACAAAGAATGGGCTGAGCAACACTTAGATAAAAAGAAGGTGAGAGAGTTAACCATGCAGATTCAGAGAGTCCCAAGCAGCAAGAACAACTACTGAAAAGGTCTTAAGCCAGGAGGATGCCTGGTATGTTGAAGAAATAACAAGGAGACCAAAGGGGCTAGAGCTACGTGAACAAGGGGGAGAGTTGTAGGAGGTGAACAAAGATGAGTGGGGGGTCAGTATGTTGTCTGTGCTAAACAATTCAGAGCAGACTTTCAGATGCCACACCGTAAGACAATCTAGAAAACTTTCAGAGAATCACCAGGATTTTGAAAGAACACAGAGAGTGATTAGAGAAAATCACACTCAGGTTATTAGCCTTAAGAAGACAAGATTCGAGCAGAAGAGACTTGTCTTCAAATACTGGAAGAATTGTTTATGAAGCAAATGTGGATATCTTCCTTGTGGTCTGAAGAGTAAGACCAATGAGTAGAAGCTACGTACAAGAACCTGCATTTCAGTCCCGTATAAGGAAGAACTTTCTAACAGATTTTTGGAATTATTTAGAGATGGAATAGGCAACTTTTGGGAAGTGATGCATTCATTCTCACTAGATAGAGATGTTAGGAGAATAGGCTAATGGCCACTTGGCAGGGGTGCAAATAGGCTCCCTCTTGGATGCAGCTCTTATCTCTTCTGTAGTGCTGTTTACAATAGCCAAGATAATGGAAGCAACCTAAGTGCCCATCAATGGATGACTGGATAAAGAAGATGTGGTACATATAAATATACAATGGAATATTACTCAGCCATAAAAAAATAAAATCTTACCATTTGCAACATCATGAATGGACCTAGAGTATATTATGCTAAGTGGAATGTCAGCCAGAGACGGGCAGACACCATATGATCTCATTTATATGTGGAATTTAAAGAACAAAATAAACAAACAAAACAGAAACAGACTCATAGATACAGAGAACAAACTGATGATGGGAGCAAGACTTCGCTAATATCCTGTTTCTCAGACTTTTGCCCACTGACTTTCTCATCCATCAGTGGCTCTTACCTAGACAATTACTACTGTGGTATTTACCTAATGATAATTTGTACTTTATTCTATAGATTATTATTTAATAATATCATCTGTTTTGTTGCTCAGATTGTTCTAGCTTTGGCTAATGGGAGCTTCTCCGGGTTAGTTTCTGTGTCCTTTGATGTCTTAGACATGCCTCCATCTTGTTTTGAGTACTTCTTTACTTTTTGGTGCTTCCAGATGCCCAAGACGCTGGGGTATTTTTCCTACTGCAGCCCTGGAGTCAACCACTTCTCCAGTGATCCCTAATTTCTTTTTTTCTTTCTTTCCTTTCCTTTCCTTTCCTTTCCTTTCCTTTCCTTTTCCTTTTCCTTTTCCTTTTCCTTTTCCTTTTCCTTTTCCTTTTCCTTTTCTTTTCCTTTTCTTTCCTTTTCTTTCCTTTCCTTTCCTTTCCTTCTCTTTTCTTTTGTTAATAAACGTATTTAGGAAACAAGACCTAACCTAGGCATTAGCCCGCCTTCCGCTCGCCAGTCCTTTCCCATGTCCTTTCTTTTCCATGGAGCACATGCTTCTTTGCTCTGCCATCTTACTCAAGTACTTTTCTCCTTTTATGTCTATCTCTACCCTGTGATAAACCTAAGCTCCTTTCTTTTGGCTTATCTCTCACTAATTGTGTCCTTAGTCCATTTTTTTCTACTTACCCCAATCCCAGACTTTACTTTCTAATTCCTTTAATGAATGCCTCTGGCCCAAGAGCCCCTCCATGTACCATAGCAGGTACTGCAAGTTAATTTTGTAGTTCATTATACTACTTACCTTAAAACAAAATCAATTACAGTGTACGGCTAGATGTTTGAATGTTAATATGTTCTTCATTTATTATACTGTGTTCAGAAAGAAACGTCTTCTCTATTTGAGATAGTAACATATAAATGAAAATATAGTTTTTTGTTTTTCAGGATTATGGCTAAATAAAAAGAAAGATTAATTAGTCTGTGAGAGGTCCCAGGCCAGTTAACTCTTATTTAGAGCAAGATCCTATTGAGACCAAGGTCATGGATAAATCCCTTAAGAAGGCCATTTAATTTTGTTCTGATATATAGTAAGGAACTGTACTCCTGATACCAGCTTACCATCTCACTCTATGGTTGCCAGAGGGACAGATGATAGAGGATGGATGATTCAGTTAAAAAAGAAAGAAAGCCACCCCCAGAACTAGAAAAGAAACTAAGATTATATTTATTCACAGATGATTAGTCATCCTTCGTTGGTTTAAATGATAGCACATTATTACCACAGATGTTACTAGAAAAAAAAGGCTGTTTATAATCAAGCCTTATCAATTATTTTACTCATCTTTTTGGATTGAGTGTTTATAATAAAACGAATCACTTAAACCTCTAGAGTTTAATTCACAGAATACTGTTGTATCTAAAACTGATTGAAAATTCAAGCTGAATGTTGAATCATATTTGTTTTATACCACATGATAGCACATTATAGTCTTTTGGGTGGTTCACTAATATATACTGATAAAATAATTGTCGGGTATGTAATAATAGCTTTGTATGCAAGATTGATGTAAAAGAGGTTGTTTCAAATTGGAAAGGCTGTTTTAGTAAGCTCTTTATGAATACTGCGTAGAATAGTGTATGCTTACTGATCTGTTCTTTCTTAAAATATAAATTAAACATTAAGAAAATTCAGAGTTCTTTCCAACCACCTTTTGTGAGAAATTAACCAGTTAATGTCAACTGAAGAAGAGAAACCAAAAAGTTTTGAAGTTTCCCTTGCATTATAGAACAAAGCCAAATTTGTAGAAGAAGTGTTTTTTCAATTTTGGGCAAGTAAACATTAAGATCTAGAAGCCCATGGCATAGTAATTGACTTTCAACCAAATAAAATATTTTTCAATCAAATGTTATTTGACATAGCCTTCTAAAATATTTGTGTAATATCCTGTGTGGGAATATATACTCTTTGGATAAATCTGTCTATATAATTAAACAACTGGGCTGTTCAGAGTAAATAGTATTAATGTCACTCTAAACATCCTCTTCTTACTGGTATTCCGTGAAGTCTGGGAAAGGCAGTATCAGGTAATTAGCTTTTTCGGACTGCCCCGCATGAACAGAAACATAAAGAGCAGGCCCTGAAATCCTAAGTTGCTTATTTCTCCTTTAGGGTTTAGAAGGAAATACATAAAGTTAGTGTGCCCTCTGGGAGCTGAGTTCGAAGCCACGCTCAAAGTTCTCACTGTGCGTGCACAGCAGGACATGTTCCTGGCTCCCGTTTTACTTCTTAGTGAGCAACTCAGATGTCATCCTAATGGGACAGAATTCATCCAGGTCCTTGCAGGTTCTCATACCCCTGCCACACCACCCTATGTAATCATACTTGATAATGTGAAGTTTCCACGTTCCCTCTTTTTTTTGATTCAGTGAATCTGTAATTTGAAGATTAAAAATTTTACCATATCTAGTGTTTAAAAATTAGGTCATGCTTTTCCAAGGGGATTGAGCAGAAGATAACTTCTCTTTTAGTATAAATAGGAAACTATGGAATAATATAAGTTTCTGACATTAATTGAATTTTTCATTTCATTCAATTAAGACACTTGAGAAATCATAGGAATGAAAAGTGGATAACCAGTTTCACACTATATGATTTTTAAAGCCTTTATTTTATATTCACATTTTAGAATACTTTCACCATTGTTAATTGTTTAAAGAGAAATATGGGACATTAACTGAAATTTCAAGAACTTTTTCATAGCTTCTTAATATTGACTTGCTTAAAAAAAACTTCTCCCTTTCTTCTTCTGGGAGTCTCTCCCTGTCCCCATCCCAAGTGCCTTTTACTTCTCCATCAGTTCTCTATCTCCAGAGCAGATTCCCGAGTGCCACTCTTGTGTGTCTACCTGCTGTGGAATGGCCCCACCTCAGAGCCCCACAGAGACCAGCACTCGGCAAGTTCACAGTCACAGCCTCTGTGCCCTTGCCCGTCTTCCCACCTTGTGTAATTATACCCACGGAAATACGACTAGCCAGTATCCTCCCTTTAACCCAAAAGTATCTACATTATGCTCTAAGTTCTGTGCATTCTTATTTCCCAAGTCTCTCCTGTCCCTCCTCATTGCCACTGTCCCATTTTGCTTGTCTACATCTCACACCATCTATTACCAGAGCCAACTAACTGGTGTTTCTACTTCCAAGTTTTTTTTCTTCCCAAGGCATCCTTAGCCCAGTTCTCCAAATCATGGTTTCCAGTGACCCAGGGAATGGCAAGTTGCGAGGCCAGCTCTGGAAAATGTTGATACTTTTCCATTGAAAAGGAAACATTAATCTGTGTGACTTTATCTTTAAATTTCTGCTATCAATTTTGATAGAATTATTTTCTTTGGCATAGTCAGAAATTTGTGATTCATAAAATTTCCTGAAAAGAGAATCTGCTATGATGGTTAAAAAACTGTTACTCATCTGTCCCAATCTTGACTCTTCTAATAAGCTGACCCTATGAAAGTTATTAAGATTGTTTCATTGCTTCTATAGTTACTGTCCAAATCATTTACTACAATCCTTACAAAGTATTTTGTAATGAACTTTATGCCAAAAAATAATGTCTCCCAGATAGTTATAAAATTGTTTATCTTTAACGGTGATAAGTGAAGAATGACTTATTTCTGATAAAAAAGAATGACTAAAAATTATAATAATTTGTTCTGTGGATTCTGCTTATTTTATTAGTATTCTCAAGTCAGCTTTTCTAGATAGAATTTTTTTTAAGTAAAAGAATAGGAAAACTAAATAATAGTGTTTGCTTCCTGTGATTTTTTTTTTTTTTTTTGAAAAGATGTTGTTAATTAAGCATGCATCCCAAAAGTTTCTGAAAACTTTTAAGGTGATACAAGCTTTTTTTTTTTTTTTTAAGTCTTATATCTTAAACACTGATATAATTTCCTACACACAGCAAAATTAGTCTTTTTGGAGAACAACACTGATTTCTTCATGATGGCTTTCATTTTTGGGACAAGTGATTGGCGCAAAAATAATCACACCGAAGATGCTGGTGAGCATCTGGCCATAGCAGTTGAAGTTTCTTTGTCGCGCATTTATTGGCTTTAGACAACTCGAGGCCCTGAAACCCTAGTGTAGTTCTGTGAAGAATGTGAATACTATTACTGCTTAGCAGTGAGTTTGAGGTAATCAGCTAATGTAACAGGTTTGTTTTCCTGGCAGTTCCGCACATCCAGGTTCTTTACAGTGTCCTCGCCTGGGAGCTCTGAGGGCTGTGGGAAGTGCCACAGACGCCACACACTGATTGGTAGGAACCTAATCTGTTTTGAAAATTTAGAAGTAATGTTATGGTCTTTAATTCTAGCACAGCTTAAAATATGAATTCAAATAGATATTTCAGGAGATTTCCTAATCTCTGATTAATAAAATGCCAATTGCTAGATTGTGACTATGACTATCACTACCAGTATGCCTCCCGTAAGAAAACCTAACATAAAGCCCAACATTAAGAAATGAAAGATTATAGGCTAATTATTTGTGTCCAGAAAGGATCTTTGCTCATCAAAAAGATTTTTCACATGCTCTTTCAAATAGAAATGACTTTGTTGCATTTCAAATAGGAAACAGTTTTTTTTAAGCACTTAAAGTCACCTTTTCTATAGGCATTATGTAAGTTGGCACCAAATTATATTGTTGCTCACTAGCCCTACATTGAGATTAGAAGGAAAATGTTTTATGTCCATTTTCAGAAGTATATTGAGTCATAAGAATAATAGCTTGCTAATAGTCATGTATCATGTCTAGAATGTAGTCAAGGATCCATCTATTAATAAAGCCCCTCTTTTTTTACTTTTTAAATTTTTAATGATATATGTATGTAGATAACTACATAAACTATAGAGATCCACTTTAAAGAGTAATTTTGAAGTGAGTATCCTTGCCATCACCATTCAGATCAAGAAATGGAATGTTGCCAACAGCCCAGAAGTCCCTAGAAATAAACACTGTCGTGACTTTGGAGGCGACAGTCTTATTCTTGATAATTTTATACCATCTGTGTATAGATTCCCAAACAATATGGTTTCCTGTTTTTGAACTTTTTATAAATGGAATCATGCAATTTATTTTCCTTTGCACCTTTCTTCTTTTGCTCAACGTTGTAAATAAGAGACATCGATGTTGTTACATGAAGTGTGTTCCTTTCCACTGATGTATTAATATTACATTAATTAGTATTTCAAGTCCATGGTTTATCCTTTCTGCTATTGGCAGACATTCAGATTATTTCCAATTTTAAGCTACTTATATATAAATACAAATATATATATTTTAATCTCATTTGATTTTAAATTCCTTGCTGTATTTTCTGTGTTTGTATCCCCCCACAGCATCTAGCATAATACACAACCTTGCACAGAATAGCTTACTCATTAAGTATTATTAAATGAGTTCATACAGCATGATCGAAAATCAGTTTGAGAATACCTGCTCCTAGGTGTCATGGACTAAGACACTACCAGATGATACCCCCTACAGAAACAACCATAAAACCTGGACACATTGTACCAAACACAACTGTATTTAAGGCACAAGAGAGTGAATAGAAGCAAACAGACTCTGACAGGGAGTTCATGCTCATTTAGAGATAGAAAGATAGGAAGCTATATAAGTAAGTTTCAAATTTATGATGTTAGCCTGGGGCTAAACACAGTCCCTGTAGTTTACTGCATGTGATGAGGGGCTCACATGGAAAAACTCTTAGTTTTTCTGGCCAGGGGAATCCTAGTAGTGAAGCTGGGAAAGTATGAGTGCTAAAGAGCATAGAGGAATCCCAAAAGGGAAAGAGCCAGAGCGAGAATCCCCAAACAATGTCTGTCTGCATCTCTGAGTGATCTCTGAACCATATGTGGGAAACAGACTCAGCAGCTCAGCCTAAGATCAAAAGTCTGAACTTAGACCAGACTTGCCACCCTGTAGATAAAGAGTGAACAAGATGCAGGAAGGCTTTGGTAGAAAGTGTACCTTCACTTGGAGGATAGGAAATAGCAAACTTACCTCCTGTCTCTGAGGCTTTTAACCTGGGACTAATTGCAGTCCATGGCACACACAGCAGAGATGGGGCACATGGGAAAGTTGTTGCCTTTCTGGCTTGGACAACCAGAAAAGAGCAGCTGAGAATCCATGAACTCTGAAAATAGTGGAGGAATCCCAGAAGAGAAAGAGAGAAGTGGATCCCTAAACTCTGTCTTACCCATACCTCTGACTAAACCTTGACCCACACATCTGTAGACCAGACTTTAAACAGCCCAGCTAAAGACAAAGGGTCTGAACAGAGACCGGAGCTGCTACACAAAATACAGAATCTGCAGTTCAAGCCCAGACAAGAATCTCCACAACTTAATATTATTCAGGATGCAATCCAAAATTTCCCGACATCCAAGGCACCAAGAAAATGGAACACGTTCTCTACATAAAAGGAAATCAATTGAGTTCAACCCCAAGATGAACCAGATGTTGGAACTAACAGACAAGGATCTTAAAGCAGTTACTTTAACTTTCCTGAATGTTTTCATTGCATGAAACATGTTTTCAATGCATGAAACATGTTTTCAATGCATGAAAATCTCAGCAGAGAAACGAGAAGTCTTAGCCGAGAAATAGAAACAATAAAAAAGAACCAAATGGAAAAAAGACAGAAACTTGCAGATATGAGATGCTAACACCAAGCACAATAAACACACAGAATTCCACGTCAAGGCACACTGTTGTTAAAAGTGTTGAAAGCCAGTGGTAAAGACCAAGAGAAAAATGGCATAGTACATACAGGAGAACAACGATCCAATTAACATTTCACTTTTTATTAAAAACCATAGAGTCTGGAAGAGAACGAAATAAAATCCTTAAAGTATTGGGATATAATTCTATATCCAATGAAAAGATCATTCAAGAATGAAAATGAAATAAAGACATTATCAGGTAAAAGAAAACTAAAAGAACTTGTTGCCAGCACACTTGCATTATTGAAAATGTTAAGGAAGTTCTTTGGGCTGAATGCAGATGATACCAGATGGAAAAGCCAATTTTTATAAAAGAATGAATATTTACCAAATATGCTAAATATATGGGTAAATTACAACTTATAGCATAAAGGATAGGAGAGGATGAATGATATGGTCCTGTATGATGTTCTATATTTTACATGAAGTAGTAAATTATTATCTGTAAATTGACTGAAAGTTAAAGATGTATATTGTAATCTCTAGGGTAGCCACTTTAAAAATAATTCAAAAATGAATAATAGCTAAAGAGCCAACAGGAAAAATAATCCCCCCAAGGCAGGAAAAGAGAAACAAAGGAACAAAACATAGAGGATTCAAATAGAAAACAAAAAATAAGATGGTAGACCCAAACCTAACAATATCAATAATTTAATTAAATGTTAATGCACTAAGCACTTATTAAAAGGCAAGGATTGTCAGAATGGATAAAATAAGACCCAACTATATACTTCCTACAAAGGATGTGCTTTAAATATAAAAACATATGTAGATTGAAAGTAAATAACAGAAGGAAAAAGAGGGTTCAGGCAAACAGTAATCATAAGAAGGTTAAAGTGGCTATATTAACATCAGATAATACAGATTTCACAACAAAGCCTTAGATGAATAGGGACACTTAGTAATGATCAAAAGGACAATTCAATAGGAAGATGTAATAATTGTAAATGTTTTTATAGCTTTACTTTATTGCTTCAGAATCATGAAGCAAAAAATTAAAAGGAGAAATAGAGAGCTTTACTATCTTTGCTAGAGATTTTAACATCCTTCTCTTAGCATTTAGTAGAATAACTAGACAAAAAAAGAATCAGCAAAGACATAGGAGATCTGAAAAATACTTGATTGATAGTCATAGAACATTTCGCCTAAAAATGTCAGTATTCACATTCTGTTTGAATGCACATGGCACATTTACCAAAATAGAGCATCTTCTGAGCCATTAGAACAAGTCTCAATAATTTTAAAAATAGTAGAAACATCAAAGTTAAATTAGGTGATTAGAAATCAATAAAATGCTAGAAAAGGCAAAATCGTGATTGAAAGCAGATTAGTGGCTTCTTGGGCCAAAGGGGACAGGGCAGGGACTTCTTAGAGTGAGGGAACTAGTCTTTATCTCAATTGTATACAAATAGCAAAATTTATCAAATTAAACACTAAAATTCGTTAATTTTGTTGTAAAATAATCACAATAAGCGAAAAAGAAGGAAACATTTTAGTGTGGTTATTTTCATGTAACAAATGCCAGAGTTCCATTTAAAAATATAATCGGAAACCAGAAAAACATTGCCAAAAGGGAAAAGAAAAAAAGTACCTATGTGAAACTCCCCTGTTATCCTGGGTACTGTATGTTTCACTACTTGAGAAAGTTAATTTATAGTTAGATCATTTAAAGAGTTCAGATTTGGGGAAAAAAAGAGTTCTGTAAACTAAGCTCCTAACAGGTGACTTAAGAGCATTCGTCCTCCACGTTCCTCCTCATACAGAACGAGCCCCTGTGACAGAGTAAAAGCTATATAATGCTCACCCTCAAAAACCGAGCCGCTTTAGGTGGAATGGGAAAAAGATTTTCCATCTAAGCATATTATCTGTCAAAAGTTACTAGGACCAGCAGCGATGGTGTGTTCTGTGGTGTCCATAGCTGGTTGGTGGCTCTTCCAGGGAGAATTCTGAGAGTAATGATGAAATCATACTTATGCAATTTCTCCAGAAGTTGTTTTAAAGCAGAAAATGTACAATTCACTTCTTCCCACGTCTTCAGGATGTGAACATTCTGCACTTTATATTGTTACTGCATTTTTATATAATTCTTCATATAAAAAGTAAAATGGCTCCAGAAAAATGATTTCGTGTGGCTGATTGTCTCAAAACCTAGACAACACAGTGCTTGCTGTTAGGTTGGAGCTGTGAATTCTTCAACAATTACAATAGTATGTTTTACCAAAACATATTTCAGTAGTTTACTTTTGGCATAATCTCCATAGCATGGCAAGTAAACCAAAAGTAGGAAATAATTTATAGTGTCATCTAGAACTAGAAAGGCATGACATTTTTTCTTTAATGTATCTTCCAGACTCAAAAACATTATAATACTTATTTGTGGCGATGTTTCTATTTATACATATACGTGTGTGTATTCACCCATCCAAATGTAGACACACACACACACACACACACACACACACAAAGAGTATTCCCCAAAATGAAAATATTTACTTACTTTGAGTAGTAAGATTAAGGATGGGTTGGGTTTGTTTGTTTGCTTGTTTGCTTTGCTTTGCTTTCGCAAAATTCACTTTAATATTGTTCTGCTTCTACAGTACCACAGTGCTCTTGCTAACACATTTCTGCCATTGCTCTGTCAAAATGGAGGGTAAACAGTACCACAGCCTCAACATAGGAAAATGTGTTAGCAAGCTTTTAAGTGTCTGGGGTTTAAACTCTTCCCATGTTATATCAGATCTTTACTGTAAACTAGTCAGAATGTTTCCCAGCAGAAAATAATAATTATGTCTTCCACTGGAAAGAGCACTTCATAAAACTTTTTTTTATATATAAAACAGAGTAAACATTCTTTTGATCCCTCTACTTCCCCACCTCAAAATTTAAACTACTATTCCTTGTTTCCAAGACTCACAGTAGTAAATGTTTTGAATTCTCAATGTTGGAAAAATTCTGACATTTTATAGCATTACCCACTACCCCCATCATCAAAACAGAGATGAAGTTTCACACCTACAATTTAGCTCATCGTACCCATTGCCAGTTTCCCAAGGATCCAGGAATGTGTGTTTTTCCTTCTGACTCTCCTTGACTGTGTGTTTATCTGCCCTTCACTGACTCTCTGCACCTATGTTTTCTCATCTAGATAATGGTCATATTTACTCACTTTAAACATTTCTGAGTGAATCTGATCCTTGGATGAAAGTCTGAAGAGAGGAGTAAGGAATAATGGGAGTGGGAGTGTACCCCACATTCGGGCTCACCTGCCCCTGGCCAGTGTAGCAGTACCTCCTTGCTCAGGAGCCACACACTCAGTTCTCAGATGGAAAAGTATTGTGACTTAAGTTGATTGAAAAGAACCTCAAACAGAGAGGAAAAGCATACTGAAAGAAGAATTTCTCTGGCACCTCATAATAAGTACCTCAGATTTCTAATTATCCAGATCCTCAGATCACGTGTCCTCACTCACTGTCTCACTATTAAAACCTTGCCGCCCTTCACCAGGGAGGCAGAAGCTGAAGCTAGGTCTCTGACCTGACCATATGACGAAAGTCCTGCCTTGTCTGCCTCCCCAGAAGCTCTCTTTATCAGAGCTCCAGGAGCCTAGTCCTTAGACACCTCAGGCCCTGTCCACAGCAGTCTCCACAATATTGCTCTAAGTCTTCCCCTCCCTTCCTAACTCCCACCTCTAGCCAGCTTCTGAATTTGAGACGGTCTGAAAGCAGCCATATTCAGAAGAAACCAGAAAAGCATTCCAGTTCTCTTGAAACTTACTGTATAAGAAACTCATGTGCTTTGCAGAATATTTACAAGAAACCGTTCTTGAGATTAATTAAAGGCCTCAGATGTGCTTTTGGCCATTAAACTCAGTAGTCATTTGTAGCTCTGTTCTACAAAGCACTGACAATTATCCTTTAAGTAACTCAGTTTTCATGTTACGAACCAGACTAATCCTCCTACCCTAGGTAATGAGTCCCATTTCTAAATTAAACCTTTCCGGTTTTCTAGTTTTGCTTATTTTCTGAGCTTAAAAATACTATGCAGTTATTATATATGTAGATAATTACAATTTGAAGTGTTTCGTAAGCACAGTATTTAGAAATTTCTGTTTTTTCCTCTTGATTTATAAGCCGTGGAGACCAAAGAGCCTCAGTGTTAAAGTGGCCATCTTTTTCGATTCGCATGGCTGGTCAGAGTGACAACTCAGTTGGCTTTAAAACAACGTAGGGAACGCCCTTTCCCTTCAGCCTTTTCTTTCTGTTATCAAATTATTTGACCTAAATAAAGCAAACTCAGTCCTCACGCCCTAAAAGCTACTGCACAGACTTCTCTCCCTAGCCTGGGCCTGCAGGCAGCCAAATTCACTGTTACCGAGAATCTAAAATTGACTCAAAGAAAGAATGCATCTTGTGGTCCCAAAACCATGGAATACGAGAAAAAATGGATTAATGGTTAAAGAAGCTAAACAGCTCGTTGGCTTTCCCTCTTTCCCTATTTTATACGTTATTCTTGGTGGGCGAAGTGAACATTCTCCCTCTCTGAAAACCCCCAGAATTTCCTCATCGCTGCTGTGACGTGTACTTGCCAGGGTGAGGCTAATGAGCTCCAGGTTTCCTTAACTGCCAGTCCAAGCCTGCGAGCCTCCGGAAAGCTTACTAGTTTCAGATTTTGTTTTCTTTATTTCTTATAATTAAGGGCCTGAAGCCATTATTTAGGACTTTTCCCTCCTCCCACCTTCAAATGTTCATTTGACTATTTTATGTAGGGTAATTGTATGTGTTTTCTAAGCAAGCCCAAATTAGATATTTTCAATCTCAAGTTCACCTTTGACAAACATTTACCTGAATTCAGCAAACATTTTAAACTATATGCTTTAACCAACTCTGAATTAATATGAAAAGTGTTCTTTAAGTTTTTTTATTTTCTTTTAAGTGTTAATACAGCATATGTGGTCATATTTATGAGATTACCTTTTAGTTTACTTACATGCAGATATTTATTTCATTTCAAGCTTAAAATGTAAATGATCTTGTGATTAATTACACTATTTACATTTCAGGTAAGCTTGTTTCAGTACTTTGAGGTACTTTCTATCCTTCCTAACTCCTCACAGATTGACTTTCTGCATTTACTCTTCTGCATTAGAATATTTATTTTTAGACATTGCATTTCCTCAACTCTACATCTAAACTGAATGCTGAGGATATTTTGTTTGGGGTTGGATGAGGGGGGATTAAGTTTAAATGATGAAGACCATTAAATCTCCTGCTCTAAAATAATTTTAATAGGCATAAGTTTTCAGCCCTACGGGTTAAAAAGTGCACTAGAATGGAAAGGCTCTACGATAGCAGTGTCATTCCTGAAAGGGATACACACGTTTGTGAAGCCCTCTCACTCGCGCTTCAGTGAGCTGTAAATGGAGTCTGGCAGCTGCCCTGTTTGCATGGGGCTGGCTGGCTCAGCAGTGATAAGCAGCAGACAGGCTGGCTCCTTCAAGGAGTCTTTCAGTAAAGTCTGAGCTCTCAACAGTTCTGAGACTCACTGGCCGACTTTCCCCTGTGGACCATTCATTTATCAGGAAATGAAATTGGTTACAGGGTTTCTCACATTGCCAAACCTCACTGACGAAATACAGTTTCTTCCAAAGTTCAGGAGGAGCATTAACTCTTTATTGTTGTCCAGCACTTCACTCCGTGACTTTCCTGGTCTTGGGAACCCCCGGCACCATTAGGCTTTGCGGCGCCCCACGAGGAGAGGGGCAGGGCTGGGGTGGAGAGCAGACCATGGAGTGGGTCTGGGGGCTTCTTCCATAAATACAAAAAGATGACCCTTGGGATGGGATTATTTTTCCATGTTGATATCTTCATCTTTCAAACTACGGTGTCAGTTTCACAGGGCTGATTTTTCCATTTTTAAAAATGAGAGCCTTTAAACATGACATGAATCACTTTATTGGCAGCATAACCTTGTAACTCAGACCAGAGATCATTGTTTAAATTTTGTGAAACTAGAAGGAACAAAACAAAGAGAAGCATGTAGTATGGCATAGAAAATGTTTGGGTAAGTGAAGGTTAAATTATTACAAAGTATATAATCTAGTTCATATGTTTAAGGAGCGGAACTAGGCTAAATTATCTAAAATATTCTGACGTACTGAATCATTTCATTTTATAAAACAAAATCTGACTAGCAGAGCATTCGGCTGTAGGCTGGGTTGGTCAGTGCAGTCTGCAGCTCCGACCTCCTGTGTTTGGAATTAGCAGGCCCAGAGGTAATGCACAACGTGCATGTGGCAGTTATTATGGCTATGGAAGTGGCTGCTGGCTAATTGATAGCAGTAGCAGCTAGAAACAGCCTTATTTAATTTTCAATAGTCCCTATGACAAGATGCTATAAATGAGGCCCTTTGTAGTCATACCATTATTGCCCTTTCTCTCTGTCATTAAATATGTGCTATTTAATGTATATACTTGGTAATATTTAAGAGTGAATTCTTTAGACCCTTTTCCCCCTTCTTTGGAGCTACTTTTTATTCAACTTTCAGCTCTGATTATTTTAGGCACCCAAGTTAGTAAAGAATTACTATCAGTGAGCACTACTTCCCTTGACTGTCGTCACTCCTATTTGCTAAAAATATACACTTAAAGTCACAAAGCCAAACCGTAGCCTGTGCTGGATGGTGGCTTTGCTCATAATCTGAACCCCAGAGACACACACTGGTTCCATAAAGGGTAAATGAATGAATCATTCTCTCTATTCCTTGCTCAGAGATAAGCTTTTATGAACTTGAATTGTATTTTGAGCATTGTGTCCATGGTTTCAGTTGTATCCCAGAATGTTACACAGACTGGAGTGGGTGGTTACTTTTAGTTAAGAGTGATCTTATTTTTCTCCATTCAGTTCTAATATGTTTGTAGCCTAAGACCATATTTTAGGGAATGAAAGAACAATCTTTCTTTAAAAATGTGCATTAGAGGAATTTCACCAAGGAAATTACCCAAATAGTGTACCTAGTTCTTTTTCTTGTTTCTAACAACTTCCACCATTAAATAAATAGCAGTCTTATCAAATTCATGCATTGGACATTCTTCCTGTTGATACAGAGATGAGAAATAATAGCAGGTAGGCCTTATAAACGATATACCTTCATATCTGGCCATCTGTATTCCAGCCCTAAGCCACAGGAGCTGAAAATGAAAAATCAGTGAGTATTTTAGTCCTTTGTTCGTGTTCTCCTCATTCCCTCACATAGCCTCTCATTGTTAACAGTCCCTACTGGGGAAAAAAAAAAAAAAAAACCCGCCCAATCCTATACTGAGGGTTTTTCAGATCAAAGTATAACAGTAGACAACCATGTGGGCTCTTGATTATCATATTTATTTATGGCGTCCCCAGTCCTTAGACCTCTGAGTCCTTGAATAAACATCTCCAGCATCCAGTGGCTGACATTTCTCTTTTTACAAAGCTCTGATTTGCAGTAGGGATTTTCTTGCCTTTCATTTATTTGTTCAACTAGTACTGATTCCGCAACTCCTGCCTGTACAGCCCTCTGCTAGAGGTTGTCCCTTAAAGAGTCTTCCTGTATAGGAAGGGAGGGCACAGTGTCTAAGATAGCATTCAATGAAACAGTTTCTCTACTCTTCCTTTTCAAATGATGGATCTTAAGTAAATTAGTGGATACAAATGGAAAAGGAAGGAGACAGCTCAAATCCTGAAGGACTTTGAGATACCTTGATTTCTCTGAGTATAAAAATGAGTAATGGCTCTGGACAGAACGCAGACCCTGAAGCCAGTGCCTGAAGCCCATAAACGGAGAGGCAGGCAGGGTGCTGGAGGGCAGAGAGCAAATCTTGTCTGCCAGCCAAGTTACTTAATCCTCATTGCACTTCAGTTTCTCACCGCAAGGGTAGGTCTCTCCCAAAACTCTGCTTATGTCCTGAGGTAGCTGGAGAGTTAGAAGAGACAGTGGTTGCAAAGGTCCTAGCACAAAGTAAGCTCTCAGAAACTGTTAGCCAGTCTTCTTTTCCCACCTACCTGTCAACCTCCCTTTCCTAGACCAAAACCGGGAACTAGGACTATAAATTCTAAATAGTAAAAATAGGTGACTCAAAGTCTTTGCATGCACTTTATTACTAGGAGAAGGCTGTGAGCCCCTGCTCACCGCCTGATACTCCTTCCCTGATATACAAGCTTACCAAGCTTAGCTGTCTGGTTCCCAAGTCTGTAATAGGTTAGAAACTACAACTTAAAGAACTGCTACAAGTGAGTACATTGACAGTAGGGAAATTCGAAGGCCACTTATCCTGATATAACAAAGGAAGGAACAGAGAACAACGTGTATTAAGATTACATTTCAGGGTCTTTTTAGAACTTTTACATACTATTCATGAAATAGCATTAGAAGAAGTTGCAAGTCTGTAAAGGTCATGACCCTGAAGAAAGGTCGGGGCAGTTATAAAACACTGAGCTGATATCGTCTCTGTCCTTGGGAAACGTAAGGCTCCATCCTCCAGAACACCCAGCGAACGACCTAAGCCCAGAGAAGGCTCGAGCCACTAGTCCTAACTCTTAAATTCCTGGGTGATTTTATTTAACTGCTTGGTTGGTTTAATGTTTTAGTTTGGAAGGAATCAGCAAGATTCTTTTAAGTAGTACCTTAAGATATAGTTTGATTTCTAATAATTTATAGTTTATGCCCATTTTTTGTGATCACATCAATAGCTCTGTCAGGAATAAGTTATCTCATTTAATTCACATATCAATAACTCCATCTAGAAAGTTCCATGTTGCGAAGTGAGGCAGAGCCCGGTTGTCTTACTCTGGAGCTCTGTTGTTTCCACAACTAACTTACCATGCTTCTTTTGTTTTGCCCATGCACCCTCGGTGTACATGCTATTCTCAATATATAGAAACTGAAAACTTGGTATTACAGATCTTGCCCTGATCTCACATTTTTGAAAGATACTTTAGTGTATATGTTTTTTAAAAGACTTGTCAATTCCATGCAGATATATTCACATTTAGCATTAGAGTTGGCCTTGACTCTGCCTCACAAGTGTACCTACCACTTTCCAGTTAAATAAAAAAAGATGGTTTGGAACGTAAATCACTCCTGGAGAGGAAACAAGAGAAGCCACTTCCTTGTTTTAATCTTCCACTCTTATCCTCCGCCTGTGAGAGCTGCACTTGATGTTGAAGTTCTGGCAAAGACCGCCACGGGCCAGGGCGTCCACTTCAGTTCTGTGGTCGTTTGGATTTGTCTTCTACTTCTCACCTCCAGCAGCCCAGGCTAACAACAACTCTGTGAAAGTGATTTAAAACACAGTATTCTCAGGACTTCCCTTCATTTCTCAGGGACAGTATCAAACTGTGCCCTTTTTCTATTGTAAGTTTTAGGATTTGTGGGAAATTTGGTGGTTGTTTAAAGGAAGATGCAGAAGGAGCCAGGCATGAGCTTCGCTTGTTCTTAAGGAAGTGGACCAAAAAAGCATCTCCCAGCTTTAGTTTCTAGAATGGAGTGAGAGATATTTTACAAACCCTGTTTCATTCTTTTATTTGATGAATAGAGAAAACGAGAATTGACTTGTCACCCAAGGTCACAACGCTGACAGGGGCAGATGCAGGCCCAGATTCCTCAGGTTTCCTCACTCCATTTGTACTATGTGACACTTCTCTGCATCAAGGGGGTGCTGTAAATCCTAATATCAGGCTAAATAGCCCATCAAAGCGGCCTCAAGAAAGTGTGAAAGTCTACCTGTTATTAGTAATTGGCCCTTTGCTGTTCTTTCTACAGAAAGATAATGCCATGAGTTTTTGCTTGCCGTTGATGATACATTTGTGTTAATTCAAATACTCTTTCCCTGGCCTGCCCTCTTTATGACCAACAGAATGTCTTTACTACAGGGCCACTTTCAGGGCCTGTAACAGTAACCTCACAGATCTACATGGGCCTTGGAGGAATCACATTCTCAGGCTAGGTGTCATGGGCTCAGTGTTCTGGTACCATAAGAATTTTGGAGTTATATTTGAATGTACATTAGTGAGTAAAAAATGTTTTTAACTGACAGACTTTAATTTTTTTGTTGTGTTATATATCTTATTTGGCTGCAAGTTTAGTCTTTAACTGGCCATTTGAAAGACAGCTTCCACCCTTGTGCACCTGATTGTGGCGTGGATAATTGTTTCAGGATAATACTCATCTTTCCTTATTCTCTAAACGTAGCATGCACCGTCCCAACCCTGGCCTTTGCACGTTTCATCCTGTGTTTCCCTCAAGGCCCAGCCAAGGTCAGATCTGCCCCCTGAGATTTTCTCACATCAGCCTACCCTTTCCTCCACTCTGCTTCCATAATGCTCATTATCTACACCAATTATTTGCTGCTTTGTGCATACTGCCTCTGTCAAGACTCACCTTCTGATCTCTGTGCCCTTTTTTCCAACTCAGTTATAATACCTGATGTAAAGGATCTGTCATCTGCCTTTTTATATCTCCACCACTCATCCTGGCACCCTGAATACAATAGTCACACACAGCATGTTTCTTCATTGTGATGTGATAGGAAGGTATTATTAGTCTGACCACAATTCAGAAAGCCGTGTTGGCCAAGTTGCAAGTGTGATGGCCACCAAGTAGACTTTAACAGTTTCCAGTGAGGATTTAATAGGAGAATAAGAAAATCAACAGACAAGGTGTGATGTGGTTACTGAACACCTTAAAAAAAAAAAAGAAAGAAAGAAAAGAAATCTAAATATAAAAACAGAAGAAAAGTTTGGTCTGTCTTCTAAAGTTGAACAAATACACACTCTGTCCCACTCCTAGGTGTACACCTAACAGACGTGTGTGCCCTGTGTGCCAGGAGATACTTATGAGAATGTTCCTAGCATTATTGTTCATAGTAGTAGTCAAACCCTGGACACAACGCAGTGTCCATCAGCAGTGGATGTAATTTTAAAATTGTGTTGTATTCACACAGTAGAGTACTGGATGGCAGTATAAAAGAGTGAACCACTGCAAACCCAACCTGTGTGAATCTGACAAGCACAATGCTAAATGAAAGAATCCAAATACAAAAGGAAGTATACTGTATAATTCTAATGTGAAGTTCAAGGAAAGTTAAAGCTCAGCTATAGTGTTAAGCAATGCAAATGTAGGTGGTCAAAGTATATGAAAAGCAAGGAAGTGATCACTGTAAAAGTCCGGATAGTGGTACCAGGAATACCGGGGAGGTGGTGGTGACATGAGTGCTTGCCTTATGCCAACTGAGTTGTCATATATTTGTGTTTGGAAACTTTTCTGTGTATTTGTTATATCTCACAATAAAAAAGGCTAAAAAATGAGGAATCCCTTTATTTAAAAAATGAATAAAGTGCATAAGTGATAGAAGTGTTAAAGGGATTTCAAGGAAGGAAAAAATATTTTTATCAATATGTAAGATTCTTCTCCCTATTCTATTTGCATATAAAAAACAAACCATTTTATCCATTTTTCCTATTCCTACATATGTCTATGCCCACCCATTCCCCTAAAAAAGGGCTAGAGGGAAAAAAAAAATATATATATATATATATATATATATATCAGAATGTTTAACAGTTATTATATTTGTGGAACTAATAATTTTTTTTAATCTGTTTAAATTTTTTTCTTTAGTGACTAGTATATTTTATTTTACTTGAGGCATATAGTAGAAATGTTTTAATTTTTTATTAACATTATGTAATACACTCATTATGAGTGCTAGTTTTTGTTTGTTTTAGTGTTGGTAAGGATATGGAGAAATTGGAACCCTTGTGCAGCATTACTAGGATTCTAAAATGGTGCAACCACTGTGGAAAACAGTTGGGAGTTTTCTCAAAAAAACAAAAATAGAATTACCTTTTGATCCAGCAATTTCACTTCTGCTTTCAAAAGAATTGAAAGCAGGGTCTCAGAGAGGTTTGTGCACCCTTGTTTGTAGCAGCACCATTCACAGTAGCCAAAAGGTGGATGAATGGATAAACAAAATGTAGTACACACATACACTGGAATATTATTCAGCCTTAAAAAGGAAGGAAATCATGTCACATGCTGCAAAATGGATGAACCTGGAGGTCATTATGCTGAGTGAAATTAGCCAGTCACAAAAAGACAAATGATTCCATTTATATGAGGTATCTAAAGTAGTCAGATTCATAGAAACAGAATGGTGGTTGCCAGGGGTTGGGATATATGGGAAAGAGTTGTTGTTTAATGGGTATAAGGTTTCAGTTTTGAGAGATGAAAAAGTTCTTGAGATCTGTTTCACAATGTTGTGAATATACATATTGCTACTGAATTGTACTCTTAAAATTGATTAAGATGATAAATTTTAGGTTTTATTTTTTTTACGACAATAAAAAAGAGAGAAGGAAAGAAAAAGATGGCCTGGGAAGTATGAGTTAGAGGTTATTATAGACTTAGGAGTTAATGTTTTTAAAGCAAATGGAAATTGAAAAATAGATTATACCCCTTCTTTCTCTAAAATAAAGAACCAAGCCTTCTGTGGATATTTCAGTGATGTGCTATGCAAAGAACCACAGAGCCAAAGCTTGTGGTTTATTTGTGAGCACTTTTAGGCAATTTGTATTTTTGAGTTCTCTCTGATCTAGCAATGAATTAGCTAAAAAGTAGCTTACGTATACTTTAAACAGTTTAATAGTTCTGAAATAAAAATGTAGCTGCTTTAAATCCTACATGTAGGTAAAAAGTTTGAGAAAATAATTTGTTTATAGCTTAGAAAACCATAGGGATTGGGCATCTGTGTTAAGAGTCACTATTTTGTTATGACTACAGATTAACACTAGATATATAATAAACAACCAAAGCAGTTGAATTGCAAACAGTATTTGAAAATAAAGAGAGAAACTATCATTTTGAATGTGGGAAAAATTAAAACTAGATTTATTTCAGTTGGAGATTTGCAAGTCTCAAAAGGAAAAATGTACATTTGGAACAAGGTGTCCCAGAAGGTTTATTAATAGAACTAGATACACTCTTACTGGTGTTCTCAAGTACGTTAGCCTCTCTGCATGTAAGCACAGTGGCAAAAAGTTCCCTTGCATTAGCCTAATAGAGTTTCGCATTATTTTTAATTCAAGTAAGATTTAGTCAAATAGATTATAGGTGAAAATTCAAAGTGGCCCTCAGAAAGCGAATGTGACATTTCTTACAGTTAACAATTTCTTTAGGAAATATGAAATCATAGAGCTTGCTCTTATAGAGCATCACAAAAATTAATCTGTTTTCAGAATTATGTATTTGGTATAAATTTTTACATGTTTATTTTTAAAAGCATTTTCTTTATGTGATAAATGACTTTTGGGGAAATAGGCTTAAAAGAGTAGTTTAAAATAATTGAAATCTCACAAGTTAATTTTTATTGACCAGTAAATAGGTTCATGAAACATTCCATTTCGAAATCAGAGAATTTATATTTCTACCTGGAATCTGCTACTTTTCTAGGCATTGCAGTTCTGATAAAAATTTTTATAATGTATATGGTTTTATGATAAGGTTCTATATAGGCTTATTAATTATAAACTGCCATTTTATAAGTAAAAAATAAAAAACCTAGTCCTTTGGGGAGTGACTAGTTTTACTATCTACCTTCTAAAGATGAAGTTGGTACTATTGTTTTTGCATGCATGACTTCGTATTTTTCCCCAATGACTATAAAGTGCTTCCTCCCTACCAAAACTCACCCCATTCTCTCAGGATTTAAAAATTATCACCTCCTCAGCAAAGCCTTTCCCCACCATTTGCTTAGCCCAGCTATTAGAATTCTAATTGTGTCATACAGTTGTGGTCGTCCCCTAGACAGGAAGATCCTCTGAGTCAGGGACAGCCCTAAACCGCTCTAAACTTGGCTCTGTCATACAGTGTCTTTCATTTACATATATCTTTAGTTCTGTCTGTATATTCACTTACTTATGAACTGCAACTTCAAAACTATTTATTCCCTAAGTTTTTTACAGTAAGAGGAAAATTCTTTAGGCTTCGGTGAGGAACACATTACTTATCTTTTGTGAATTATTCAGATTCTTGCATTTCCATCATCCTTCTAATCTGAGTTTTCCTTGTAAAGGCCTATGTAAGGTGTGGGAAGTTGTGCCGGGTTCATAATAATCCAAGTAGCAGGCTTCCTTGGAAGTTTGTTGTGGTTTTTCTTAACTTACTGAATATATGCTTGTGCTCTTGTCCTAAAAATAAGTGTGCTTTAGTGAAAGTTCCGATCAGTAGGATTCTAGTTAAACCTAGATTTTGCCACACTGGGAAAAGGGGAAGTAAGAGATGAAAAAGGCTGATGACGGCAGGATATTCCAGATACTCCTACCTGGGAATTTTGTCACTTTCCAAGTTTATTAGGATCTCCTTCCTATCACCCACTCTGTCCCAATCCCTGATTCCCAGATATGAAAAGGAAATCTGATGGAGGAATCTAGGAATGAAATTTGCATGTACATTTCTGAAGGGGACTGAGTTTTTCTAAACTTTATATAGAGGATGAGTCCCTCCTCCTCACTAGAATCAGTGTTTCTAAGCTGTACCCCTTAACCCTAGTGTGTCCCAAGCACTCCTGTCTCCTTTCCCTATAATTCAAGGGGGGTGGGGGGACACATGGCAAACAGCATGACCAGGCATGTGTGTTCTGTGCATGGGAAACAGGGTAGGTCCCGTGAGCCACCTTGATTTGAATTTAATCCATTTTTACTTTCATCCCTAGGATCTTAAGGGCTTGCTGTTTTTCTCTGAACATATGGGAGGCAGTTTCCTGGCTTCACATTGTGGCAGGAGAACTGTCAGTCACTGGGCATAGGAGGCCTTGGAGATCCCAGAGTCAGGGCCTGGGAACTGGACAGGGCATTCATTCATCAGCAGATCCTGAACTTGAACTAGATAAGGGTGCGCTTCCTAGACTCTGATCAGAAAGTCGATCATTGAGATCATTGACCATGGAAGGCCAATCTGTCCTTGTCCCTAAGCCATTGTTATCACTCTCTAATACAGGCTGATGAGCAAAAATTGAAATGGACAAAACATCTCCCTTCAGAAATAGCTATTAGGACTTTCTCCCAGGCTCTATATCCCGGTTTCCTGACTTTTGAAGATAGAAACAAGAGAATCAGCATTTTGATAATTCTTCCAGACAGCTTGCCTAATCTGGGCTGTGAAGCTATCAGGACTGGGGGCTTGTGTCAGCAGCTACTGCTGAATTGAATGGAAAGACATTGTGAAGTCAGTTGCACAAAGACCCTTTCCCAGAGGCAAACAGGCTGGAAGAAACCATATCACAAAGATAAAGAATCGTTAGAATGGAGCCAGACTGAGAATGGAAACACAATCTTATTTGTCTGCTCCTTTGTTTCTAGTGAAAAACAGAAGTAGCAAAAGTCATTGGACTCAAAACATATGACCATCAACAGAGGAGACTCTTGGATTTATTTCTGGATCTGTCACTTTGGAGCCCTGATTTCCCTTTCTGAGTAGAGGCAGCTATGAAGATCTGCCATGTCTGCCTCCCTCCCTCCCTCTTCACCCCAGTGGCATTGCCACCTCTCCTCTGTTTATCCTCTCCTCTGTTCCCACTGCCATCTTTGATCCAGGCCCTCATCTCCTATCGCCTGGACCTCTGCGCTAGCTTCCCAGCTCCTCCTCTCCTAGGGCCTGCTTCCCCATTCACCCTGGTCCAGATGGATCGCATTGCTTTCCAAGTAATCCTCCAAAACCGCACTCAGGTCCTGGGCACTGCTCTGTTCACTGACACTTAGTGGCTCCAGAGTCAGGCTCGGTAGGTCTCCATACACCTGCCTTTCAAGCTTTGTTTCACATCACCCCTTATCTGTTCTCTGTTTTCCAGATACCCGGAACACCAGCTGGTCGTCGGGTACCCTTGTGCTTTTCTGCCTCCATGCCTGTTCTTCTGTTATTTCCTCTGCCCCAAATGCCCTTCCTCCCACATTCACATGCCTGAATCCTACCTAGTGTTTACAGACCACCCAGTTGCCACCTCCTCACTCAGCAAAGCCTTGCCTGGAACTGGAGGTGCCATGCTCATAGAGCCCGCCTTCAACACATTTGTGCCCAGTAGCAAGTGAAAACCATATACAAACCCATATCCAGTCCAGGCACCTTCTGTTAAATGTACAGGCAAATGCCTTTGAGTGGCTAGGCAGGCAGGCTCCAAGCACCAGAGAGGACCATGAAAGACTCTCTGGAGGAGGGGAAGCATTTGAACCAACTCTGTAGGAAATGACAATGTGGGGGGAAGGACATCTTAGCTATAATGAGCAATCTTGAAAAAGGCATGGAGGTAGAAATCGCCTGGAGTGTGCAGAGGACTTTGGGGAGTTTGTTTTGGCAGAGGCTGATGGTTTGTGTAAAGAAGAGGAAGCACATGAAGCTAGGAGGCCACATGGATCCATTTGTGCACATCCTAGAATCCATCTAAATTGGAACCAGCAATTAGTATCATATCTTCTAACACTAAGTTATGTTGAAGAATTGCTGTTCAGTGATTTTTTTTTCATTCATCTTAGCTCTCAATGTAATTGTTAAGATTATTTAAGGGCAGGGACCATATTTTGAAAGAATAACTCTATAACTTAAATTTGTTCTCATTGAGTTATCTTAAAAGTAGAGCAAAAAGTTCTTACCTGCTTGATAATATTACAGGTTAATATTTAGGGATTAAATTATGTAATGTTTAGGATTGACACCAAAATAATTCGGAGAGAGGAAGTCTGAGGTAAGAGAAACAAGAACGACCTCGAGATGATGACTGGTAGCTGGGTGACACGCGTACTGTTCCCTCCGCTTTCGTGGACGTGGGCAGTTTTCCCTAATAGAATGTTGGGGGAACCGTCGGGCCTTCAGTGGTTCTGAGTTAGCCTTCATCTTGGGGTCCCAGCTCATCGCCCTCACACTACAGCGCTGGGTGGCAGCCACCTGTGCCCCACGTTGCATTGCTACAACCCTGACCACCAGAGCAGCCAGGAAAACAGCCTGAGTCAGCTATTTGGTTGGGTCCTTGGTATAGTCACAGCAAATGATGCGCACCCATCAGCCAGATGGCTAAGAAGACCATTGTTTCGTATCCACCATTGTGTTAAAATGCCATATTTGTTAAAGCATCAGTTGTTATAATTAAAATGTAAATATTAATACAAAGAAAGGAAGGATACGTGGGTCAATAGGTCACCTTGCATGAGGGACTTAATCAGAAGTTTTATCTTAACACATCTTTCTTCATCAGAAGGTGTTTTGTGTGTTCACTAGGATGGAGAAAGCATGGAAGATGTATCAACAATATAAATTATTCTTGTACTAAGCACAATCTTCTCTCTTCCTTAATCTGCTTCTTTTAAAAGTAAAGCAGTATTTTCAAAGCCCCAGAACTCAGATGTCATTCCTTTCATGCTGAGCATACAATAGTTCTCTTTAAGGGAAGTGTATAGTTTTCACCTTGTTTTATTTATCCCAAATTTTGATTTTTTAAAAATAAAACATATGTTCTACATCCTTTTTTCTAAATAAACCCAAAGTATAAAAGAGTGTTTCATTTCTTTGTTTCCTATATCCAGATCCTAAAATATAATATGTTGATTATTTAAGTTTAGAATTTCCCTTAGAAATATCTTTTAAAATGTTTGGTGGATATATTTAGGTAAATACTAGTTTTATTTAATTTTCGTGCTTGCAATGTATAACAGATTTAGTTATCCGTGATTAGTACCTGAAAGTAAATTAAGAGATAAGCAAAGTATCTTTTTTATTGGAATATGTAAATTTGGAATAATTAGAGCCAGTGTTATAAAATACAGGACTCCTTCCTCTTAAACCGCTGTCATGTGTTAGAAATGACTATAGATCTTCAAATGCTTCACCTACAGATGTTTTACTTGCCTCCTAGGACATCGATTTGGGGGAAAAAAAATGGTGGAGACCAAAATGGAGAAAGGAATCCCTCTATTTCCCAGTTTTCCTTTGGGTGTGACCTTTGTCACAGGGCAGGGCCCTTTTAGGGCCCTCTGCTTGGACGAGGCAGGACGAAGTGCTGACCAAACTGGCCAGCAGCCCCGCCTGGCCCTCGTCGGGCCCCCAGCCCCTCTTGCGTCCCTGAACATTGCAGCCAGTCTTCAGCATCAGCTCCCCACCACAGTCAGAGCAGTCCTCATCATCATAATGGTTTATAGGCGAGGTAACTTAAGTTACCTCACAGAGGTGCCGTTATTTGTCCAAGTTGCTTAGTGTCAGAGCCAGGTCTAAAATTCAGACATTCTGAACTTTCCCTCTGTTTTTGTTTTGTTTTGTTTTGTTTTGTTTTTTAACGCCTACAGCACCTGATCTTCCTAGGTGGTCTCCCATCCAAGTACTAACCAGACCCGACCCTGCTTAGCTTCCGAGATCAGACAGGATCAGGCACGTTCAGGGTGGCATGGCTGTAGACTCCCTCCATTTTTGTTCTGTTATACCATTGAAGCCTAGATGGGAGAGATACATAATAGCCTTAAAGTTTATGGTTCCTTATCACTGTTTATTTCATTTTCGAATAATAGTAAGCATGACCATTGCCATCAAGAGCATTAAGTACCAACTGCCTGCCTTCTGCAACCTCCGGTCTGTCTAAGCCGGGAAATGAAAAAGGACAAGAGTCAGAATGTCCTGCCTGGCCCAGCCTTGGCTTTCAGACTGTGAAGGACATAGGACATGGTGGCTCCCAGCATTTGCAATTATACCATCTCTGCCCATATCCGCAGCATACAGAGCCACTGTTGCAGAGAAATTAGAAACAAGTATGACTCCTGGCTTCCTTGCCTTGCCGTTTCTGACATCATTGTGCAGGTTTATGGCCCTGCCTGACCCAGTACCTGAGCCATGCCAGGGAGAGGCCCGGGGGCTTCAGGAGCAGGCCTTTGGATCCAGGGAGATTCACTTTTTGGTGGTACCCTGGTCTTGTTGGCTAGGATCACTGCTTTGCCACCTCTGAACATACTCTTTTAAACCTGCCTGCAGTGTTTTTCCTTATTCATAAAGTTGTAAAATATTCCCTTCATAAGAAAATTACAAAAAAAAAGTTGAAATCACACAGATTTATACTAGTGTAGTTAAATTTCTAACCTGCCCTCAGGCTAGTACAATACTCCATTTTAGACATGACAGGCCAATTTTTAAAATTCTAACACACTGAGGAATGAAACTTAAAACCTATGCCTTTTTGTACAGGATTCATGAATGGTAAAGAATAGGCTTTTATAAATGGAAGATTTGATCTTTGTTTCAACTTACAAATATTAATATCTTCACATTCATTAGCTTCCTGTGAATATCTCCCTCAGTGACGTGCCATCTGAGATGTAGGTCATCATCTTTGATTTGTGATCACATCACAAATCACTGTTATTGTAGGCCTCAATTTCCCCAGATGCCAAGTGAGGGAGGTATCTTGGACGCTGTCTAAATCTTTCTGACTGCAGTGTGCCGGGATGCCTTTGCAAGTCTGCGGTCTGCCCTTCCCAATTCCCGAGAACTTTTACTCCCACATATTGCTCCTCCAAAACTGAAGTTCTTTTTATCTGTGGTCATTCTTTCCCTTCTGCCTTCCTGAATCATAGGATATTTTGGGCCCAAGAATTTGCATTTCTAATAGGCGCCTACCCAGGTGATACTGTGGTCTCACTTCTCTAACATGACTTTTGGATGGAGAAAGAGGATGGATGTAGTTTGTTGGGGACAATGTCACACACACACACACACACACACACACACACACATCATCATCATCATCATCTCTACCACCTAAGTCATTTTAATAAACTTTAGTACCTCTCTTACCTCCTTCACCATCTCCTCTCCAATGCCTAAAGAATCCAGGGAAATTACAGTACAATTCAAACTCCGGCCCTTGTCCACCTTTAGAACCCAGCCCCCACTGCCTGCCCCCATGTTCCTTTGCCTGCCTTCTGCCTCCCTCCCCGCCCCCAAACCCTCTCTTCATTCCTGCCTAGCTTGTCCTCTTCACCACTTTTCTACCCCCCTACAGCCTACATCCCGCTGCCTCCGTGAAGACTGTCCCAGAAATGACAGATTTATTGACGTCTTCCCACTGGAATCTCTCCAGCAGTTCACTCTCTGTATTGCTCTTCTTGGTATTTAACAATGCGATTGCTATTTAAATGTTTAGCTAGTGCATTTATATTTGTCTCCTCACTAGATTTTCAGCTCCTTGAGAACAGGAACTTTACTTTATGCTTGCCATAGCCCACAGTGTTTTCCATGTAACAGATCGGTCAGTTGATTAAGGTGGAATGGGGATGGAGTGGGAAGAAGTCTGGTGACTGGGGGACCATGGTGTCCTTCATGCAATAGAGTACATAAAAGAAATGTGGGTTTTGGTTCTTTCGGGTACTCGTGTATTTTGGAATTTTTAAATCTTAAATTTTCAAAATTAAAACTTTTGAAAATTTAAGTTTCAGTCTCACCTTTTTGAACTATAAAATAAAACGTATCCAATATTCCCTGGCTGAGTTATTTTATACAGATCTTTTGGTTGTGCTGCTGTGATTACAACACAGCAGGTATAAATTCCAAATTATATACATCTGTGATGGTCCAAATTAGAGGGAGGGATATCATACCATTCAATTATTTTAGCTTTATAGTTTAATGTGTAGTAGGGTAGGTTTCACTTCATTGTTTTTCTTTTTTGGTCTTAGTTCTCAAATCACGTCACTCTAGTGCTAGTGTTTTCTCACTCCCCCCTCCCTCAGCGACCTATCCAACCACCACTTTGCTCTGTCTTTGCTTCTTCCTGTTCATGTTTTCCCTGAGAAAAATTAGACCAACTGCTTCGATTAGTTCTTTCTGATGCATTCTTGCTTATCTCCTATCTTGAGGTTTTTAACCAAGTGAATGTTCACGATTGATATTTATTTTACAAATCAAAAGAACACACTAAGATAGTATCTTACAATGTGATACATAACACCAAATCAAGTTTTTGAATTTTTTAATAATATGTTTACAGACTTTAAGGGGATAAAAACAACTAATTTATCAATAGCGTGTTTTTTTTTTAAAGTTTTAGAAAGTGTCAACTACTTTTCCAAAGAAAATAAGCCTGAGTTTTTGAAGGAGTTTTAGACTGAGATGATGTATATATTTTCACTATATTAGAACAATTTCTTTAAAAAGCAAACTTACTAATTATTTAATATGAATTCCAGTTAACTTGGTGTACTTTATGACTATGCAGGACGTTTTTGTGGTTTTATTTGTGCATTTGTACCTTCTTTTTAGAAGGGTAGGAGTGACTATATAGGGGTTGCGGGGTTCACTTCCTTATAGTGCTGACATTCTGTGATTCCATGATGTCTTAGAGTTAAGGCTCAGGAAAGTAATATGGATTTTTCTAGCTGACCTAGACCTGTTTTGTTGAAGCAGGGGCATCCCATCTACTAGCATGCTCTATCTCACATTTATACGATTTTGGAACTTCGCTAACATGACCATCCTTGAATGGAATTCAAGGTAAACCCACTTCATGCTCTGCTCTTAAGCACATAGTATTATTAGGGCTCATTTAGAGCATTCTTTTTCTGTTCCCTGTCCTCTAGATGTCCTAATTCTCTCTGTTAGTCCTAATGATCGAGAAGAAGTAAACAAATCTCATTATGTGCTTTTAATTCATTGACAACACATCTTGTCAATGAATTAACAACGGGGCCAGGACTGTTGCATGTAACAGGAAGTCACAGGTCTGGTTCGCCCACTCATGGATAATGCTTGGATCACTGGGAGGTACAGCCATAGGCAGTACTAAGACTGAACTTCAGGTTATAAAGTGCTTGCCATTAGGATCGTGGGATTTAAGTAGGATTTTCTCAAAGTAGATTGAAGAAAATGTCATTGGCTTAGCAACCACAGACTTTTTACATAACAGTTGGAATAGACTGTCCTTTCCATAAACAGAGGAAAAATATCCTCCTATATAATAGATGCATAGCAATACTGATTAGCAGAGCTAAGTTTTAACTTCTTGCTAAGGAATAATTAAGATGTGACTTTAAGAATGGGTAATGCCTCTTGAAGGCTTGAAAAACTCACATTTGTTTATAACTTAAATCCTAAAAATGTTCAAACAAGATAACTCATAAGAAATTAAAGGCAACTTTTTATCTCCATATTTGTCTTAGCCGAAGTTTTCTTTCTCTCTGACATAATCTGGCAAAGCCTCTGTTCTCACCTGATATAATCACCTGACTTCTCCTTTGCTCAGTTGCACACCTGTTGGGGCCAGGGCATTCCAGAGAAGCCTCTTGCCTGCCCTTGACCCCACAGCCTCTGCATGTCATCATCCACACGTTAACTCCCAGCGTGTATATCTCAGACATGGCAAAGATCCTTCTTTTGCCAGAATCTATCTAAACATGATTCAGAATCGTTCTCCAAATCCATAGTTCCTATTCCACTAATTCACATATTACTCTGAACAAAATAATAGTATAAAGAGAGATCATCACAGACACAGTCGTTAACCTTTAACTGTTACATTTTGAGGCCATATACGTCTCCCTTTTAAGCCATATTGCAGTCTCGACAAGAGTAGAAAATAAAGGACTCATTAAAAATGGAACTTGTCTCAGTTTAAATATTATGCATCAGTCTAGACCATGACTATCTATAATCCATACCCATTAATGAGTTTGCTTCATTTTGCATAATTAGATATATACTGAGGTATAAAATATGGCAGTAACCGTCTTTATTAACATTATCTATTCTCTGTGAGCCAGATTTTCCTAGGTAAGCAAAACTATGACAGTGGCAGAATAGCAGTAAGCCAGGAGAACAGGCAATTTGAGAAGTAAATTAATCTGTTAGAAGTATTGTCCCCCAAATCCCAATACATCAGCTCACTTGCTTCTCAAAGTGACATGGGCTTAATTTGGTTCATTTTGTCCCAAATAAATGTAGGCAGTTATTCTACTAACTCCACTGGTGTGCAGGAATCAGTTTCCCAAACTCTTTTTGTTGCCTGCCCCCCATTTGAGTTTTTCCAAAACAATTTTTACCCCTTTGTTCATTTATTCCTTCATTCATTTACAGCAAATATCTCTTAAGCCCCTGGCAACAGTCTAAACACTAGAGACACATCCGTAGGGGAAAAAAATCCCTGCCCTCATGGAGTTTATACTCTACTTAGAATTCTATCTAGTAGTAATGCATTTATTTTCTGGGATCTCACTCTCTTGGCTACCTGGGTCCTGTTCAGAATGCTGAGCCCCACTGCAGAAAGACACGTCATTCCAGACATTTTGGGCTCCCTCTCTGGGCCCACTTCCAGCAAAAGCAGCTCCGCCAGCAAGTTCTCTGCTTCCGCTCTTTGTCTTCCACCTTGGAACCCAGTACCCTCCTCCCAGCCGCCCAGGTGGAATCAGTTTCCTCCAGAACGAGTGCCTTGATTTAATGCAGTTCAGGCTTGAGGAGTTTAAACATTTGGCAACTTCAACTGCCACCTCAAAGTTAATGGCTTTTAAATTACACATATCTACCCACAACCTGTTCTCCCAACTCTAGACTCACCAAACACACAGACTTGTTATCCTGGCCCCCGAGGCCCACCTCCGTCTCCACCCTCTGTCTTTTTATCATCCCCAGCTGACGGCTTTCTAGTCTGTGAGCTGGCTGCACACTACTTGCCAGGCCCTGAAGGGTGCCCTTGGCCTCACTGTTTGCTTCTGAGGGTCTCTCGTGTGCAGCACCTCCTCTCTCGCTGCCCCAGCCCTGTCCCTACAGGTTGGAACCCATCTGTCAAGGCCTTTCTCCAGCTTCCCTTGCAGCAGGAGTGCCTGTCCTTGCTTCTCTCTCCTCCATCTCACCCCACCAGCCCCCAGAAGAGAGAGATTTAAAACTGAAGACGTTCTCCTTTCTGTGATCCCCTTTAACCTGGATCTCTGAGAAAAGGGTCTAACAGGGACCTTTGCCCAGGCTTCAGACTCATGTGGGCTTCAGATTCTGGCTGATGACGTGATGGTAAATTTGTAGAGAGCTCATCACAAGTATGGGTCAGCCTTATATTGTATCTGTTTATATTTCCTAAGCGTTTCTTGCCACCAGTCACAGAAGCTGTTAGTGTCACTTGTAGATGCTCATAGGTGGCAAGACAGTGTCCTGAGTGACAGATGGTTGGTCTCCTGGCCTTAACTTTCAAGACAGGTATCTGCTGACTTTATAACTCTCTTCTTGGGTGGTAACTTACTTCCCAGAGAGCTCCTTGCTCCAGAAGCCCCCTTGCCTGGCCAGCCATAGTGCTCTTAGATCTGCAATGTATTATGACTGTCTTCTGAGCCACCCTCATTGTGGGCTTCTTAATTTTAGCTTTGTATTTCTTAATTTGTAACTTTTAATAAGTGGCCCTTTATAATTTTCAATATTTTGAATTTAGTTTTTCATTAATTTTGAAATTAATTCACATAAAATAGAAGTATTCCACATGCGGTGTTACTATTACTTACAGACCAGGGGCTATCTTCTTTTCGTGGGTTAAGTAATAATATTTGATACATTTGTAACTCATTGCATTACACATAGAAGAGCCTGCTCAGACCATAAATTCGCTGAATTGATATGTGGATGTTTCCAGATTTTGTTAGTTCAGGTAAATTCTTCCAACTTCAGTATTGGCCAGATCGTACACAGAAGAGAGCTCTTCCATCTTGCGTCACGTTCTCCTCTGTCATTATACCTCCTACTAAATAATGCCCCCATTAGAGGAACAGCAGTTCTCCCACTTTCTCTCCTGTGCAGCTCAATCACAATGTCTGGTGTGCAGTTGGTGCTCACCAATGCTTAGCCTAAGCAGTCACCACTGAAGGACCCAGTGTTATACAGTATGTGAGGGAATGAATGGCAGGGAAGCTGGATGATCATTCCCAAATCAGCCCTGGATTAAAAAAAAAAAAAATGTGTGTCAGTGCTTACCTTGCTATCTATCTTGTGACAGGATCATGAAACTAATTTACTTTTCATCTACACAGAATCTACCCATCACAAACCCTGCATATGCTGCTGGCAGTGACTTACTACCTCCATCCTAACCCTCACCATCTGCCCATGGTGACCAACTGCCTCGTTACCAGTCATAACCCGCCACATCTATTCAGAGGCTTAATGTGGTCTTTTAAAGAATTTTTTAAAATATGCTAAGTAGCTATTTGATTTAAATTGCACTAAACTTTCTGGAGCCACGCTAGAATTTCTGATGCTGTCTATATAGTCATTAGGTGGAAGGGGGAAAACTCCATTGAACTTTTGTGGTGATAAAATTATTGCAGTTGAGCCCTACATCTGTTCACTGAACTTCCTGTGGGTTTTCACCAGATCACATGACTGACAGCAGAGACCATCTTTAAAGCTCTTGGTCTGCTTTTTATACCCGAGCCTCAACCACCAAATCAGACCTTTGCTTTGTCTCTTGGCTGGGCGTCCGGATGTCCCACTGTGGTGAGTTGATTGACTGGAGCTGATAAAAACATTCCAGTTAAACTTGAGAGTCTAGCATTACCTCTGGCTCCAAAAATCAAAACAGCAGGATTGTTGTAAATAGCTTTGAATTGAGACCAAGCTCCAAGCCTGAGAGATGGGTTTTCTCTCCTTATTGAGCTGAGTCACAAGACAACTGTCTTGGAAAGAAAGGAGCAAAAAAGCCTGGGCCCAAGGCGACCAGCACCCTACAGTCTGCTAGCCCATTTAAGATGAATTCTTGCCGTAAATATCACACCGAAGCCCCCGTTTCCCCAGAGCCTCCTGCTTTGCTTTCCCAGAGCATTAGTGATCCTCAAGCACGTCCACCCAGTAGTCACTAGCTGGAGCTCAAAGAGGGCTAAGAATCGGAGCTGGGAACACCCAGGAATACACGAGCAGCCTGGGTCCTGGACAGCCAAGGAGACTTTGTTGGCCGAGTCAGAAGTGAAGACACTCTCAAGTGAGGAAGTCGGACTTCCCTCAGCCATCACAGGATGGCATTATTGTTCTCCACAGGCTTGAAAAGAAACATAGAGGAAAGGGTGAGTTTTTCTAGGTTGTTGATCTGACACTTAGACTATGACATTTCTTGGACTGAATCCTGACAAAATGTGTCCCCGGTGTCATTAGTGCTAAATAAAACCTTTTGTCTTTCTTTTCCTTAGCTCTCAGACTTCTACGACACATTAGAGGAGCCCATATTTTTAAGAATGTCTATTTAAACCTCACGCCATGTTGACACACATTCTGGATCTGGTAGATTTGGGATCAGATCAAATGCAGCTTGGGCATAGCTAATTATGCAGAGGCTGCATTCACACTCAGGTCGAATCAATAGTGTTTTAAAAACTCTTTTATGATATATGCCTATTATTCACCCTTTTAAAATGTTCCCGGTACACTCTTAAAAACAACCCACTTCAGGAAAAGCAGCTCTTTACCTTGTGCCTTCAAATGGCCAAGTCCTAGGGAACATGCTCTTGGTTTTTCTTGCTATTTATGCTTTATCCCCCTTTCCGAGCCTTTTAAGTGCTGGAAAAAGTTCCAGGCAAATGACCCAAGAAACACTGTCTCGCAGCTCACGTGTCCCTTCGCAGGGAAAGCAGCTGGTACTGGAGCTGCGGGGGCGTGTGTGCGCATGCGCCGTCCGCAGCGTGCAGGTTTTGTCAGCAGTAGAAGTGCGTTCCTGCTGCTCTGTCTGTACTTGCCCTTTGGTTCCCAGTGTCCGGCGCTGCACATGCGGGAGACAGAGACTTAGGCAACCAGTCTATGGAAGGAGTCGAGCCTTCACCAGCCAGCACGGGAACCTCAGCCCACTTAGCCACGGGCTCTCCGGCCAGTGAGCACCTCAGCCGCAGCTTAGTGTTTGTCTTGGTCTTAAGCAGTTGGGAGTCTTGGCCTTTAAAACCATCTATTGTCATCTCACAAGACAGCTCAGGAACCTTCAGCTGTTTACCCTGTCCCCTGAGACTGCCACCAAGTGAAGCCTGGCCAAGTAGAAACCAGCAAATGCTTAACTTCAGGTTTGCAGCTGAACTGAGGCCCAGCCCACTCTATCCCTTCTCCAGGTCCACCCAGGAGAGCCTGGGAGGCAGGGCAGAGAGTACAAATGCATAGACCTTACTGGGGTCAGCTCAGCAAACCACACCCAGTCACAACTACAAGGAGCTCAGAAGCCCTTCATTTTACACAAGGCGAGAAAACTGAGTCCTGGAAGAATGCTGTGACTTTGGCTTGTCCCAAACTGCCCAGCTTGTTGAGAGTTGAGCCAGGACAGAGCCAAGGCCTCCTGCCCCCCAGCCTGGGGCCACCTGGACTCCAGAGCTAAAACAGGGACATGGAGATCAATTCTATCGCTTCTCAGTGCAGAAACTCAAGCTCGACTTAGTAGTCAGGACACACCTAGGAAACGTTTGAAGCTTGTTATCCTTACTGGAAAGACATGGAAACCTAGTGTCCCTATGAGATACAGACTTTTTAAAGACACACACAAGTCTAGAGAGGCCACAATGAGAGTTGTGAGTTTCATTCAGCCTCTGGCTCTGCTGACTAGCTCTGTCCTCCTTGGCATGTTAGTTACCCTTTTGAGCCTTAGGTTTCTTGTACAATAGAGTTCAGAATACCAACGTCACAGGGTTATTGTACAGATCTGAAGCCATGATTCAGATCATTCATTTTACGCATCATTCAACAAACATTTCTTAAGTGTTGGTAGTATGCCAGATGCTTATAACGTTGCTGCCTTCTTGGAGCCTGCATTCTAGTGGGGGAGACACATGGTACATAAGCAAACAAATAAAAAAGATAAGCACTGATTGTCGTGAAAGGAACAAACCAATGAGCTGAGAAATGCCACCTTTGTTTTTTCATAGGGTGGCGCTGGGTGGACTGGGAAGTACCTAGCGCTTGAGCACTCTCAGGATATGTCACTTCCTCTGAGCTCCCCCACTGGGTTGGCTCTGTGAGCTCCTAGCAGAAAGCTCAGTGTCCTTGCTCTGGAATGACCTCCGCCGCTGCAGCCCCGTTCAGCTCAGGCGTCAGACGCCGCACCCCAGCTCCATCTTGGATGTTGTCGCACGCGCCACATCATCACACAGGAAGGCTGAGAACACCGAGGTCATGTTTCTAATGTCAAATACATTGCAGAAGTGACTCTGCTGTCCTTACTACCACCTCAGTGCCAGTCCCCCTTCCAGCTGAGTCAAGAATACTGACGTGACGGGGTTATTGTACAGATCTGAAGTTATGCACTCATTTAACTCATTCAACAAATGAGACAGAGAAACCTACCTTCTCTCAGTGACATACTTTGTTCTCTGAACGGTGTTTCTGAAGATGAGTTTGTCACATTAAGCCGTTGTCAGCCTTAGTTCCTGGGTTTTGTGTGGGGAGGTCTAAGACCTTCGTTTCTGTTATTATGTGTCAGAGAAAAAGGGCTGCCAGGTGAAAAGTGTCTGTTTCAGTGTCATTAGAGAAATGGGCTCAGTACCAGGCCAGTCACAGTATTTCTAGTCTTCAGATTTGATTGCCGAAAGTTATATAATAAGAGCATAACTTAGATTTGCTTATCACTCTAGTGTCAGTAATCATGGCCAACATTTGTAGAACACTCACTCTGTGTTAGGTGCTGTAGAAAACACTTATCCCCAGCTCATCTCATTTGATTGTCACCACCCTGTGAAGTAGACAGGACTGTTCAATTTGAGATCCCACAGTAAACTTTGTCTTTGAAGAGCCCGATCTGAGACTTGTTCCAAGTCACCCAGCTGATAAGGACTGAGCTTTTAGCTCTTAAATGCTAGGATTGTGTGTCTCTGATTCAGAGCAGTATTTTTGGTACTGTGCTTACTACCCAGTAGGCCTTCAGTAAACATTTGCTGCATGAATGAATGAATGAATGAATGAGGAAAGATGGGGATAAAACTCTTAAATTATGTACCTGCCTTTCAAGTGCTTTTTCTAGTTACTTCAAAGATTAAATGAGTAACTCTCTGTAAAGTGAACGTGACAGACTCATAATAAGTAATCAGTTATGTTAGCTATAAATGTGAGCCATAATCTCTGAATTGATTATTAAGTTTTTATGGAGAATTTCTATAGAAACAATCATTGATCAGCTTGAAGAAAAATTTCATAATAAATTACATTTCTGCTATTGACAGATAAAGTTTATACTATTTTTGTGTACTCTTAGATACCGAATACTAGATATCCTTGCCACTCTGGGTATCACCCAACATTGAGATTTCTTTCACTACATTTATTCACTCCAGAGTGAGATGCATTATCATTTTGACATAACCTGAGCCAAAATGAAAACAAGGCGTTATCAGCTCTGTTTTTACCAGGTGGTGGGAAAGCTCGTCATGAAGGCGCCAGGTGCTTTTTCTGGTGGACTTTTCCTAGATCTGCCTGTGTGGGATTGAGGGGCAGTCTTTGACTCATTTTTCTTTCTAATTGAATAGTCATCAGGTTTTCCCCAGAATCATGAGGGCAGGTAAACTTAGTGCCAGCCCGTTGACTAGCTCTTGCCTAAGTTTCCTTAATTTGGTTGAAAGGAATTCTTACAAAAGCAGTTTGTTGGCTTATTTTATTTCCCATCCACCCTCCTTAGGGATACAGAAAGCAGCCTCATGTCAGTTGCCTCACATCTTTTCCAAAGGCCTTCATAGGAAAACCCCCAAATATGTCACAAGGTTTCACATCTTTTAGTCATTTTTATTTCTAACAAGTGCTTCTTATTGGCTATGTTACCACATGGAAATGTAGGATGTTATTATTCCAGCTGAAAGAGGCAATGTGGGGGCCCTGACCTTTCTACCCACCACCCTTAAACTCCCCTCTGGCCCCCACACTTTTCTCCAAGTCATTGTGAAAGGTTTTCTGAAGTTTGAGGCCATTCTAAGAACTAGGACTCCTGTCCTCGTTATTAGGGGGTATGTTTCTTTTCTTCAAACACAGTCCCTCATCCTTTCTTGATTATTGATGTCGTTATGGGTTTGGTAACTTTTTTGAAGGACCAGTAGTGTGCCTAGTTCTGTGCTGTACAGTGACAGGGCACAGAACTAACCCCACGGGTCTTGTGTGGCCTAGGAGAATCAAAGTCAAGAATAAAGCACTAGGGTGGCTGCAGCTGTGGTGTTGCTTTCAAACTGAGTCTCCCATCCGTTCAGCCGAAGGCTTTAATCCCGACTTCAACCCACAGGCTGTGTGGCCGAGAACTGGCTGCTTAGCCTTGTGAGGCCTTACTTCCCCTTCCATGAGCCCCTGCTTCCCCTTCCTTTGGGGGGTTGACACCTCACTTCCCCTTCCGTTGGGGGGGTGGCCAGATCAGCCTCAGCAGGGCGCTGACTCGGACTCGGTACATGAGTGCACTCGGCTCTTGGTAGCTGCACCCTATTGCTACAAATGCAGACTTTTCACAGAAAAGAATATTACTGTGTGGCTACCTATAAGGAACCTGATTCCATGACAAATTCTTATTACCACCCCCAAGAACTCTGTCCCCTCATACCTGAGAACCTGGTGCTAGGCCAGAAACAACACAGACAGTGTGAGGAGCCTCATCAGGGATGCCAAGGGCCCTTGCCCCCGAGAGGCCACATGGCCGCTGAGCAGTTGCCATTACGATGCTGACCCAGGGTGGGAGGGGTTCCAGGGACTTCGCCAGTGGCCGAGGAGGGAATGGAACACTGGGGGGCCTCCTGAATCCCATGCATGTCAGTAAGTGCTGGAAGCAGTGCGTATCTCTGAGACAGTCACGCTTTGTCAGCCAGGCTGACCTGAAAAGCCCGGTGGGAGAACTTGTCCTCTAAGTCGCAATCATTAACAGATGCGAAACAATGATAGTCTGAAAAGGCACCGGCTGTCATTCCCCCAGAGTCGTTTTGCAAAGGCCTCTGAGGAATGGGGCATATAGAGCGTGAGGGAGTGTGTAGAGGTGGGTAATGCTGGCGTGTGGGCCACTTATAAAACCCATTTGTGTATGATCTATACTTGACAACACTCTGGGAGCCATGGAATGGAATGGAGTTGGTTCTCATTAAAGCCATACCTGGGGGCGCTGTACTGTCTGGTATGTTGAGGTAATAGCCATGACCCGACTGCCCTCCTTTTCAGGAATTCCTGCACACCTTTTCCAGAGTGAACTCGAAACTCACCTTGCCACAGAGCCCTTTCCCTGCCCTCTCTCATCGCTCTTGGACTCTGAGGATCCAGCACTTGAATGTTTAGTCTTAACCACTGTAAATGTTTTGAAAGTCCTATAACTCTGTGTGTGTGTGTGTGTGTGTGTGTGTGTGTGTGTGTGTGTGTGTCTCCCCTACCCGCCCACCCACCTTTTCCTTTTAATAGCTTTTAAATTCACCCAACTAGTGTCGTGTCATCCTACTTCAAACCGGTTTGTCCACGCGCCCCCACCTCGACTCACCCCTGCACAGAGCACTCTTGTCAGGCCCCCTTCTCAGGTCCTTCGAAGGCATCCGGGACCTTAGCCTGGGGGCCAGGGCTCTTCATGTAGCTCCTGTGTCCCCCCATCCTCCCGTGTCTGGGCCCTGCTCACCAGTGCTCACCTTCCTCCGCCCCCGCCCCATGCTCCTCCTGCCTCACACAGGCCTCCCCTCCGCCTGCTCAGGCCTCTGGAGCCTCCTGGCCTTTTCTTTCTCAGTGCTCTGTTCTCACTGAGTTGTCATCGCTGCTCTCTGTCTGCCTCTCTCCTCCAGGAGCACTCACCTTCTGTGAAGACACTGTGTGTGGCTGCTGCACCCTGTATCCCTCGGTCCTGGCACCCACAGCGCCTGCCGCCTGGCACAGAGTAGCAGACACTCAACCAATATAATAAATGACTGAATGACTCACATAAAAAGGGTTGAATAAGATCATATCAACAAAGCATTCACTATTGTGCCTGGGGCATTCTTGGTCCTCAGTATATGGTTGATCATTTCACTGATGTTATTCATTCATTAAATTATTAAGTGTCTGGACAGTACCTGTGGGGACTCAGCAACAAACAAAATAGATAAAACTCTGCCCTCGCGGGCCGTGCATGCTGTGTGTGTTTCCCGTTTCTCCCTCTCTCAGCCCGCTCCTTCGACCTTCTGCTGTCCCCTCCTCTCCCTGCCCCACCTGTGACAAGGGTCCCCAAACTGTAGCCACTCTTGCCAGAGTCACCTTGGCAAGGGAAGAGGCCCAGGGGCTTTCAGTAGACTCCGGCAGCTCTGCGGGCTGCTGACAGGAGCATCACCTCCTCTGCCCCGGCTGGAATAAATAGGTCAGGAGTAAAATGGGAGAAGCAAAAGGCCAAAGCCTGGAGAAGTGCGTGCTGCTCAGGACCTCGAAACTGCAGGTATTCTCGCTTACCAGCCAGGACTGCGGCGTGCAGGCCGGATCACCTGGCAGGGTTGTAGAGCCAGACCTGAGCTTTCCCTGAGCCTCCGTGAGGAGTCACCTCAGCCTCCCACTCTGCAAAGCTGAAGCCACCACCGCCGGTCCTCGAGGAGGAGGTGGCCAGGCCAAGCTGCGCAGAGCAGCCGCCGCCCCGGATGTCCGTCACTGCACCGCGGACACACGCCTGCCTCTGCAGGCCAGGGCTCAGGAGTTGGGAGGGCAGGTCCTCCTCTCCAAGGTGACTCAAACGTGAAAGCAAAGTCTCTCAAGAAGCAGCAGCCGGTCTCTCTGGAACCCTGTCTGCTCCCCGCTGCAGGGCCCATTTGCCAGGATGATGTTCTCCTCCTGCCCTTTCACAAACTGACATTCGCTGGCTGGTACCGAGGGGGTTATTTGCCCTTCCTGCAGGAAACGTGTGTATTCTTAGGAGTCATGTGGAAGCCGGATCTTGTAACGCTCCAGAGCTCTCGGGCCCGGTGACCAGCTAGGGGAGGCGGGCTCGCTGCAGACCACCACTTACAAACTGCTGCTGCTTTTGCTTTTGCTTTTGCATGGAACTGTGCGGTCATAAAATCATCTTGTTTTCGTTGCAGAAATTTCCAGAATTGAAATTCAAATATGTGGAAGAGGAGCAGCCCGAGGAGTTTTTTATCCCCTATGTCTGGTCCCTGGTCTACAACTCGGCTGCAGGCCTGTACTGGAACCCACAGGACATCCAGCTGTTCACAATGGATTCTGACTGAGGGCGGGCTCCACCTCCCATCCCGACCCCCTCCAGCCAAGCAGCCCTCTAGCTGTTTCCTCTCTGGGGAACAGAGGTAGACGTCGCCCGCTATATCTTCTGCTAAAGAGGATCATGCAGGCTCGTTTCCCTTGCACACTTGGATTGGGAGAATTGGTGCCCGTTGGCAGTAAATCACTCAGCTTAGATTGTAGTGCAAAAAGTGGGGGGAGGGCAGACACAACAATAATAAACACAAAAACCTGCTATTCCACATGCAGTTTTATTTATTTCTAAACCAAAATCTAGAGCTTTCTGGGAACCTGATGCCTTGGGCCGATAACACTTCACTAGTACATACTGTTTGTTTGTTTGTTTGTTTTGCATGTTCAAGATTTTGTGTGTGTTTCCACATTAAGAACTATCAATCTGAAAAGATGACAAGACAGGAATGAATAAGGACGTCTGGTGTGTGGTGCGGCTGCCTTTCAGCAGGCACAGGGTTTAACAAACACTGTGCCTGGGCGGTTGGCTATAAGCCTTTAGATCCTCTGCCACTTTCCCGCAAAGAAAGAAGTGTCTCCTTCTCACGAAGCCCAGATTAGCTTTTCTGTGGATTTGCCTCTGAGCTGTAGCTGAATTAAATTGGAGTCTAATACAAATTAAGTTAATCTACTCTATTAATTATCGAGAAAAGAAAATTTTCATTTCAAAAGCAATCTTTTTTTCTTCAGCCAGACTAATAGAAAAAGGAGACCAATTTGATTAATACAGTATCCCACATGAAATGCAAAACATGCTTTCCTCTTCATTTCTGACTGCATTTAAAGTCTTGGGGCCCTGGCGATGCGCGTTCTTCCTTGCGCGGGAGGGAGGAGCTTGTCGGGGAGAAGCGGCCAGAGCACTGCGCGGTGGCGGCGCTGCGGCCGAAGCCCCAGCATCCCGTCGCGGCCCCCTCCGCGTTCACGGGCCCCGCTTCGCAGTCTAGATGAGGAGCCCACTGTCACTCGCAGAGACAAAAAAGTGTGCTTTTCCGCGTGGAGGTACGTGACCCCACATGAGACTAAGCATCCTGCTTCAGGCTGCTGTCTTCTAATCTGTATCAAGAACCAGCTTCTCTCTGGTCCCTGGACCCCCGGGCTGGAGGCCTGAGTCTTGTTGGTCCAGCTCTGTCTTCTGAGGGTCTGGGAGGAACCATCTGCAGTCACACCAGGCTCTGGAAAAGCGTGAAGACACTGCCAGTATGTCAGTGCATGTGAAACGCCTGGGCTGCTCCATCCTTCAGCAGGCGTTTGCAGTCAGCCAGGCGGTGTCACTATCCCTGCCGGGACCAGTGCTGAAACCAAAGCTCCCTGAGGCTGGCCGATGAAGGGCCAGCGCTGGGGTGGACGGGGAGGCAAGGGCAGCTTGCCTGCTGTCTCCACGAGTGCTGGGACTCTCTCATTTCACTTAAGATCACCTGGACAGGTCGGCAGACCAACAGATGAAGCATGTTAAGGGCTTCTGCTTAGTCTAGCTTGTGGGGAGAAACCATTGAAGGTGTAAGGAATAATCCTATTAGTCAGAAGGGGCAAGTGATTTGATTTTCATCTCAGGTACCAATTTTTATTTGCTGTGTGGAGAAATGATATACAGCTTTAATTTATTTCCAAAGCATTTTGATATGCTTCCTTTCCTTTAAACCAAAACAAAATTTTCAAAGGGTCACATGGAGCAACCAAGCCTCTGGTAGGACCACAGAACTGTCCTCAGAGGCTAAGGGCTGGGCAGTGCCATGGGACAGTCGCTGGACTGCAGGACCGTCAGCTCTTGTGATGGAAGGAAACATGGTCCCCCAAAACTCAGTCATAGAGGGCAGACAACCAAGGGCGCCTGGATTGAGGGAACCTCACAGTCTTCCCCAGGCCATCTGGCTCACCAAGGTGCACCCAAAGCCCCGTTTTCCAGCAGTCTCCTCTTCCCTCCTTACCCCCCCCCCCTCTTTTAATCAACCACACAGCGGAAGTGCTCACTGGCCTAAAAGCTCGGCTGGAGCTACAGCCTCAGAGGCAGCATGTGAGTGCATGTTCCAGACACCCCCGCATCACCACCTCCGCTCTACCAATCCAGCAGCAGTTGCTTATTTTTGTGAAAGATTTACGACGTGACAATAAATTTGAATGATATACTTGAATTATGCTTTCATTAATGTGCCAAGAAATTTTTTGGTTTTCCACAAAGTAAAAATGTATGAAATGAGGCAATACAGGACCATCATTTGTTGGGAAGGAAATTAACATCTGATTTTCACCCAAGATACGAAGCTGTTATTGCAGTGTGTCAACTTATCAACAAAGGATTCTGCCACAATATTTATTCTTAAAATAAATATCACCTTCCCTATCGAGAGTTCAAGGCACTGTACAAGAAAGCTTAAAAATTATAACTAGTTCCCGCAGTCAACACTGAGGCTAGTGTCACAGGATCTGTGAAACACGGCCTTGCAACGCTGGCATCACGGGACAGCCGCCATTCAACAGCGCAGCCAGGAGTTGGGGTATGGAACAGCTCAAGGACAAAGACAGAGAAAGGAAAGAAAAGACGGGCCCTGAAGGGGAAGCACAGAAAGTACACTGTACACACAGTCCTCTCCTTGGGAAGGAGCTTACAGGAGCCAGAGTAGCGGAGGATGGAGAGGAAAGAACGTAGGACCAGCATCAGTCAGACGCTCAGCAGCTGCCTTGAGCGTGTTAGGGTACAGCCAAGAGAAATGTTTAGTTGTGGGTTAGGCCCTAAATTTGCTAATACATTGTTCTTTAGACAGCACAGTGTCCTTGAGGTTGTGGGGAGCCAGAGTTTTGCCTTTGGCATTAAAGCTCTCTACATAACTGAGTCACTCTGTGTTCCTTTCTGGAACTATAAATTAGATTTGTGGTACTTGTTGATCCTGTATAGGCTTCAGTTTGCAAGGTCAACCCTTTGGGTCTTAATTTCCTCCTAGGCACAATGCCTGCAGTTTCAGTAGCTGCCATTTGATATTAGGGACTGATCCTTGGGCTTTCTGACGCCAAATTCAGGGCTATTCCAGTGTCCTACATTGCCTCCAGGGGTCAAGGAGGTCAGGGTTTCCATTCTCTGATGAACCAAACTTCCTCTGAGTATGGATAGCTGGGGAGTGGGTTCTAGCCCACAATCCACAGCAAATAATTCATTTTTATTTTTTAAGAACTCAAAGCATAAAATGTAATCCCAGTACATCCCTTTGGGGTCCCCCCTCCAAAACAAGGCACTCAGGTCACATATGGCAACCCTTGTTCTCCTGACTTCACAAGATTACGCAAGTGCCAGCTACTCAGCCTCTGCAGCTCTAGAGCTGGCCGGAGAAAAAGCAGCCCCATACGGCTGACCAGGTGATCCTTGGTTTGGGGATGACTTCAAACAAAATATTTTATTTTGGCCAGATTCCCAAGCTGTCCGTAGCTGGCGGGTTGGTTTGGCTTACCTACTCCTCCGTTACTCTCGTTATACTATACTTCATGGATTCTGTGGCCCAGCTTCAAATCACCTCAGTCCCTGAATGTGGGTTGAGGTGAAACCAGATTACTCATGGCCCTAGGTTCCGAGCACATGTGCATTCTCTCTGGAGGAAGCAAACTGTTATGGACCGAATGTCTGTATCACCCCCCAAATTCATATATTGAGCTCTAATCCCCAGTGTGATGGTACTGGGAAGTGGGGTCTTTGGGAGGTGATTAAGTTTAGATGAGGCCATGGTAGTGGAGCCTCATGATGGGGTTAGTGCCCTTATAAGAAAAGACATCAGAGAGATTCCTCCTCTCTACCATAAGAAGATGTAGCAAGAAGACCACCATCTATAAGCCAGGAAGAAGGGTCTCACCAGGAACCAAAACATCCAGCACCTTAATCCAACCTCCAGAACTGTGGGAAGCAAATGTCTGTTGTTACAGCAGCCCAAGCTAAGACAGGATCATAACCGAAAGCTTCAAATTATTCCTCTACTGTTACAATCAGAAATATTCAAATATATGAGCAGACTAGATAATGTGAATTAAAACTGTCAGAAAAACACATATACACACCATAGAAATAAAAACCCATGATGTCTCCAGATAGTCACAGAATTTGGAACAGCTATGCTTTCTGCGTTCAAAGTAAAAATAATAATATGTGGCCAAGAATTTCAGAGAATTAGAAACTATAAAAAGAGAACAAATAGAAATTTTAGAACTGAAACATACTATAGCAAGAATGAAGAATAATTCAGTGAATGGATTCAAGAGCAGGTTAGTCACAACTGAAAAGGGGATGAGTAATGAAAGACCAGAGGAAAAGCACAGAGTCAGAAAGATAGAGAATAGAGGGTAGGAGACATAAAGGATACAGTGGGGACGTCTGACCTAAATATAGTTGGAATCTCAAAAGAATAAAGGAATGGGATATTTACCTAAATATTGGCTGAGAACTTTTCCAAAACTCATAAAAGATATCAAGCCATTAATTCAAGAATCCCCAACAAATCTCAAGTGGGATAAATAAAACAGACAGTCCACACCTAGACACCATAGTCAAACTGTTCAAAAATTTTAAAGCTGCCAGTGGGGGTTGGGGTAGGGGAGAAATTACTATCAAAGGAGCAGCAGTTAAACTGACCACTAACTAAACAAAGGAAGATAACAAAATGGTGCCTTTAAAGCGCTAAAACAAAGAGACCACCAACCAAGAGATTTATAATTGGTGGAAAACTATCCCACAAGAATGAAGACAAAAATAAAGACATTTTTAGATTAACAACCAGAAGAATTCACCAGCACACATACCCCAAAGGAAAATTAAGTGTTCTAAAGGCAGAAAGACAAATCCCAAGTGTAAGGATTGAAAAGCAAGAAAATGAGAGATGAAAAAATAATTGCGTCCTGTGGAGTTTTAAATATGTATTGAAACATGTGAGAGTAAAGGTATGGGATTACATGGAGTTTGTATTCTAAGTCACTTGTATCATCCAAGAAGAGAGTTTTTAAAAATCGCATTTAACATTAGATTTGGATAAGTCGAGGATGCACATCATAATAAATATTAGTAAAAGAGTGTATAACTTTCTAGCTAATGAAAGAGGATGGAATAATTCAGTGGACAGATTTAAAAGCTGCAAAATAGAATAAGGAGAGAAGAAAAATAGATGAGATAAATAGAAAGGTTATAAGAAAATATGTGATAAATTCATTATTACATTAAATGTAAATGAGCTAATGCTCCAATGTTAACAAAGACTGTCAGGCTTGCTTTAAAAACAACCATAAGCTATTTACGAGAGACACTTAAAACATGAATTTACAAATTTTGATTTAAAAAAATGAAGAAATACATACCCAGCAAACAGTAACCATAGGAAACTGGTGTAGATATAGTAATATTGAGGTAAATTTTAAGGCAGACAAGCATTATTAGAAATAAAGGGTCAATTCAATTATCAGAAAGAAGTGATAATTCTAAATTTTTATGCACTTGATATAATCAAATATATAAAATAAAAATTGATAGAACTAGGAAATGTAGGCAAATATGCAATCAGCGAGTTTTTAACACCTATTTCAGTAATTGATAGAAAAATAAGCATACAAAAATCAAGTTATAGGAAATTTAAGCAAAGCAATTAGCAAACTTGGCCAAATGGATACACGTAGAACACTACATTCAAAAGCATAGTTTCAAATACAAATGGCACATATGCCAAAGTGCGTATGCTGAGCTATAAAACAAGTCTCAACGAACTTCAAAAGAATTAATTCAAATGAAATATGTTCTCTAATCATAATGCAATTACGCTGGAAATCAATTACAAAAAGATAATTTGGCTATCCACATATATATGGAAGTTAAATAGATTTCTAAATAACTCATCTGTCAAGAAGTCATAAAGGAAATTTGAAATATTTTGAACTGAATAATGAAAATACTACATATCAAAACTTACAGAGAAAAAAACTTGGTGGGTTGCAACTAAAACGATGCTTATAAATTTATATCTTTAAATGCATATGTTAGACGAGAAGCTGAAAATTATCAAATTTTAAATTAAAAACAGCAAATGAAACCCAAAAATAAAAGTCAAAATATAGACCACAAATATATAATAAAAGGAATCAAGAAAGTAAAAATTTGGTTCTTTAAAAGGACTAGAAGATTGATAACCTGGTAACAAGATAGTGGGGGAGGAAGGAGACAGGGTGGGCGGGACAGAGGAGTAGCCAGTATCTGAAGCAAAAATGGCTCATTACTTCAGAGCAGACAGGCACTGAAAATATTTAAGAGGATGTTATGAATCCTAATAAATTTTAATCTAGGTGGAACAATCTTGGCTGTAGTGGTGGTTTCAGGAGTGTATACATATGTTAAAACTAATCACGTTTTTACCTTTTTCATATGTGCAGTTTTCGTATGTCAATTATGCCTCAATAAAGCTGTTTTTAAACTTTGGATAAAATGAACAAATATCTTTTTAAAAATAGCTTTCTAAAACTGACATCAGAAGATCTTAAGAGCTGGAATCATCCTATATCTATTACCTAAATTGAATCCATTATTTAAAATCTCCTCACAAGGAAATCTCTAGGTCCAGATAACCTCACCAGTGAATTCAACCAAACATCTGAGAGATAGAGTGCCGATCTTCTGCAGACTCTTCCAGAGAACAGAAAACATTCAAATGCATTCTGATTCATTGTGTGAGACCAATGTAACCTTAGATATCAACAATCTGACAAGAACAGTATAAGAAATTAAAATTACAAGCCAATTTCATCATGGTAGATGCAAAAAGTCTAAACAAAACATTAGCAAATAGAAACCAGCACTATATGAAAAGCAATGTGTAAAAATACATCATGATTAAATTGGATTTGTCATTCAAAAATCACTCATTCACATTAACAAAATTAAAAAGGAAAATTACATGATCTCAATAGATACAAAAAAATTATAAAATTCAACAATCGTTTGAATATAAAAGTTTAGCAAACTGGAAAAGTAAGGAAACATTTGATCTGATAAAGATTATGTACAAAAAAAACTATAGTAAACACATCATACTTAAAATCACAAAAACTTTCCTCCTAAGCTTGAGAGCAAGAAAAGGATGTACACTATCAGTTCTTCTTTTCAAAATCATACTAGATTATGGCATGAATGGCAGAGTATTTAGGGGAAGTGTACTGATGTCTGCAACTACTTTGAGATGCATCACAAACAGAAAATAAAAGGGTGGATGGATGGATGGAATAGACGGATGGAAGGGTAGATAGATGTGTCATAATACAAATATGGTAAACTTGGTAAAATCTTAAATGGTAGACTCTAGCTGGTGGGTATATAGGTGTCCACAGTAAAACTCTTTAAACTTTATGTTTTGGGGAAAATAGTACCTGTGGTCTTAGCCCAGTGCAATAATGGTTTTTCTTTCTTTTCTTTCTTTCTTTCTTTCTTTCTTTCTTTCTTTCTTTCTTTCTTTCTTTCTTTCTTTCTTTCTTTCTTCTTTCTTTTTTTAAGATTGTATTGGGTAAGAGGAAAATAAACTGTCATTTGCAGTCGACATGATTAAGTATGTGGATAATCAAAAAGAATCTACCAATAAACTAGTAGAATTAGCTAGGTTTCTGGATTCCAGGTCATATACAAAAAGCACTTTTATTTCTATAAGCCAACAACAATTATAAAGTAAAATGTTTAAAGTGTATCATTTGCAATACATTTTTAAAAATCCACCAAGTAACCAGTAACCAATGTAAAAAAAATGTGAAATTAAAAACCTAAGTAAGTGGAGGGTTGTTAGATTCATGAATTGGAAGCGGAACATTGCAGCTGGGTGAAGGAGGATTTTGCCTAATGATGTCTCCCTTTGCTTATCCAGCATCCTCACACAGTCTTATTCACCCACAAAGAGCACCATACACCATACGCCCTCCCCAAAGGAGATGAGCCCAAAGCCCCATCTTCGAACTGCTCCCAGCCTGATGTCTGGTTTTAGCCTTCATTCACCATCACCGGAGCAATCAGTCTGGTCTAATTATTTTTCCCCCCACATAACAAGGGACACCAGCTTTTCATCCACAATGGGTGGATTCTCACCTTCCATGTCTCAGCAGAATGGCTCTACTTGGGGAAAGCCAGGTGCGTGAAGAACCCCAGCTGCAAGGGAGCCAGAGAGTGAAGCCTTTGGCTTTTCAGCCTCTGTGTCAAGAAACAAACAAACAAACAAAAATCACTCCACAGTGGTAGGAGTGTGCTGCATGAGCCAAACTGGCATCTGCAACCTTACTTTATGCTGTTGTTTGAGTCTTAAGTGAGAAAATTATACTTAAAGCATGAAGAATGTCAATTCTCTGAGAGATTTCTGTCTGATCTCTACATGTCAGCATCCCACACCTGCAACAGTGCCTGACCTCAATAAATATTTGTTGAAAATGCCAGCATTTCGCACAGTTTCTAGAACATGGTAAGCACTCAATAAATTATAGCTAGTATTATTTCACCTGATAAGAAATCTCAGAGAAAGATAATGCAGCAGACCAACACCATCTTAAGGTCCTAAATACCCATCTGTAGCTTTGACATCCTCTGGCTGGCTCCCCTCAGAGTCACAAGAGGGCTGCCATAGCTCCTGATGTTGCATCAAGGCATGATCTCATCAAGGGCACAGCTTAAGAGTGAGGCTCCTTTCCCAGAAGCACCTCCATGCTCAGGCCCACTTCCCACATGCATTCCTAAACCACTATGGGCAAGGAGAAGGAGCCATCATCATGGCAAACCGATCAGGACCTGGAGCCTGGCTGAGATCAGTGTGGAGAGAATAAATACCAGAATATATATTGGGCTCTTTTAGGAAGAAGGAAGTGAGAGGCCAGGGTAGAAAAATAACCAACAGTATCAGCTATGATCAGGGGTCAGGTGAAGGCCCAAGCCAGATTTTTCATGAGAGCCCCAACTGGAGATCTCCTGAGTCCCAACGCTCAGACCCTACAGTTGGATGAGGCTGCTCCAGAGCCAAGGGACAGTTCCCCAGCCAAGGACCAGGTTGGCCTAGAGAAGGCAGGAGGCAGGGAGAAGGGATGCACCCACAGCATCGATAGCCGCTTCTCAGCGTCCCCCCAGCCCCGCCCAAGGTTCCCACACAAACTACATGGACTAATGGCAGCTTCTCCATCTCCTGGAGTCCACTTAATAGGAAACAGGGTTTGTTGGGGAACAATTTATGACAAGCTGAGCACTGCAACTAGAAACATCTGTCCTCGCCATAGCACAACGCCCCCAACCCGGCCCAGCCTGGGGAACTCAAGAACCTCTGAGGGAGCCCCGGCCCGCGAGGGGTCTTCAGGTCTCCAGCTTAGCCCCCAGAGCCTCATGGGCTCTCAGCCTCATCCTGCCGACCAGCACTGACCCCGCCCCGGGGCCGTGGGGGAGTTGGGGCTCATGCTCCCAGGGGAGCCCTGGGCTGTGGAGGGAAGTGTCCCAAGGGAGGGCTCTGCCTCAAACCCCCTGACTCCTCTGGCACTCTGCCCAGGGTCCCTCCCCTCCCCGTCTCCCTGCCAGTTCCTGTCTTTCTTTGAGGCCAGGCTCAAAGAAGTTGTCTTTGCCTGGTGGCCCAGCCCAGGCTGCTTAGAGGACACCTGTCCCTCGTGCTCACAGAGTCCCCGTCAGGAGCAGCCATCACCTGGTGGCATCAGTCAGGACCCCAGGGAACACCTGGGGCGGAAGTGATGAAATGCGCCTGGGACCGCGGGGGCGTGGCAGAGGCGTGGCAGGGGGCGTGGCAGGGGCTGGGGCGCATGGGTTCCAAAAGGCACAAGTTGACGCCCACTCATGCAGCTCCCACAGTGGTCACTACTTCTGGGGCAAAATCGGTGCGGTTCCCCTGGAGGGAACCTGGCTTTGGAGGAGCTGGCCTGCCTACCTAGGGGACATCCGTGTGGCCCGAGCCTGTCACCAGACCTCTCTGAGCCTCAGTTCCCCAGTCTGTGCCTGGGATGACAGACCTGAGGGGGGCAGAGCTGCAGGAACACTGGAGAGGACAGAGCGAAGCGGCGGGGCAGCGGGGCCTTAACAGATGGTAGGGGGCTTCGTGGTGGCGGCTGCCACCAGCAGGCTGCCGGCAGTGCTGGTTCTGACCTGAATTCACCTGGATGACAGCCTCATAGAGGGAATTTTCCCTGAGTGTGTGTTGAGGAGATGGGGGCTGGAAGGAACCTAAGCCTCAGAAAACTCCGCCCAGAGCCTGGCTTGGGGGGGACCTTGGTGGGGTGGGGAGAAGCTGTCTATCTCATGGGCGAGGGTAGAGAGAGCAGAAGGAACTCTGTGTGTGTCCTGGCTGCCTCTGAGGAGGCCTCGCCCTGTTGACCCAGTTTAAATCTGGCCTCCTCCAGGAAGCCACCCTGGACTAGCTCAGCCCGTGTCCTCCCTTTCTGGGCTCACGTAGCTCAACCACAGCCCTGCCACCCCGGGAGATTTTCCCCTGGCAAGTGGTATCTTCCTCCCAGCTTCAGGGTGAGCCGTCCTCCTCTCCAGGCCTCCATGGCCCTCAGTACCTCCCCAGAGCAGCCTGAGGGTGTTCCCGTCATGCAGACAGAAGCCCGGGCACAGAGAAGGAACAGAACGCTTGTTCCTACCTCTGCTTCTGCATCCATCCCCTGCCCCTCTGCTGGCCTTTGAGGCGGGGGCAGCGCTGGGGAGGGAGTTGCTGGCAGGGAGCTGTCGGGTGAGGGGCATCAGAGGATTGGGGACTGGAGGAGGCTGAAGGATCTGCTCTCTGCTGGGAGAGGTGTCACTCTGCCAAGGCCCGCCACCCAGCAGGGCTCCGCTGCGTGTGGGAAGAGGGAGACGCCCTTGGCAGGAGAGTTCTCTGCAGCCCCTGGCATAGGACCCCCACCTGGGCCCCCCAGGCCTGGGCCTGGGTACCATCAGCACCCACCAGGCCCATGCCAGTGCAAGCCCCACCTAGGACGGGTGCCGGCAGAGCAGGAGGTGTCCAGGCGGGTGGAGACACCTTAGACCGGCCCAGCCCCAGCTTCCCCCAGTCCAGAGACCAGGAAACCAGATGTGGGCTGAAGAGGCCATTCCAAAACGCTCACATCTTCAAAGCAGGGCTATTTTCCATGTCCTTCGGGCAATTTTGAAACAAGTTTGTAAAACTGGAATTTTAATAGATGACATATTGTCATGCGTGCGTGCGTGTGTGTGTGCGCGTGTGTGTGTGTGTGTACACGTGTCTGGGCACGTTTGGTGGCTATGGCTGCTACAGCATCTTGGGAAATGGGTGGGATAGAGGTGGTTTCCTAAAGGTATCCAGGTTCTCGTCCAGGCTCACTGTGTGTAGAGAAGGCACCGAGCCTTCAGGAATTGGGGGAGGGGGTGTGGAGAGTCCCGGAGGCCTCCCCCTCTAGGGTGGGGGTGAAGCACAGCCTGATCTGAAACCACTGACACTATACCCCTGACCCTCATGCGCCCCTCCTCCTGTCTCAGCTTGGAACCCGGATGTCTTTGTCAGTTGGGGCTGCTGTCACAAATACCACAGACTGGGTGGCTTAAGCCACAGACAGTTCTTTCTCACAGTTCTAGAGGCCGGAAGTCCAAGATCAAGGTGTCAGCAGGGTTGGTTTCTACTGAGGCCCCTTTCCTTTGCTTTTAGATGACGACTTTCTCCCTATATCCTCACAGGGTCTGTCTTCTGTGTTTATCTGTGTCCTGTGTCCTAATCTCTTCTTATAAGGACACCCGTCATAATGGATTAGGGCCCATCCTATTGACCTCATTTTCCCTATTTTCCCTTAATTACCCCTTTAAAGACCTATCTCCAAGATGTTACATTCTGAGGTACTGGGGGTTAGGACCTCACATATGAACTTGGGGATCGGGGGGAGTCACGATCCAGCCCATAACACCGGATGCCATCCATGAATTCGTCCCGTTGTGGTTCCTCCTCTAGCTCCTTCATTGTTAACTCCATTTCCTTGCCTCCCTCTTCTGTTGGACGCTCCAGGCAGTGCCCCTGCCCCCCCCACACACACACATACACACTCACCCACACCAACCACTCACACCAGGATGGAACCCGCCATCCTCCAGCTCTGGCTTGGGAAGCTGGACCCCTGTCCCTGGAGCTTTCCCCAGATGCAGCACCAGCCACGCGGGCCTCCGTGCTGCTTCCCCGGGCTGCCGAGGTCCCTCCCCACACTGAGTCCCCAGACGGGTCTGTCCTTCTCCCACGCCCGCTGACAACCACCTCTTCCCCAGCCCTTGGCCTCAAAGGGGTCCACAGCCCACGTTGTCTAAAGAAGCTCCCCCAGCCTGCTCCCCTCGTTACCCAGCAGCCTTGTTTCTCCCGCACCCTCACTCCATCCTGTGTGTCTCTTGCTCCTTAATTTGTTGACTGGGGACTACCTGCCCACGCACTGGACACCCTGTGGGGGCAGCAGCAGAGCCCAGGACATGCTCGGAGACATTTCCATCTTGAATGCGGAATGGCTAGCACCTGCTGTCTACACCCTCAAGCAGAATCAGAGCTCATAAGAGCAAGGGGAAAGAGTAACTAGGAACAGTAGCCTCTGGTTTTACATTTTGGGGTGATTTGCAGACGGTGAGCAAAAAGATCAACCTGGATAGTGTGCCCTTGAGCAGGCTGGTGAGGACATCAAAGGAAAAAATGTAGTTACTTTTGGATTCTCCCCAATGGCCATGAGGGGTCACTGTGGACCACCCCCCCACCACACCCCCGGGCCCACCTCTCTGTCAGGTCCCTGGTACCCTCCCTCACAGCACCGCTGCCCACGGCTGATCCACACCATTTCCCCACTGCATCCCTGGTGGCTTTCTCCGGGGACCACGGTGCTCACACTAACCCCGGGGAATGACCAGATGGACTCAGCCGGGGGAGGCCTCCCGTCACAGCTGCAGGAAGTTGGAAAGAGCAGCAGGGCCAGAGGAGAGAAGCTGCGGGCGCCCAGGGGTGCGGTCTTAACCGCAGACATAGATTTGGGGTCCCGGCTGCCAGGAGATAAGCATAAAACTCGGGCAGCGATTCTGGAGAACACTCACATTCCCGGGGGGCTGCCAGAGTGGATCCCCTGAGGGGAACTGAGGCACGGGCAGTGAAGGAGAAGGACGCAGCTGGGAGACAGGCAGGGGTCAGAAGCCAAGAGTCACAGTATTTTCAAGAAGGCCAAAATGGTGGCTGAGAAGCGAAGCCACCCAGAGATCCTGGGGGACCTTGGGAAGAGGGGTTTCTGTGAAGCGGAGGAGCAGGGAACCGATGGCAGGTGCTGCGTTGATCTTTTGCTGCATAACAAGTAACTCCAAAACTTAGCAGCTTAAAACAACTGTTTGACTGCATTCACAGTTTCCGTGGGTCAGAATTTTGGACGGGGCACAGAGGAGACAGCTCACCCCCTCTCCATGATGTCTGAGGCTCAGTTGGTAAGACTCCACAGCTGGGGGACACTTCACAGCTGGTGGCCAGCAAGACTTGGAGGTGTCTTCCCTCAGGCTGGTGGCCAGTGCTGGCTGTCAGCTGGGGACTCAGCTGGGGCTGACAGCTGGAGCACGTGGCCTCCCCTTGTGGCCTGGGCTTCCTCACAGTATAGTGGCCTCAGGTAGCTGGACCTGGAAGTGATGGCTCAAGGTGCCAAGCAGGTGTCCCAGCAAACCAGGCGGAAGTGCATCACCTTTTCAGACCTAGTCTCAGAAGTCACACTCCTGCCTGGGTGTAAGAGCCCCCACCTCCTGTTGGAAAGGAAAGTGTCAAGGTCACATGGTGGAGGAGCAAATGGGATTAGAGAGATTACTGCCACTGCCTTGGAAAATGGAGACTTCACAGCAGCGAGGTGGCAGGGAAGGGAGAGGACGCAGCCGGGACTGCGTAGCAGGGAGGCTTTTCCCATGGAGACGGGGCATGTTTTCAGGCAGAGGCGAAGGAGCGGAGAAGAGATTGCCGGCTCGGGAGGGGCATGGCTGGCACGAGGCCTTGCGGGCCTTCCCTGGCTCAGGGAAGCTTCCCTGTGCAGGGTCACATTTCAGCTGTGCCTCAGGGTCCGAATGAAGCCACCACGAGGAAGGGCCCGGCCAACAGCAGCTCCACTCAGCCCAGACCTGGGCCGAAAGGAGGGCCCTGCCCCCCTCCCCATCTCCCCCGCCTCCCCCACCCGCCCACCTGGCCCCAGGGGGTCCCGGTTAGGGTTGTGATGGTAATTTGATTTGGGGGAACATGAAGCAGACCCCAAAAAGGGGTTTCAGGAAAAAAAGCAGTTCAGCTCTTTCATTCTAAACCCATTTCTCCAATTAGCAGAGCTCCATGCCACAATCACTGAACCTTTATTTTGCTGCTGCCATCTTTAAACAGGGCAGAGGAAATATGTATACATCAGGACATTGATGTAAAATCACTTTCGAGATGCTGTGTAAACAAAGTGTGTGTGTGTGTGTGTGTGTGTGTGAGAGAGAGAGAGAGAGAGAGAGAGAGAGAGAGAGAGAGAGAGAATGGAACCATCCCGTCGCACGTCACCAGCCATAGCATCGAAGTCCGTGAGAGGGCTGTAGTGAAGCAGTGCACGACCCACGTGGCCCTAGCTGGCCGCCCTGAATGTTGCCACTCAGTGGCTAGAGGAACCCTTGGGGCTCAGGTCCTGCCCCCATCCCCCACCCCATCCCCCAGCCTGAGCTGCTCCTGGCTCCCCATCCTGCAGGCTGGGCCCTGTAGGAGCTTGTGACTTCCAACTCCCTGGCCCTCCAAACCGCCAGAACTTCCTTCTGGCCCCTCACGGCTTCCCCCTCTTTGTCCCCCTGGTGAAGCAGCTCTCTGGGCCAAGCCGGGAAGGCAGTGGCCTCAGGACCTGGCATAGGCACCTCCTCCCATAGACACAGCAGGGGCGGCATGACCTTAGCTCTGAGAATTTCTGCCAAAAGGGCCCCGCCCCTCCTACCTGAGTCATGGAATTCTCCAAAGGTAGGCAGGGCTGCAGCCCGGAGCCAGGAGAGGTGAGGTCATAGGTCGTGTCCACCACAGTCCAGCCCCTCCCTGGGGCGTGGCAGCTGAGCTCAGGTTTCCTGGAGCTCACGCGCCTGGACTTGGAGACTCCAGAGCAGGTGGAGTCTCCCTGTTGATGTTGTTCCCCCTTCTGAGCTTCAAGTCCCCCTCCCCCTTCCTGTCCCCAGTACTCGATGGAGAAGCCAGGGGCCTGGGAGACCCCTGAGAGGCTGAGGGGGAAATAGCAAGGGCCCTTCCGGCAAGGGGGACCACGTGTGTGACAGAGGGGGAACGACTCGGGCTGTCCTCCCCCCGCCCCGGAGAGTGGGGGTGTCATAGAGGGTGGACAGAAGTCATGGTCTGACTGTGGAGACAGCACCGGGCTCTGTAGGTGACTGATCCAGTCTTCAAGGGTTCTGAGTCAGGTGACTTGGTAAAGGTCAGGGTGTAGTCGGATTGTCATATTGAAGGGAGGGCCGCATCATCAGGCCCTGGCAGCCACAAGGGCTCGCCAGAGGGTGGAGGGCCGTGAGGGAATGAGCACCCAGCTGCTCGGCACTGTACGCCTCACTGTGTCTTGTGTCAGGTCACCCGTCCTTCTGCCCACGCTAGGACAGGCCAGCCGTAGCTCATGGAGGGCAAACGGGCTTCACGAGATTGCTCTGGGGCCCGGGTCACAGGAGACGGCAGGCGCTCGATCCAGTGACCCCACCGCAGAACAGCGCTTCTACCCCCTCTCCAGCAATGCGCCCCTTCTTTCAGAAGTGAGGACTGGCCCTGGTGACTGGACCAGAAAGAGGAGCAGCTGTCAGTGAGGGAGCTGGGTCGCTGGAGCCGGGGCGGGGAGGGAAGGGGCAGAGAAGAGAAAGAGACTGTATTCAGACTGTGAGTTTGTGTTGGGATGACATATCCATGGACAGGTGTAGAAACCACTAGAACACACTTCTAGAATGGAGAAAGGCCAGGACCGGGCTTCTGAAGCCATTTCCCCAGCAGCAAGAAGGATGACTCCAGACCACCCGGGCCCCCAGAAATTCAGGGGATTTAGAGAGCAAAGCTCTCTCCCAGGACCAGGGAGTGGAGAGTAGAGTGCCATTCCAGGGGAGCCTTTGGGTCATCGCATTTCATGCCAGACCACCGTAAGTCACCCCCAGAGCCCCTAGACTTGGAGCTGGGATGATCCATGGCAGAGGGGGAGGGCGGAGGATACACAGGGTGTGGGGGAAGCTTTGCATCCTCCTTCCCAAGGCCTAGGACCTCCTGGAAGATGCTGGGGGGTAAGGGCTGGGGCATTAGCAGGGGGCTGGGGTGAGGGTGGTGTTTAAAGCCAAGGCCACAGAGGGTAAACCCTGCCCTTCCCTTCTGTCTGACACGCCCCCTCATGGGCGGAGCATGTTTGTGCTGGCCTCTCCCTGGGGACCAGATCTTTCACCCTCAGCAGTTACAGGAAGGAGGAGGCTGGTGGGGCACAGGGGATGCTTTGTTCAGGGGATATTTGGGGCAGCTGTCTTAACTCAGTCCTGAGCTCACAGGCCTACTCCATACACACACGCAGGCACGCACGCACACGCACACCTGCAGCCAAAAAGTGGGCTCATGTCGTGGGACGAGGAGGAGTCAGTCCCAGGAGAACAGGTCAGGGGGACCCTGACATGGTGTCCTCAAGTAAAGCTTGCACTTCACAGCTGTGGCCTATGGCCCAGAGAGGAGAAAGCTTGTCTGAGGTCACCAGGGCCAGGGCCAGCCAAGGTTAGCTGGCAGACACCCCCACCCGCTGCCCAGGACTCCCTGTTCACTTCCGCTGCTGTTCCCTGGGCCTCTGCTCCGCTCTCGGCCAGTCTGGGCCCTCCTCAGGTGTGCGCCCGATGCCAGCTGTGATGCTGGGTGTTCCTGAGGTAGTCCCTTCCCGAGGACCCCACCCCAGGGGCTGGCTTCCCCAACTTGCACCCAGAGTACCAGCTCCTTGGCGGGCAGGGTTTCCTTCCCAGTTAAGGTCCCCCACCCCCAGTGGCCTGAGCCTATGACCTGGGGAGTGAGGAGGAGATGAATCCTTTTGTGGTGGGGCCACAAAAGGGATGTCAGCTCCTGCTTCAGAAGACACCCCTAGCGTACAGCCATGCCGGTCTCCCTCAGCTGGGCCCCCGGGAAGTCTGGGGTTTAGGGAGGGTATGGCAGGGCCTTAGACCACAGCAAGCACCGTGGTGAGTGGGCAGTGTGCTGCTCTGTCATTCACTAGGTCTCTGACCTCGGGCAAGGGTGAACCCTCTAGATCTCACTCTCTCATCTGCGACATGGGTTTAATAAACGTGCCCGCCTCAGAAGGCTACTGGGAGGGTGAAATGTGAGGCTGCATGAAGAGGGCAGAGGAGGCTCAGGCGATGAAGCTGTTATTCCGAGGCCCAGGCCACAGTGGCCGGCCAGCAGCCTGCAGACCCCTGTCACTTGACCAGAGAAGGCTGAGCTCGGGTGGGAGTGAGGATGAGCCAAGTCGAGTCCCCCAGGGAAGGAGAGGCCAACAGATACCTGGGCCCCCTGAGCTGTTGATGTGTGCAGGATGTGATGGGTGGGGCTGCCTGGGGTGCTCAGAGGCCAGGGGAGAGGCCCACCGAGCTCTGCTAAGGAGACACAGAGGTTTCAACTGCAAAGCCACCCAGAGCTGGGTGGATGGCAGCCCTGGAAGTAAAGGGGGAACATCTGGGCCTGTCACCCTAACGCTGAGCAGGGCCACTGGTGGGGGATGGGGAGCAGCAGCTCTGGCCAAAGGCTTCTTCGCCCAGTGGAGACCTGCTGAGTGGACACCAGGAGTTCAGGGGTGCAGAAGGCTCCCCTCTCCGTCAAAGCCCCAGGTCCAAGAGGTTCAATTCAGCTGCTCCTATGGGCCCCGTTCACAGCCCACCTGCCCCCATCCCCTCCCGGTGTTGTAAGTTCACAAGATCCCTCAGGTTCCCCCACAGGTAGAGCAAAGCCTCTGCCTTGGTTTCCCCAATCGTGCCTGACAAGTGGGTGCTGCTACGCAGCAGCAGCTTCACGCTGGGAAGGGGCGGCTGTTGGCGGGAGTCTGAAGATAGAGAGGTGAAGGGCGGAGGCCAGGGTAGACCTGAGGAGTAGAAGGGCCTAATTTGGCCTTTTTGTTTTAACTGCCCTGATTTCCGTGGGTTTGGTAAAGGAGGAGGAGGGAGGCTTCTAGATCCCGAAAGCTTCTAGCCCTCAGGGTGGCCTCCTCAGTGAACTCTCTCCCTCCTGGGCCTCAGCTTCCTCCTCCTGCAAGTGGGCTCCTGTCCACGTGCGCCCAAGGCTTTTCCGTGAACACTGAGGTCACGGCTGGGAAGCCATGGGCTCCTCCAGGAAGACGCACCATAAACACCTCCTCACCCTCATTATCTTCCCTGGGGCCCGGGAGCCCAGGCATGACAGAGCTGAGCGGGCAGGGTGTGTGAGTGAGTCGCCCCAGAAGAATGAAGCCTCTCCTGGGAACCAGAGAAGCGGAGAATGGAGGACGGGGTCCCAGCTCTGGAGAAGGCTCCCCTAACCCCCCTGCCAGTTATCAGGCCCCTTTCCCCTCCTCCTTCCCCTCCAACTCCTCTCACTGATCTTCCATCCCCCCAAATACATACATGCCTCTGCCCGTATGCCCAGGGGAAAGAACATTTATTGAGCGCTGTTGTGTGCCAGAGCCAGACCTAACAATGCTGCACATGGATGCTGAGGGGCCGGGGGTTGCTCTAAAGGCACAGAGGGGTTCTCCCTGTTGAAGGTGACTCCTGAGGAAGAACTGTGAGAGAAGGGAGGGGAAGGTCGGAAAGTAAGATGGTAGGAAGTGGTGGGTGCCTTACAAGAGGGAAGTTATAGGGAGGCTGAGGAAGGAAGTTGGCTGAGGTACCCCTAGGCCAGGGATGGGCCTGGAGTCCAGCTCTCCGTGTAGGGACAGAGCTGGCCTGCATGCACAAGCGTGTCCCATGGCACTGGGTGCGAGATCAGTAAGTGAGGGCCTTCTCTGTCCCCCTGCTGCTCTCTGTCTGGGCAGGGGCAGGACCCATCAGGACTTTCTGAGCTGGTGACAGGAGACCCATTGACCCCCAACCCACCCCTGGATCTTGACAGCCTCTCTTTCTGCCTCTGGTCAGAGTAACCCTGGATTATTGGGTATCCAGGGAGGTGAGTGACTGCTGTCCCTCCCTCATGCCTCCTGCTGTCTGACCAAGTCTTCCCAGTCTTCCCACAGAGGCTGTGCCCACTCACAAGCCAGGAGGGATAGGGACCTGTCCCAGCCCTGAGAGCTTCAGAGCTGCGATGTTTTCTGTTTTGGCAGGGGGGTATATTCACGGAGGCGGAGCCCTCCTAGCCTGAGACTTGGGTGGGAATCTGAGGACCCAGGTAGCTCCCCTCTCAGGGGTGGAGGCAAAGGAAGAAGTGAGTAGCACTGAATTCTCCGTGTAAGAAGCAAATAAGCCTGAGCAGAGGGTGGCCCTCTTGCCATTTCTTAAACATTACAATATTATGATATCTTACAATGTCTTACGATAAAAACACTCAACAAGCTAGGAAGAGAGAACAACTCCTTTAACCTGATAAAGGATTTCTATGAAAAATCCATCACTGACCTCATACTTAATGGTGAAAGGCTGAATGCTTTTCCCCTACAACCAGGAACAAGACAGGGGTTCTGCTGCTACCACTTCTATTCAGTCTTGTGCTAGAGGTTCTAGCCAGGGGATTAGGCAAGAAAAGTGATAAAAGGCATCCAGATTGGAAAGGAAGAAATAAAACTATCTCTGTCTGCAGATGATATGATCTCATCTATAGACAATCCTAAAGAATCCACAAAAAACAAAAACTACTAGACTAGTTAGTGAACAAGTTCAGCAAGTTGGAGGATACAAAATCAGTATGTAAAAATCAACTTTATTTCTATACACTAGCAACAGGCAATCCAAAATGAAATTTAAAAAGTGATTCCATTTACGATAACATCAAAAAGAATGAAATGCTTAGGAATAAATTTAATAGAAGAAATATAGGGTGCATACTCTGAAAATTACAAGACATTGTTGAAAGAAATCTTAAAAGACTGACATAAATGTAAGGATATCCCATGTTCATGGATTGGAAGAGAATTTTTTTAAACGACAATACCCCCAAAATTGATCTAGAGAATCAATGCAATCCCCATCTCTTAAAGCTCTGAAATATCTGTTTCTGTGAAACAGAATGGGGCCTTCTATTTGCATCAACAGGGGCTCTCACCTGAGTCATTCCTTCAGGACCATTCATAGCTAACCCCAGAAAGTGGCCCACTTTAGGGGAGTAAGTTAATTTTAGCAGGAAATCCCAACCTCTGATGCCAGATAGACCTGGAACGAATCTCGATGCTGTGTGATGTTGGCCATGTTACTTAACCTCTCTGAGCCTCTTTTTCTCAAGATGAGGGTTGATACTACCTATCTCAGAGTGTAGCGAAAAACAAAGGAAATACAGCTATGCACCACACAGCAACATTTCAGTCAATGACGGACTGTATATACAATGGTGGACCCATAAGATTATAATGGAGCTGAATAATTCCTATTACCTCATGACGTCGTAGCTGTCATAACATTGTGGTGCAATGCATTACTCACATGTTTGTGGTGATGCCAGTGTAAACAAACCAACTGGGCTGCAAGTCGCGTAAAAGTATAGCACATACAACTATGTACAACGTATGATACTCGATAATGATAGTACATGACTATGTTACTGGTTTATGTATTTATTATATTATACTTTTTATCATTATTTTTATAGTCTACTCTTTCTACTTATTAAAAAAAAAAAAAAGCTTTCTGTAAAAGAGTTTGCCATGTTTCACTGGCAGCAGCCTCTACACCTCATGTTTACCACATCTCTTGATTGCATCATTTTCTCTTGAGCTTGATCAAATCTTGTTTTGTACTGTAACATGCTGTGCAGGCATGTAGCCTAGGAGCAGTAGGCTACACCATACAGCCCAGGTGTGTAGCAGTCTATATCATCTAGGTTTGTGTAAGTGTACTCTGTGATGTTCGCATGACGACAAGATTACCCAACGACGCATGCCTCAGAACGTATTGCCATCGTTACGCCTGTAAATGTTTGCAAAGCACCTCCCATGTGGTCTAGCACACATGAAGTGCTCCATTAATTTCCTACATGTGGCTTCTCTCCTCTCTCCATGCTCCCGTGGCAGATGGGTACACCTGCCTTGGGATAAGCCCAGCCCTAGTGAAGGCTTAGGACCGAGAGTGATGTGTAGTCATGGACGTCACCCAGTGTCCTGACCTGTGACAGAGCTGGTTCCCAAGGTCTGAGGACCTCCAGAGTCCTCAGGATCTTTAGTCATCAGTTTAAGGGCAAGAACCCCCACAAACCCCCACAGTACTAAGCATGTATAAACTCTAATCCTTACAGCAGTCCTATTAGGTAAGCAGTATCTTTAATCACAGTTTTGCAAACGAGATAGGTACTATCTTTAATCATAATTTTACAGATGAGAAAACTGAAACATTAAGAAGTAACTTGCAGACAAAAAATGACTGAGTTGGGACTTGAATCCAGACTGTCTGGCTCTGGAGCCCTTAGCTACTTCTTTATACAGTTCTTCAAGGTCAAGAGGGTAAAGGCAGCAGACTTTAAAATGGCCACAATTACCTTTGAGCTGTGTAATGAGACCTCCAGGGTCTTGGCCTGTGCTAGGGCTCAAAAGGCACAAAAGGTTCATAGAAGGGTTGGGGCCCTCCAGGGTAAATTAGATTCCGGGGCCTCTGAGTGTGCATTTCACAGAGACCCACCTCTCTCCCCAGGCACAGGACGACCAGCTCTAGGATATAGGGCACCTGCAACTCTTCCGGATCTTTCCTGTCTGTGCCTTATCAAAGTATTCCCTGGGGGCCAATGGGACCATATCCCACCTGCACTCCATCTTCATGACTTTCACTTCTTTATGGGCTATGTGACCCGTACCACACCCTCCACCCCAAGGAAAAGCTGCCTCTCCTAACATGGCCAAAGGCACTGAATGGACCAGCAGCAGGTGCTGAATGGATTCCCAGCTCCCTCACTTACCAACTCTGTGACCTTGGGCAAAATTCCTTAACTCTGTGAGCCTCAATTTGCTCATCTATAAAACAGAGCTATAATCTGCTTGTTCCGGTTGATGCAAGAATGACAGATAACATGTAGAGAGAAATCGCACAAAGTAGTTGCCCAATAAATGGCAGAGATTTTTATTAGCCTACTAGAATGTAGGAATGTAATGTGGGGGGGAAATGCCAGACGAACAGGTCACTAGACAGGGGCATCATAAAAGCTGAGGCACTGGGATCGGGCTGTGATGGAGAAATAAGGAAGGGAGAAGCATACCAAGTGCTGGGAATAGCAGAAGCCAGGGCAGGAAGGTGGGAAGGTTTGAGAATAAAAGCCAACTTTTGTGTCCTGCTCACTAAAATGCCCAAAAATGGGGGGGGGGGGCAAATGCTTTCCGTGAGGTAACACATCCAATAACTCGCAATAACTCACTTTATAGAGAAGACACTGCAGCTTAAAGCATTTAATAAGCTGCCTTAGGTTGTGCGGTGGTGAGGGGAGGAGAAGGAATTCTCACCTGTGCATGATTAGCCTGGAGGCCAGGGCGGCTCCACTGGGCCCTGGGAAGAGAGGGTGGGGGTGCACGCCAGGGCCTGGGGCTGGGGTCCAGTAGACCATCCTTGAAAAAAACAAGCCAAGTGATCCTGCCCAGCAAGCCTGACCCAGGGAATAAAAAAGGCCCGAACAGGCAAAGCCAAACCGCAGTGGGACAAGTGCAGAGCAAAGCAAGAACACGATTACTGGGACATCAGGACAGTGGTTGCCTTTGGTGAGACTGAAAGAGGCTGTGACTAAGAGGGGGCCCTGGAGGCAGGATGGCTTTGTGTGTCCTGGATTATTCCCCACGATCTGTGTGCTGGCCGCAGGCCTTTCCTTTATAATTCTTTATTCAGCTGCATATTTATCTTAAGTGCACTTTTATCTATGCCTATTTCATGATTAAAAAGGTTTTTAAAAAGAAGAGGAAAAAAAAACCCCACAACAATAGGATTAAGGAAAGGGAGCCCAACCACAGAAAAAAGGTAAGACTTTTAGATTTAGATGGGATGGACGCTTTTTCACTTTTTCAGAGCTGCTGGGGAGACTCAAGAAGGGAAAGAAAATAGCTCCATACAGGCTCCAGGCCCAGGGTGGGCTCCAAGAGGCCGGCTGTGACCGCTGTGATTTTTGTATGTAGCGTAAAGTACTTTTATAGCAAGGAAATCCCCAAATGTTTAACAAATAAAGGGCAGTTATAGTCAATACTACTGAGTGGGGCGCCTCGAGGACAGGGGAGGCTGCCTTCAGAGGCCCGGGAGATGAGGCTGGAATCTCCTTTGGGCTTGTGCTGTGTGCTGTGGTCAATTGGGCCAGTCCACTGAGCTGGAGCCTCCTTCTAGACTCTTTCCAGAAAAGTCTATTAATATATCTCCCCCTCTGGGGCCTCAGAGCCAGCGCTGCCCTCCCTCCCTTCCCCCAGCAGGGTGGCGTCTGGGGGTGCTAGCATATCCTTTCCCCAAGCTCCTGCTGGCTTTCCCTCCTGAGATGGTGGCCAGCCAGGCAGCACATCCGTAGCCCTGGGGTTGGGGCGGGGGAGGGGGGTCTCCCAAGGCAGGAAGAGCCGTTCCAGGGGCAGCCAGGCCTGGGGTTCCGGTGCTCTCGCCTGACAAAATGCTGTCTCAGGGTTAGCTGCTCCAGGCTGCGCTCGTGCCAGAGAGTTGTGAGTTCCCAGCATTTTCACCCTGACCGGTGGGAATCAGGAGCTGCCAGACACCCAGAGAGGAGAAAAGAAGCCTCTGGCTACTTAGAAACTGAAAGAGGGAGGAAAAGGACCTCATAAACAAAGTTCAAAGACAAATGACACAGGAGGAGAAAATATGTATTTGCATCATATGTAAAATGTAAAGGATTTGGATCCTGAATCTATAACAGAAAGAAAAAAGAAAAAAAAGATAACCCAATAGGCAAAAGATAGGGAGCAGAAATTTTCAAAAGAAAATAAAATGCTCCGTAAATATACAAAAAGATGTTTAATCTTTCCAGTAATCATAGGAAATGCAAGTAACACCAATGAGATATTATCTTTTTCTCTATCAGTTTAGGAAAATAAAAATAAAAAGACTGGTAATACACAGTGCTAGGAGGAATGAGAGAAAAAAAATCAGTTTAAAAGTAAATTGGGACTGTCTTTCGTGGGTTAATTTAGCAATAGTTACCCAATGCTTAATGATACCTAAATTTCAACCCAGCAATTCCTCATCTGGGAAAATATTGCATAAAAACACTTGCACAAGCTCACAAAGATGGTTTTGCAAAGACATTAATGCAACTCTGTTTGAATTAGCAAAAAAATTAGAGATAGCCTGAGAGCCCATCAATAAGTTTGCTCTAATAAGTTATGGTCCCTCACATCGAGAATCTCATTTATTACAAGAAACTTCCATGGTATTATGCTGCTGAGTGACAAAGCAAGTCATGAAGGAATACGTAGAAGGGGATCCCAAATTCGTGGAAACAAAACAAATCAATGCTGAACAATGTGAGAGAGAACTGAGCTTTGCAAAGCAGAGCCGAAAGGAGGTGGCTGGGACAGGACAGACATTCACTTCTTACTTAGATATTCTGTGTTGTCTTAATAGTTTTCAGCAAATATGTATTATTTGATATCCTAGAAATAAAAAAAAAAAATTTTAAATAAAATGATATAATCTTGAGAGAGCTGGCCAAAGCTCTCAGCTGTAGGTGACTTTGTTGGTGTCTGGGAGAAAGGGTGGGAAGCGGAGGGAGGTGATGGATTATGGGCAGGAACGGGGCGGTGCTTCAGTCTTTCCATCCCCTTTGAGCCGCGTCTGGCTCCTTCTGCAGGACAGTGGTCCATCTCCCCGCCTCAGAATCCCCTAGAGGCTCAGAGTGCGGCCCTCAGTGGGGAAGCAGGCCGCCCGCCCTCCTCTGCGGGGCTCCTCCAGGTTGCATCATTCTGAAACGCAGACCACTGGCCTCCGCTTCCCGCCCTGAGCCAGCCGGCTCCCCAGCGCCGGCCTCTCCAGCCCTCTTTCCCCACCTGGCCGAAACTTCTTGCCCTGCTGCGGCAGGCCTCGGCCTCGGCCTCGGCTTTCGGTTCCCCATCCCAGATCGGTGGCCAGTCCATCCTCTCCACCAGATGAACCCCACTCACCTTGAAGGTGCCCAGGCACCTTGTGCCCTTGGCCCTGCTTCCATCAATACCCTGGCCTGCCATCTTGCCACTGCCTTGGAAGGCGAGGATCAGGCCTTATTTACAGGGAAAGAGGATGCGTATGTAGACGCGAGGGGCGGCAGTCTACTTCTTGGAGGTTACAGGTTCCTCCGCAGGGCCCACAGTCAACATGGTGCTTCTCCTGCGTAGGCGGAGAGCCCAGCCATGAGTGACTCAGGCGGGGCAGGGAGACACGGAACCATTGTCCTCTGCTTCCCTCAAGGCGGCCTTCCTTGGAGACCGCTGCACCCTGGGCTGGCCAACGCGCTGCCCCTCGGAGAGCCAGCAACTCCTCACGCGGCCCCTCCTTGGCCGCCAGGCCCTGCAGCCCGCACTTTACCGTAGGAGTGGGAGGCGACATCTGACTCTTCCCCTAGGGTGGTGAACACTGACTTCCCCACAGAGCCGCCCTGCACAGACCAACACGCCTCCTCACCTCCCTGCTCTAGTGGTTCCCAATTTTCTTAAAATTTGTTGACATTTTTTAAAAAATTGCAACAATACTTGTTGTCTTAAAGTTCAAACAGTGGGGAAGCATATAAAGTAAAAGTTGAAAACCCCCACTCCCCCTTTCACTCTCCAGAGATACGCCCTCCCCTCCCTCCCCACCCTTAACAGTTTAGAGTAAACCCTTCCAGATTTTTTGCCTGGATGGAATGCACAGAAAAGCCTTCTTCGTACACATCCCACTGTAACCAGAATGCTTCCCATTTCCCACTGCCTTCTTAGCCGGCTCCTCAGCCTGGGGAGACCTGTCTTGTCTGGCACCTCTCACTTTTTTCTCTCTTTCTTCAACAACTGCCCACCGAACATCTGCCCTGGGCAGGTGGTGGGAGGACAGAGAACCAGACAGACAGACTCCAAGCTGCGAAGAGCCTGAATTCTGATGGGGAAGACACTGAGTAAACGACGGAGACACTCTTGAATGTCGCTAAGGGTTTATTTCTCTCTCTAGTCAGACCCTCCCTGGCTGTCTCCAGGCCTGTCCCTCTGACTTTGCAAATCCTCTCCCATCCCATAAGCCCAGCTCTCCCTCATTATCCCAGCTCACCTGGATCTCTCTCCTCTCCCAAATTTCTTCACTACTTACTAAGTTGTGCTCTGTGTTTTATTTTTTCACTGTGTAGTCACGGTTGTCCTATGAGAGTGTCAAGCACCTATAAGAAGCCCCTACGACCAGATTTTGTTACACAGAGTAAAGTCCATTAGTTAAATGTCATTTAATTATCACAACTCTACAAAGTTTGTTATGGCTGTTTAACATCTGAGGAAACTGAGGCACAGAAAGGTCCAATGCCTGGCTCAAGGTCACACACGGATTGGCATCCCAGTCTGCCTGAGTCCAACGTCATGGATAATTTGGCAACCCCCACCACAGAAATGGGGATCGATCCCCACAACCACGATGACGTCCACCTTGGGTTTCCCAAGGCAGCCCTGGTTTCCAGCCTTCTGAATGCATGACGTCTGTTCTCTGTGCCCTGTGTAGGCTAAATAGTGTGGCTTATAAAAGAGACGGGGTGTGGACGTTGTGGGCGCCCCACGCTTTGCCAGTCTCAGGAAGAGGAGAAAAGGGGTCTGTGAGCAGAAGAATTGCCAGGTTGAGAAGAAGGAGTGGGAGGTGGGGGGCTGGAGGGAAGGGGCGGCCTCTGGGCTCTGCCCGAACTGCCAAGCCACCAGGCGTGTTTTGACACGTTGTGCTCAGGGGAGGGTGTAATTATTTTCAGTAAGGGCTTCCTAACGTATCATTAATGGATCGCTTCCCGCCCGCTGCAGAAGGAGGTTGCTTGGAGACTGGGTGAAGGGGCACGTTCTCCAAAGGGCTGCATGAGAATCTAGAGAAAGCTGGATGGTGGCCCAACCCCACGCAGCCCACCCTCTCCCAAGCCCCTCCTCCCCACCAGCAGACTCTGAGGAGCCAGGCGTTCCCTTTTTTGTGCTCTCGTCCACAGATGGACGGGTCCCAGTCATCTGGGTCCTGAGTTACCTTTTACTAGTTTTTTTTTTGGTATGTGCTTTTCAAAATATCAGTACTTTTTTTTTTTTATAGTAAAGTTGATATGCGTTCACCGATGTACGTTAACATTTTTTTATTTTTTTAATTAAATTTATTGGGGTAACATTGGTTAATAAGAGGTGTACAACTTCATAATACAACATCTGTATATTCCATTGGGTGCTCACCACCCGGAGTCCAGTCTCCTTCCGTCCCCATGTATTTCACTCCCTTCACGCTCTTCGTTCTCCCCTTACCCCCGTCCCTTCTGGTAACCCATACTGTTGTCTGTATCTATGCATTTGTTTGTTTGATTATTGCCTTTTGTTTTATATCTCACAAATGAGTGAAATCATACAGTTCCTGATCTTTTCCATCCAACCTATTTCATTTAACATGATACTCTCAAGATACACCCATGTTGTCTCAAATGACAATATTTCCTCTTTTTTTTATGTCTTAGTAGTATTCCATTGTATATATATATACACCTCATCTTCTTTATCCAGTCATTGGTCAGAGGACATTTTGGTTGTTTCTATGTCTTGGCCACCATGAATAATGTTGCAGTGAATGTGGCAGTACATATATCTTTGCACATAAATATTTTCAAAATTTTCAGTTAGATACCAGAAGAGGGATTGCTGGGTCATGTCGTAATTTTTAATTTTTTGAAGAACCTCCATACTGTTTTCCATAGTGGCTGCACCAATTTACATCCCCACCAGCAGAGTATGAGGGCTCCTTTTTCTCCACATCCTCTCCAACACTTGTTATTTCTTGTCTTATTGATAATAGCCATTCTGACAAGTGTTAGGTGGTATCACGTGGTTTTGATCTGCATTTTGTTAGCTAGTGAAGTTGAGCATCTTTTCATGTACCTCTTGGCCATCCATATGCCTTCTTGAGAGGAGTGTCTGTTCAGGTCCTGTGCCTATTTTTTAATCAGATTGTTTTTTATTGTTGTTGAATTGTATAAGTTCTTCATGTATTTTGGATATTGGCCCCTTATCAGGGGTATCGCTTGCAAATATCTCTTCTCATTTGATTGCTTGCCTCCTTTTAGCATGTTTCTTGGATGCAATGGGTTTATCCATGCTGCCGTGTCATGAAGCTGTGTGTCTCCTCTTCCTGAGGGGCTGCAATGGCCTTTTGGGGGGACTGGTAGAGCATAGTTACCTAATAGAAGGGAAAGAGAGGAAGCTTCAAAATCAGAACAACCCCAGACACCAACCCCTCCAGCTGGGCAGCTTTTGGCAAAGTGTTTAACCTCTCTGAGTCCAGTTCTCCATCCATAAAATGGAGATCGTGCCACACACTTTGCAGGGATTTTGGAAGGATTAGAGCTAATGTTTGAAAAAAAAGTCTTGTCTACAGCCATGCCACCCTGAACACGTCCGATCCCATCTGATCTCGGAAGCTAAGCAGGGTCGGGCCTGGTTAGTACTTGGATGGGAGACCACCTAGGAAGACCAGGTGCTGTAGGCGAAGGAAAGAAGGAAGGAAGGAAGGAAGGAAGGAAGGAAGGAAGGAAGGAAGGAAGGAAGGAAGGAAGGAAACAAGCTAAAACAAAATATGTGCTCAATAGATGATGTTCCTTAGACTTATGTGGATTTTCATTCATTCATTCAATAAACACTGCCTGAGCCAGGCACCTTTATTGGCACTCAGATGCATCAATGAACACAAGAGGTGATTCTCCATCAAAAGAAGACTGGTAGAGTAAGCCGTAGTCCTTGCAAACTCTAGAACAACATTTCACCTTTGAAAAGCACAAAGAGCTGTGTACTGATGTGGAATTAACTAGGAATGAAAATCACAGAACAGACTAAAGAAACACCCGCAAAATAGACACCCGCAAACAAGGTTGTGGGTGTGGAGATGCCAGCAAAAGCAAGGCAGCCAGCCCTGGAAAAAGGGGAAGAGGGCTCATTAAGGCTGAATATTTTATAACCAATGTTTATCATATATTATATGAGTAATTTTTAAATAGACCAAAGAAATTTTTATATTTAAATGGTGAGTTAAATAAAGGGAGCGTCATTATTCCCACTTTGTAGATGAGGAAAATTGAGTCTTGGGGCAATTGAAGGACAATGACCACGGTAGAGCTGGGCCCAGGACTTCAGGCCCCTTTCCCCAAGTGCCTTTGATGGGTGCAGCTGGGAGAGGCACCTTAGGAACATGCCTGGGGCTTTGGCTCATCTGAGCCTTGAATTCAACCATTGCAGGAACAGTTAAAGAGCTGAGTCTTGACTTGAGTGGCAGCCTAAGGCTTGTGTCTTCTATCACCTGCAGCACCTGGCTCAAGGCTACATCTCAGCCTCTGGCACCTGGTAGGGCAGAGAAATCTCTCCCATGCTATAGAAGAGGACACTGAGGCCCAGAGAGGTTACGTGATTTGCTAAAATCTCAAGCTCTCGGCCTAGTGCTCATAACTTCGCATTTCCACTGAGGAGTAAAGGGCAACCCCTTAAATCACTATGACTGAAGCTGGCCAAATTGACCAGGTGCAGATGACCTCAGAGAAATGTGAGGCAAAGGTGCAAAGAAAAAAGAAGAGCAGGAGAGCCCAGGTGGAACCTGGGGCAGCTTCGAGTCTGCCAGTGTGACTTCAGACAGGCTGAGGAATTATGGGGTGGGTACAGGTGAGGGAAAGAAGGTCCCCAATAGGCAGAGGCCTCTGGAGGGGCCAAGAGGTGTCCAAGTGGCTGTGTTAGCCCAGCCCTGGCAGTAAAGCGCTGAGTCCCCGGGGGGCAGAGAGGCTGCCCTGAACACTCTCCCCTCCCCACCAAAGTTAGTCAGGCTCTCAGAGAACACAAGGATGATGGTGTAAGTCCCAAGGCCCAGGAATCAGGGGTCCAGGGCTGCAGGCCTGAGAACCAGGGGTACTGACATCTGAAGGCAAAGATGATGTCCTAGCTCAAGCTAATTCACACTTCCTCTGCCTTTTTGTTTTATTGGGGTCCTCAGTGGATTGAATGTCTCCCACCCACATTAGTGAGTATGATCTTCTTTACCCAAATGCTCATCTCTTCGAGAAACACCCAGAAATAATGTTTTACCCGTTATCTGGGCATCCCTTAGCCCAGTCAAGTGGACACATAAAATTAACCATCACCCCACCTACCCCAACTTTGAGTGGTGGGCCTAGTTCCCCAGGGCCCTGTCCTCCCCCACCCCCATCATTGCTGCTCGTGGAGTTGCAGGGGGCTAGATACAACCAAGAAACCCCCGGAACTTTTTTCCTCCCAGGGCCCAAGATCTAGATCCTTCTTCTCTGAAAGATGGACCCTCACCCAGGGGCCTGCTCCTCTGGATGGCAGGGAGCCCGTGCGACTCCATGTGAGTTGCAGGGGACAGTCTCGGAGCAGAGCCCCAGCAACCAACTTAAAAAAAAAAAAAAAACTTACTACAAGTTTATTTTTGTAGACCTGCTGCTAGAATTAATTGGTAAGTGTAATGTTGATTTGATTTTTAATCCCAATTTTGAGGTCTGAATTTTACTATAGGAAATTCAGTTGATTCTTTTGTGCTCTTTGATTATTTGGCCGGCTCCATACTGTACTTAAACACTGACCAATGATCTGAACATTAGGAAACAAACAACAGAGTTGAGAGGGCAGCCTACAAAATGGGAGAAGATAATTGCAAATCATATATCAGATAAAAAGTTAATATATAAAAAACTCCTACAACTTAACAGTAAAAAAACCAAGTAACTTGGTGTCTAAAATGGGAAAATAACTTGAATACACATTTCTCCATAGAAAATATATGAATAGCCAAGAAACCTATGAAAAGATGCTCGATTATTAGAGAAATATAAGTCAAAACCACAGTCAGAAATGATCTCACACCCATTAGGACAGCTACAATTTTTTAAAAAGAAAGAAAGAAAAGGACAAGAAGTATTAGTGAGGATGTGGAGAAATTGGAACCTTTGTGGCACTGCTGGTGGGAATGTAACTATGGAAAACGACACGGAGGTGCCTCCAAAAATTAAAACTAGAACCGCTGTCTGACCCAGTGATCCCACCTCCAGCTATATATGCAAAAGCATTGAAAGCAAGGCCTTGAGAAATTTGCACACACATGTTCATTGCAGCTTTATTCACAATAGCTACGAGGTGGAAATAGCTTAAATGTCCATCGACAGAAGGATGAATAAATAAAATATGGTATGTGTGTGGAAGGGAATATTATTAAGCCTTAAAAAAAAAGGGAAGGAAATCATGTCACATGCCACAACACGGATAAACCTTAAGGACATCATGTTGAGTGAAACAAGCCAATGACAAAAGGACACATATGTATGATTCCACTTACATGGAATATCTAGAGTAGTTGAAATCATGGAAACAGAAAGTAGAATAGTGTCTGCAGGGGCCGGGGGAGGGAAATGAGGAGCTGTTGCTTAATAGGTATAGAGTTTCAGTCATGTAAGAGGAAAATGTTTTAGAGATCTGAGATGAAACAATGTGAGTATAGTTAACACCACTGTACTGTAAGCTTAAAAATGGCTAAGAGGGTAAACTTTTATGTTATGTGCTTTTGTATCACAATAAAACAATTAAAAACAAACTGACCAATGAACACATGCTAAAATCTTTAGTGGATAGCCCATAATTGCTTGTTGGAGTCTGGTGCTCATTTTTACCAATATGCACACTGCTTTGGTTATATATTCAAAGCCCTACAGCCAGCTTTTACCTCCATTCCCATCACCTGCTACACTTTGAAGACCCTAACTTTCTCTAACCCCCGTCCTGATCTAGCATCTTTTAAGGGGTCTTACTTCTTACCCAGCTCTGAGAGGGCCACATGTCCCCAGGGGAGCCTGGTACTGGGCAGGACACACAGTAGACCAGCAGCTAAGGCCTGATGCCTGGCTGAGGGCCTGGGAGCCTGAGGGACGTGGGCTCCGGCAAGACAGGCAGCTCTGCTCAGGTCTGGAAAGGGCCCTGAGATGTCAGAAGCCAGGGGGTGCCCGGGGCCCCTGACACACTTGTCAAGAGGGAAAAGCCCTCCAGCCAGTCAGGGAGGTGACCCTGGGCAGGAGCCCCTGGATCTCGACCTTGGCTGCACATTAGAATCTCACCATTAAATTATATCCATAGTTTTTGAAGCTCCAGAGGCGATTCCCATATGGGGTCAAGATTGAGAACTGCTACTCTAGAGAATGGACTCATGTGTGCTCCCTAGGGGCCAAGGCTTGGGCTCGTCCTCATTGGGGGCTCCAGCCTAGGATCGGGACACCCTCTCCAGCCCCCACAACGAGGCTGGAGAGTCCAGCTCTCACCTGCACCTGACCTTTGTCCAGAACTGGCAGGCGGGCACTAAGGGTCCCGCCTGGAATTCCAAGGCTGTCACACGTTCCCCGTCACCCCACCCGGGAGCCAGGGGTTTTACATCATGTTCAGGGCCCTGAGTCACTGTGAGTATCTCTGGCAATGGCCAGAGAGAGGCAAGCACTCGGCAGGAGGGAGGAGGCTGCGAGCACAGCCAGGCTCCCAAGTCCCCTCTCTCTCAGCAGCCCCATAAACAGGACCAAGCTATTTTAGGGGAATAAGATCAAATGCGGGTATCAGTTCCCCCAGCTACTTTTGACTCAGTGCTTCAGGTTATTTCTGTGAGGGTGCAAGCTGGTGACACCCCACGTCACCAAGCACTCTGCGTCTGAAATTAAATGTGCGTCTGCCTGGAAGAACGGGTGTGAATTCCTATAGGATAGACGGTTGCCTGGCAACTGCAGTGTCAAGGCCAAAACACAGGCCAGGACAGGATGGGCGCGGAGGAGCTCAGGTTTGCAAAGTGCCAACTCAAGCCCATGACAGTCTCAAGGGTCTCCAATCTGCCAGACCCTGATATTTGCCCAGGACAACAGTGGGCCTTGGCCACACACGGAGCAAACACAGTGTGGAGCTAAGAATCTCGAGCCTCAGGGAGCTTTGTGGCCTCAACCTGTGCCAGGGCCCTGCACCTAATTTTGAATAGTAATTCTGTATTATTTTTCTTAAGGAAATGCCCTCACAAATTGTGTAAGTTTTAGGACCTCCCCAAACCTGGAGCAACCACTGACTTCTTACCATAACAAAAGAGAAAAATGTACTTCTGCCTATCCGAAGCAAATTCATTTATAATAAACTCCACCAGTGAAAATTCCACTGAACAAAGTCTTGGTCAAGTACCCAGTTAAAATCAGTTCTATGGATGTGTTTGGGAACTGGCAGCCACCGAGGTCGACCCATTTTTAAGATGGAGAAACTGAGGCTCTGAGAGATAAGACAGTTTGCCTTTCAGAGAGCTACAGCAGAACCTCCAGCTTATCAGCAGGCACCCCTTTTCTGCTTCCGCCCCCAGCCCCTGGAGCTGGTAATAATGGACCTGTGATTATTTTGAAGAACATGCCTGAGAGGTGAAACACACAGAGCACAAAGTGGCATTTTTATTATTCTTGTGATGTCATCACTTTGAGAAGCTTATCTGTACACACATCTCCCCCCCCCCAACAACAAAGTCAGCTTCAAAAAAGACAGCCCTGTAACAAACTGTTTGTTTCATGAGTTGCTTAGCAAGGAGAGGCATCTGCTCTCCAGATTCTAAAACCGTAGGTGTCGTGGGCAGTGAAGGCTCCCAGGTCTCGCTGGCCTGGGCCAGACCGTGGTGTCCGGGGGCCCAGGGTGGGGGGGTGGTGTCCAAAGGAGGAAGCCGAAGCTGGGGCCAGCTAGGGAGGCAGAAGAAGGCTCGAAGCCTCCTCTTCTCCAACCCTGGCCCAACCCCAGTGTTTTCTAGAATCTTCTACTCCAGCCTCCCCACCCTTGCCCACAAGCTCACTGCCTGAAGTGTCATTACCTCCCTCATGCCGATTCACCCATTCTCCAGAAAATGAGACCTGGAAAGGATCTTAGACATCGTCCAGGCCAGTGGCTTTTCTGATGAAACTTCAAGGCTCTGATATACTGAGTCTGTAGGCCACATGCTGCTGGCTGCTTAGGTTTTTCCAGACCACCAGTCTTATGGTCCCTAGACCAGCAGCATCAGCATCACCTGGGAACTTTGTAAACAAGCAAATTCTCAGGTACCACCCCTGACACCTCCTAACTCTGGGACTTCAGCCAGCAATTTGTGTTTTAACAAGCCCCCTGGGTGATTCTGATGCACCTAAAATTTGAGAACCGCTACACTGAACTCTAAACTCCATGATAGCAGCGATCCACCTGCTTGTTTCCAACTTTCTTTCTGAACGCTTAAGCAGAGCTCCAGAAAGATAGTAGATGTTCAGTAAAGGTTTGTTGAATGACTACTAATTCAAGCTAGAGTGTAACAGCTGGAAATGGTTTTGTAGATCTCTATTTATGTTTGCATTTTAGCAGAACTTTAAGGAAAGTGCAAACACCATGGAGGGTCAAGAGCAAACGTTTCTCTGGTTGAGGTGATCTGTGGGCCGCAGCGCATGTGTATGGAGCCCTGCCTGCTATATCTGAGGACAGCTAGCTTTGGGAATGGGGGGGTTCCTTTATTCTCATGCTGTCTTTAGTCATCTAACCTCTTTTATAAAAATGGTCCTCTTGGTCTTCTGAGAACTAGAGCCACTGAAAGAGCAGGAAGTGAAGAGATGGCTCATCACAAACTGGAGACTAGCCTGGGACTTGGAGGACACCCTGTCAATTTTTGGAACAGGGGAGCTGATGGTGGATGTGTCATTTACTCCCCAGCTGATCCACAGCTGAGCTCTGGGCCGGCGCCGCTGTTTGCCATGTGCTCTGTCTTTCTGGTCTGCTCACCGGCTTCCAGGCGAAGCTGTGGTGGATTCAAAAGGGGAAGCCAGGCCAGCAGGGTCTGATGGCTTCTCCCACTGGTCTCTGTCTGGGCCCAGCAGAAAAGGTTTCAAAAAAGGGCCCTTTGTCAACAACAGACATCTCCCGGGCTCCTGGGCTGTGCCCTGTTAAGGCAACAAGCATGTGCTGTCCTCACGTACTCCGTGCCGGTTCCCTCTGTGTATACCAGGCGGATTGGATACACTGCAGGGCTCAGGACGCAGGCCCCATCACTTTCGAAGGGGCAGTCTGACTGTCAAGGGCAAATGCAGCCCCACAAAGCTGTCTGAGCAGCGCTTAATGAAAAGGCAACGAGGGCTCTGAGGGCTGGCCCAGCGCAGAAGGGTCAGCTCAAGCTGAAGGACTGCTGGAGACAGGCGCTGGGAGAGGATGGGACTAGGGTGTGGAGCTAGGACGTCCCCCCGCTGCACCCCAAGAAGGCAGGCCTTGGAAGGCTACACCGAGAAGGTCTCGTGGAAGTGGGGGCTGCAGAGAGCTAGGTTGGTCAGATCACTCTTGGGGAGGCATGACAATTGTCTCCACTGCCTGCATGCTTTCAAACTCATTGGGATTAACCAGAGAGCACACAGCGTAAATACCATTCCTTCCAAAATCCCCCAAATTGCCAACCATCTCTGAGCCCAGCTACTGGCCAAAATTTTTTGAACAATATTCAGCACAACTCTTCTCTCTGCATTTGTCATAGCAAGATTCTCCCTCGATGTTCCGTAAGGTCATCGTGTGGGGGACGGGGGTGAAGGGGCGTGCGAGGGGTGGGAAGAGGCAAGGAGAGGGCCTTGGGAATACGTCTACACAAATAACTTACTATTTTAGTTTCACTACTGGACGAAAAGCCAAATATCAATTAAACTTTTCTGAAGAAAAAAAATAGATGTATTAATCTCTGCTTGATCTCTCTGTTGGCATGTCTGCCCTTTGCTGTCCGTGAGGTTGTGTGTGGGTGTGAATGTCCGTGCGTGTCCATGAGAAGTGTTTTATAGTGTGTGCGGAACACATACCACTTACACATATATTTTCACGTTCAGATGATATGGGGATCTTTCAAAAATTATAACACTGTTTTATTAATCCAACCTCAGAAATGACTGGACTTAGCATTTTTGTGGGATGGGATGGTGAGGCACGTCTCCTCCACATGCCATCTCCCATGAGGACAGAAAAGAACATCATACTTTATTTTATGACCAACAGGTCATTCGTCTATATCTGCTCTTTAAAGCCACTGAGGACATTTTGCCAATCACTAGGAGAAACTGAATAAACAGAGCCAAACAGTGTCAGCTCTCTGCGGCTGAGTAATTATGAGGAATTCCTCTTTAAATAGAAGTTTAAGTAAATATAGAAAGATCACTTTACAGAGGCAGTTCACAGAGAGATGGGGGTGGGGGCAAATGCGAGACCCCTTCTGGGTCAAGGAGATGATGAAGATGAGATTATGGAGAAACGAGAATTGGGAGACGTGTCTTCCGTGGCGCACACCCACCTAGCTGGAGAGCCACTGAGCCAGCCACACGCAGCACTGCGTCCATCTTCCTGTTGGCGGCTTTCAATTTCAGATACTTCATTCATAAAAATGGCTCCTGTTCTGGACCTGGGACCAAAACCCTGGCCCTGAAGATTCATACTCTCTCTGGACCTGCCCCGCTGGGTGTCTGCCTGTCCTTTTTGGTCATTGCTAAGTTTTAGCGGAGAGATGGGATGTGGATACCAGGAAGACCTTGGGAGCTCAGCTGGACACACCAAAAGAAGTCATTGTTAATGCTGAATAATTAACAGTACTGTTTAGTGCTAGGTAAAGAATGGACAAGGCAAAGGAAACCATGGGTATGCTAGCCTGGGAGGCAGAAGGCCTTGGAAGCCGATGCCAGTTTGTATAGACAGGGGAGCTGGAGAAGGCATTCCAGGTGGGGGATACCAGGTAAGCAAAGGCACAGAAGCTGGAAAAATGTCAGGTGGAGGTGGAGGGCAAGACTAGAGCTGTGTGACTGGGACAGGAGCTCGTTGGGAGCACTAGGAATAGTGCCAGAGAGGCAGGGGCAAGCTCTGCAGCACTCGGAGCGTGAAACGGAGTAGCCCCATCCTGACGTAGGACAGAGGGACTCAAAGCACTAACCATACCCCATCACCCACTAGGGAAGCAATTTTTGGGCATCTCTGCTGGCAGCTGTTGGGTGCTGGTGTCCCGTTTGGGACAAGCCTGACAAGTCCCCCCTGATAAGCCCCACATGGTGCAGGCAGCACTGTTGGAAACCCCCGGCTGGCTGAATCTGGTGGGTGACATGAACTAGCAAAGAGCATTCCCCCACCCAGCAAACAGTTCTGAGCCCCCACATGGCAGGCACTGGGCGGAGTGCCGGGAGGCACAGACAAATCAGCCCCTCACCCCTGGAGCAGAAAAGACACATTAAAAAGGGCTTCTGCTAGGAGCTGGGGCTGGAATGGGGGGGCAATGCCAGGTAGAATTCCCCAGCCTTAACCCCAGAAGTCACCAAGGGATCTGTTGAACACGCCGGGCCTCCACATTGTGATCAAGCAGATCCAAATTACACCGCTTGTGTAAATGCAAACTCTAAACCCCTACAGCCTCCGGGTCCCCACAGAGGAGCCATGCTGACTCCCCCGGGAAGCCCGCCGGAGTCCCGGGAGTGGCATGCAGGCTCCGCCGGATGATCCCTGTGCCATCTCCTGCCCTGGACCTCCACTTTCTCAGCCCAGCACTATTATGTAAAATTCTCTTTCGGATTTCAAACATAAGCAAAGTTAAAAGCATTTTACAGGGAATACCTGTTTCCCCACCACCTAGACTCTCCGTGAACACATCACTGCACACCGGTTTTCTCATTCACCTGTCACCCTCTCTCCATCCGGCTTTTCAGTACTTGTTTCAAAGTAAATTGCAGCATCAGTTCATTTTCTCCCTAAATACTTCAGTGTGCTCATCATTCACTGGAATTCAATATTTGTTTAAAGTGTGTTTTCTTTCGAACACTATAAAATATATATTCAATAAACTGCACGAAACTTAAGTGTACATTTGCTGAGTTTTGACAAGTGAATACACCATGTAACCCAAACCCCAGCAAGATATAGAATGCAAGCAGAAAACTCCCTCATGGTAGCCTCTGCTTCTTAACTGAGACACGTGGCTACATTCATACTGCAGGCTTTGCCAGCTGCACCCCACAAAAGCCTGACAAGTCCCCACTGATAAGCCCTACATGGTGCAGGCTGCTGCCACCAAGGAAGTATGATGACCTGTCACCCCTTGTGTGAATGCTCTGTGGTCCCCTCTCAGGATTTCAAATTCCTCACAGGTCATGGCAACAGGAAGAGTCACCACCTTTACGGCCAGAGCAGAAGTGATCCACACTGTGGAATACTAAGGTACAGTCCGAGTCACTCCTGCACACAGAGCAGTAGGTCTGGAAGGCGTCTGACAGGATGTGTGCTCAAGTAAGGTTTTGAGGAATGAATAGGAGTTCGCAGGATAAAGGTGGGGAGGGCATTCCATAACAGGTGTGATGTCTCAGAGGTGTCAGCCACAGAATCCTGGAGAACTCTAAGGAGACAGAATGGCTGGAATGTGGGTGGACGGGTTGGGGGAAGAAGTTGGGAGGAGGTAAGGACAGTGGCTAAGATGAAGGAAGGGCCAGCCTGCTTAAAGAAGACTTTATTCTAAGAGCAGTGGGGATCCCTAGGGAAGTATTAGGAAGAGAAGTGGCTCCTGGCTCCTAGGTTTCAAACTTTCCAGTGGTTGCATGGAGGAGGATTTGGAGGGAGATGAGAGAGAAAGCAGGAAATTCAGTTAAGAGATTGTTGTAGGGTCTGGGTGAGAAATGATGGTGGCCTGGACCAGGCTGGTGGAGGGAGGTGGGGAGAACCACCTCTAGGTGGTTCTCGAGGACTAGAGGCTTAGGTGGTGAGATAAAGCAGGAGCTTAGTTGGGGGTGGAACAGGAAGGAGTCCAGGACAAGGCAGAAGCAATTCCTGGATGAAGCCTTGCTTCCTGAGACAGGCAAAACTAGGTGGGAGAACGGCAGCTTGGGTGCAAAGGGTTCGGATGTGTCTGTGGGACACCCAGGGTAAGGTTCAGTGAGCATCTGGAGGCAGGGGGCTGGAGCTCAGAAGAGAGGTCCAGATTAGAGGTTAGAATCAGAGTACAGACAGTATTTGAAGGTTTGGAGTAAGTCACTCTTGGAGTGAGCACAGGCCCCAGAGGACCCTGCATTCACGACAAGTGGCAGGGGAAACTGAGGTGTCCATCAGAAGGAGAATCAGGGGAGGGGACATTCTGGAAGCCAAGGCAGGAGCCAGAGGAGGGGATGATCCATGGCATCAATATCACCAGAGATTCCGATGCGAGAGCCTGAGAAGTGGTCACTGAATGATGACAAGGTAAAGCTGAGGGTCACGGCCAGGTAGGGTCAGTGGAGATGCGGATCTTCCAGTTTGGCCTGACCTGTAGAACTAGTCCTGCCCAGCAGCTACCACCCATCATCACCCACACTACTTCCTGCCAGGCAAGTAGTTGTCTGGATAGTGGCATGTGGGGAGACTGTCCAGCCAGTGCTGGACAGTGGAGCAGAAGCAGGTAGAGACCCAGGACACCACCCACCCCCGCACGTCTGACTTAAACTTTAGGCTTGAGGGACAGATGTGTGATGAGCCTTTACTCCTACTGGAGCAGAAGATGCTACTTCACTTACCTGGTTGGGTCGCCAGGTAAGGTGGCTGCCCCTTACCTGCAGAAGAGACCAGGTGTGTCGGCAGCCACGTCAGGTGAGTGACGTGTCCTCTGGCAGGAGCTGGGGGAGGGGCAGGCACGTGGGAGAAGGCACCCTTCGCCTGGAGACAACTTAGGCTCGAAGGCGGAGGTGCTTAACTAGCTAGAGCCTCTGCAGTGGGTCCCGGGCACCAGTGTTGTCAAAGCTCCCAAGTGATTTGGCCCTGCCAGGGTGTTAAACCACTGGACGGGAAAAGCCGGTGGAGGGCTCCGTGCATAGTTTAGGTCAGTAACTGAAGCAACAGAACCCTGAGAAGAAGCTGGACTCGGAGGGGCCGAGTGGCTGCACTGCGAGGTCAGCCTCTCCTTCCCAGTGTGGCTCTTTCCTCCTGCTCTGCCCTCAAAGGCCTGGCTTTGTCCCATCCAGGAAGGGCCGCCCCCTCCGACCCCCCGCAAGGCCCACCCATGACCCTGCCTCCCCTTTGCCACTGCGGAAGCAGGCCTCCAGGCAACTCCAGCACTTCTAGAAAACCACCCTGCTGGGGCTCCCATGTGAGCCAAGGTCACCACCTGTGGCGGGTCCACAAATCAACCCCGAAGCCCCTCTCCCGTGTCAGGAAGGCGGGGGATGGTGGGAAGGCTTCTCAGCCTACATCTGTCCTTGGATTAAGCCAGAGCAGGGAGCGGGCAGTCTCCTGGGGTCACCACAAGTTTGGGAGGCCAGCAGACATGGCAGGTTGGAGCTCAGGAGAAAGCCGGGGAAGGTCAGAGTCCTCGTGGTGGCCCTATTTCCTGGAGGAGAGCTTCGGGGAAGGCAAGGGAGCCGTTTATCTGCTGGGAATCTGGAGGCTGCAGGCAGGACCAGGATCCAGCCCAGCCAGCCTCAGGGCAGGGTGGCCCTAGCACCCCTCCCAGGAGGAACTTCCTCTGGAATGATGACCTTCCTGTGACCTGTGACCTCTTCTTGGCCTCTTGCCTAACAGGTCCTACAGAGACAGGCTAATCTAATCTCCCCAGTAGGAAATGAGAACTCTACAGGGAGGTTAGGTGACATTCCCAAGGTCACAAAGCACAAGGCGGTTCTAGAGTCCAGGGCTCCTGTCACCTGCTCCCAGAGAGGTTTAAATGTATCACATGAATCATTTCATAGTCGAATGAATACTGAGCATCGATTCTGTGCCCTGCCCTCTCTTCTAAGCTGATTGAGGGGGAAGGCATGTATGTGTGTATGTGGCCCAGGAGCCACCAGCTGGACTGGGGAGATCCCTCTTCACACACAAAAAAACAACCAAACGCCTCGAAGGAGGCCTGCATGTGGCACCTGAGGGCACTCTGCAGTACACCCTCTCCTGAGTTCACAGAGGGTTGGCTGGGAGTGGGGGGCAGGGGGCAATGAGGAGACTCTTGCAAATTCAGTGGTGTCTGCTCGGACTAGACTTGGTGAGAGGCAGGTAGACCTGGTGAGCAGTGAGGCAGACAGGACACCACCCACCCCCGCACGTCTGACTTAAACTTTAGGCTTGAGGGACAGATGTGTGATGAGCCTTTACTCCTACTGGAGCAGAAGATGCTACTTCACTTACCTGGTTGGGTCGCCAGGTAAGGTGGCTGGCTGCCCCTTACCTGCAGAAGAGACCAGGTGTGTCGACAGCCAGGGAGAGGTTACCAGGGACACCAGCCATAGATACAGATGGGCGGGGAGGTGACAGTCCTGAGGCCAGGCCCTGTCATGCCAGAGCAAGGGCAGCTGTGGGGACATGGAGTAGAGGGAGAAGGAACAGGGACAAGGGCCCAGCACAGGCAGGCCTCCCAGGCTGTATCCAGTCCGGCTTCCCTGTCCCTTTCTCCTTCCTGTCCCAGGTAGCCACTCTTAGAATTGCCTTTAGGATTGTGACAATGGAGAGTAATAAGGGCCCGGTAGCGGGAAGCGGGGCAGAACGCTCAGCAGAGTGGCACCAAGAACTCAGGACTCAAGCCACCTCTGAATGGTCACCTCCCCTGTGCTGGCCTGGCCCCTCACTGGGGTCTTTGCGCTGCAGCCCTCCAGGCCGTCTGGGCCCCAGCCAAAGCTAGAGCTGGCTAAGAATTCGCAGCCTGGGGCCTTTGGGAAGTAGAAACCGCTAATCTTATCCATTGGGCTCTGAGGAATTTGGCAGGACCCGAGAAAGGGGCTCCAGGGCCTGGCCTGGCCAGGCCTAGCCTATCTCCCCCACCCTGGAGCCAGACACACTCATTATTAATAGCCCCACAATAAAGCCCAGTGATAAGCCGACTCCTCCTCCAGCAACACAGACAGTTCTTCGAGTTTGGAACAAGAAACCAGATGAGCAAACAGCCAGACCCAACACGGCTGGGTTTTGTCCATACAGTAAGTCTTCAGCTTGTGTCCAAAGAGGTCTCCCATCCCTTGGTCCACCCAACATGCCAGGCAAGTCAATACTCTCCAGATGCAACGCTCATCTGACCTCAGTGCTTTCTCCTGAGGTGCTGTCCCTTTCCTGCCAACCGAAAGCTAACCCAGGCCTGGCGCCCAGTTCCAGCCCCGCCTCTCTTGAGGCTCCTTGTGCCCCACAGTCTGAGTCTTCTGGCCAAAGCGGGACAGAGGCATTCTTTGGGTGGTGGTCTAACTCTCTCCTCCTGTTCCCAGTTTGCAAGTGCCCGGAGCGAACTGCAGCCAAGTTATTCCCCTCTGGAGCTCCAAGGCCCTATCTTCTTGGAGCTATTTTATTTGTTTGTAGTTGTTTGTAGAGTGAATAAATGAATGAATGAGTCAGAGAAGTTAGCCCACCTGGTTGCTGGATGGGGCCCTAAGAGCAATCATATCACAGCCAAGTTGGCGAACGCAGAGCAAATGGTCAGGGACATGGCAGGGGCTGGGGTGCCACCCTGGGGGCTGGGGTGCCACCCTGGAGCCTGGCATCTTCTGCTGCCAGCAGGGTGACAGTGGTTCCTAGGTGGAACCCACCCCATCTCATAGTCCTTGAACGTCCTCAGTGGGGCCATGGTAGGCCTCATCAGGACAGGGAGCCTGTTTTTGGCATCAGCTTATGAGCCCCACAAAGCACTTCATAGCATACTTCCCAGGGTCCAGCAGGAATGCACAGAACCCCAGCTGGGGAGTTCAGCTCTGCCTGATTCGAATCTTGGCCCTGCCAGGCAAGGGCCTGTGACTTTGGAAAGGCTTGCTGCCTGCCCAGAACTCTCAGCAACCTCCCTTCGCTGACACTTCCGTCAGGCTTCATTCCCCTGGTCCTGGGGCCCACTCCAAGCTCTGAGCTGCAGGGGAAGGCCTGGGAGTGACCCTGCTGCCTTCCTCACAGGGCCTTGACGCTGGGCAGGCTGCAGTGAGGCCAGGCCTTCCTGGGGGCCCTCCTCCTGGAGCTCAGCTTGGGGACAGCAGGAACTTGAGACCAATGCCAATCACCGGTCTGAGGCGCCATGCTGGGCTTTTCAGAAAAACATGACTCTTTTCCTCAGTACAAGCAAATTTTTGGAAAACTTTGAAACAAAGAAACCACGTGGGGAGAGTGGAAAAGGAGGAAAGCAGGGGAGGGCAGGAGAGGGCAACTTTTTCTTTTTCTGAGAACACTTATTTCTCTTTGAGTAGCCAAACAAGGCCTAATCCTAGCAGTTTGGGGGCCAGATTCAATAAAAACCCTGTCTGCAGAGGTCTGAGCAAAGCCACAGAAAATAAATACTTCATGGCTTGTCCGGTCTCCCGCTGCCTGGATCCCAGAGGGCCGTTCTAGTGACTCCTGGCCCAGCGGGATATGGACCGAGTGTGGAGCTCACTCCCCAAGCCAATCGACTTCCTTTCCCCAGTTAGGGCCAGTTAAAAATCCTAAGTAGAGTTTCCGGTGTAGAGGGGAAAGAACAGAAAAGAGCATATTTGGTTGAAGGAAGAAAAAAAGAACTGCAGAAAGACCAATTTATTTTCAGTCAGAGCCAGAAGCTGTTGGACTGTCTTGTTTGCGTAAAATAATATCTGGGTTTAGGGCTTTCTCTTAATGTCACACTTCACCTCGTGTCTCGTTAAACACATTCTCCTCTATGCAGGAGGCAAGCCCAGTTCTCAGAACGTGGCTGTTGTTGGGTCTTCCCCATGTCTTAGGCACAAGGCCTCCTACCCCATGGGGCTCTGCTCTTGGGGCTGAAGGGACGACTACACTTCTGCGGGCCACGCCAGGTAATGACTGGGAGAACCAACGGCAAAAGCAGCATTGGGAAACCCAGGTAGAAAAATGATCAGTGCCACAAACAGTGAAGAGCCTCACTGAGCCTCACTGGTCAAAATGGAACAGACTTTTATAAACGGGAAGGACAGCGTTTGATGCTGGTGCTGTGGAGTGGGGGGCTTTCCCAGGAGCCCGGGAGGAAAGGAAGGGTAAAGTACTGCCTGCTGGGTGGGTGGATGGTCCAAACAGAAACGGGAAGGTGGCAGGAGAGCATTGCTCAACCCCACCAGGGCCTAGGGACCAAAATCCCCCAATTTTTAACAGGGTTATAGGTCAAAGCATTTGAGCAGCCATCTTGGGGTGTGAAAAGTTCTTACTAACCCCAAGGGTAGGCCTCAAGAATGTGACCTTCTTCCACTTCCTACCTGGTCTAGACTCTCTCTCACACTGGGTGCCTGGTAGGCTCCAGAGGGTGGATAGGGGGGCGAAGGGGGTGAATTTACACTCTTTCCCAACCCTATGCCATGTCCAGGAAGAAAGCATTGGTTGCTTCTTACATTCAAGGGAAAGACAAAGCAGAGCAGAGCGCTGGGGGGCTCTGGGCCGGGGGTCTCTCGCATCAGCCTGAGCCCGGGAAGCTCTTTCGGCCTCTGAGGCCTTGGCGGGCTGCTGTAGGGACACAGACTCAGCCTACAGATATGATCTGCAGACATGACCTTCTTCCCTCAGAGTGACTCTATTACATTTAGTACTATTCTCCCCAAGTTCTTATTTGAAAACTCTTGGGAATACTGATTCTGAGCATGTGCACCTCTGGCTGAACTCCTTGGGACTGGAGGATGGGAGGGTCCTGGCCCACCCATCAGGGGGGTGTGACTAGCTGTTCCCCTTTCTGGTAGAGCCAACTGTTCCTCAAAGTTCTTCCCAATGGTCTTAAAGTCAGGATTTGGTGGCTCATTGTATAGAAAGAGACTCGCACACCTTGTGGTTTTGGGGAAGGAGAAATGGATGAGTCGAAGGTGTTGAGGACAGTATAAAGTCTGCTCGCCACTTTCAAACACAGGGGAGTTGTGGGTGGTTTAAAATACTCTTTGGAGCAGGGGCTACTTAATAATCTCTTCCGTAACTGTATTGACAACTGAGTGGTGACATGTCAACTAGTCAAAACTCCAAGTATGTAAAATACCTCCAAAGGATCAGGATTTAAATAAAAAAGACTTCTGAGCAGCTAAAATAGATGTCAAAACCCCTGCTCTTTACTTACTGGTGAGACTTTAGTCAAAACCTTTGAACTCCTACTTTATGTACAATTTGTAATCACCTGCCTGAGCTGATATCCAAACCCATGGGTGAGTAAGAGGTGAAGGGGAGCAGGGAGGGTTGCTGTTAAAATTTTTAAAAAATGACCCAAATTTTGCTGTCTGTTTGCAATAGGAGAAGGAGCTCACCTTCACAGCACTCTGAGGTCATAGCCCAAGGAAAACAGAATTCACATCGGAGACCACAGGTCACCAGAAGTGCTCCGTTCTGCTCGGGGGTATATGTGATAGACGCATGAAAGATTTGTATTAAAAATTGAACATGGCTTTGAGCAATGAACATAGCTCTGACTTTTAAAGGAATAAACACTCGTTTATTGGAGCATCAGGTTTCCCCTCCAGCTGAGCTCTGATTCCAGCAAGCTCTTCACTCCCCTGAAGGGTCTTTGGGCCCTGCCGTCTGAGCATCAGTGAGCAGCCCAGGCCAATGCCCCTCAGCACCCAGCACTGGGGCCCCTTGAGCTGCTGAGCTGTCCAAATGTGGCTCATGCATCTGAGGAAGTTTTCACCTAATAAGCTTTAGTTTTCACTTAAATAGCCACGCGTGGCTAGTGGCCACTGTTTCTACACAACCTAGCCCCTCTAAGGGGCTGCACAGGGTCCCCTTAGGCTGCACAAAGGAGCTGCTCACTGCCCAGGTGTCCTGGACTACCACAGGCATTCATTCATTGTGCATGCAGCAGTTATTAAGCACTTCCAGTATACCCGGCAGAAAAAGATTATCTTCTGAGATACTTTGATGAGCTAGTTTCCTTCTTTTCATAAGCAAATCCTGACTGCCTACTAAGTGCTGGGTGCTGCATAGCAATCGTTCTCAAACTACAGGGAGCAGCAGAATCACAAAGAGACTTGTTAAAAATGCTGAACTCACCTCCCCACCCATTAGATTCAATGAAGCAGAATCTCCCGGGTCTGGTCCTGTCTGAGGCTCCCCGCCAAGAATATAAAACCGATGGCGGGAGCTTTTCCACCAGAGTTTATAATTTAGAAGGTGTGATTAAAAAAAAAGAAGAAAAAAACAGGCCTGTTAATAGTGAGCTCTTTTTAAGAACAGCTCTTCCCCAAAACTGCAAATACCCTAGAAAACACTAATACCTTACATCTTTTTACAGTGACTTTTTAAGGGAATTTGTTGGGCAGATGTTTTTCATACTGTATAGAACAAAGAATTGAAGACTTATTGGATTTTACATAATCAATTCCATGGGGGCCACGATAGTAACGTCAACTGGCACATAATGGGAATGTCCCAAAACTACAGAAACATCAGCCACGACTGCCACCTATAAGCCTCCGACGGCAGGGACCGATACACATGAGGATCTCACCTTGTGAGGACGTGTAAGGGGAACACATTAGACGATGCTCAAGCCTGACTCGAGAGCGTCGCGGACGGGTGCACTGAGAGCCGAAGACTTTGACCTTCTGCCGATCGTAGCCACTGGCTCAGGACCGACATGAAACTCTGAGCCACCAGTCAACAGAGCTCTCTTCGGAGAAGCTAAGGATGTCCATCCCTTCGTTCTGTCCTGTCGTGTAGGGCTCTGCACTTCCCCTCTCTCTCTGTGTGTTGTGTGTTGCCCTGCATCGGTCCCTGATTGGTTTATCTGAGAAGGTTCCGCTCCATAAACCTGGCATTTTGGAAAGACACGAATGCGTTCAAGGGTGTTACTTCCTTAGCCGCTTTCCTTGCTTGCCCACACCTACCGTGGAGAACAGCTGCGAGAGAAGATCCTGCTCCAAATCCTGCCTGTGTCACCTTTACAGAGGCCTTACCCTCTCCCATTATTCTGCCCCCTATCTGTAAAACTGAATAATCCTATTTAGCTTCCAGGTCACTAGAGGGATCAGCACAAGCTTGGGGTGGGGCGGGTGCGGGTGTGAACCTTGAAGTGGGGGAGGGGGGAAGAGGGGTTCTGACCTGCAAGAGGGGATAAGGAAAAGGAATCCCCCCAAACAAAGACCTTTCTTCACTTTGGGAACTTTTCAGCTTGAAAAACATGTTCTAATTGTATTCCGGTTCAACTGGAATGCATTTAGAAAATGCAGGGATTTGCTTCCAACTCAAACTGGTTCACTGGGTACTTTTTGAGTAATCAGAAATATTAGATTTAAGTAATGAGTCAGTTAAAAAAATCTGAGTTCAGGGGATGAACATTTCAGGTGGAAGGCTTTGTTTTGATTCGTTGGTTCAGTTCAAGTCCCGGTGGTTCAAGTCAACTCAACAAGCATTTATTTAGTGCCGAGTCTGTTTCAGGAATGGGTGTGGAACAGCAGTCTCAAAGAAATTCTTCTGCTTGGCTGTAGAAGGAGACAACCAAGCAACCTTACTCCCAGCAGCAAGACGCCCAGGAACCCTGACAGGAAACAATGAGTCCTTGAGTGAGGCGGTCACCAGGGAGGTGACCTGTGGGTTTGGGCGACTGAGGAGGGGTTACCAGGCAGTGGGTGATGAGAATGGGAAACAGGAAGGTCAGAGAGGCTGCAGGGTGCGCACAGTGACAGAAAAATGAGAAGGACGTGCTTCGGTCTGTGGGGGCCCCTTGGGCTTGGAGAGCTGCTTGGGGGACACGGTGCTGGGCCTCCGTGTTGGAAACTGTCCCCATCCCTGAGAGAGCACCACTCATGGTGTGGGAACTCCATCAGTGCAATAAATCCTCTGGGCAGAAAGAATGGTGCTGTGTTTATTCCCACATTTATTTGTTTGACAGCTTTATTGAGATGTAATTCACACGCCATACAATTGGTTCATTCATTCAAAGCATATAATCCAGTTGTTTTTAGAATATTCACAGATATGGGAAATCGTCACCACTGTTAATTTTAGAACATTTTTATCTCCTGAAAATGAAACTCCTTTAGTTATCACCCTCCTATCTGCCCCACCACCATCCAAGACACCCACTTCCACCCCAGCCCTAAGAAACCACGAATCTACTTTCTGTCTGTATAGACTTCCCTATTCTGAACATTTCAAATAAATGGAACCATGTAATATGTGGCTTTTTGCTTCTGGCTTCTTTCACAGCATGATGGTTTCAAGGCCTGTCCAGGTTCTAGCATTTATCAGTAATTCACTTCTTTTTATGGCCAAGTAATATTCCATTATGTAGATATACCACCGTTTGCTTACCTATTGGCCTATTGATGGACATCTAGGTTGTTTCCACCCTTTGGCTAGTGTGAAAAATGCTGCTATGAGCATTCCTGTACAAGCCTCCATACAAGGCATTCCTGGGATGACCCCGTCACAGATGAAGACTGAACGTTTCCATTCCTCTTGGGTATATGCCTAGGAGTGAAATTGCTTGCTGGTCATTGGGTACCTCTGTTTGAGGAATAGCTTTATTGTTCCTCAGATTGCTTAATAAATACAGATGGCTTTGTATTTAGATGTATTTTGAGGAGAAGGAGATGAATGAGAAGATAGCAGTAATAGAAATCTGCTTGAAGCCAAGGTGAGCCCACATTCAGGGAAGGGGGAGGTCAGGAAAGCAATCAGATCACCACAAGTGGCATTGCCATCTTCCCAGTGACAGTGTCAGGTGGGCACATGGCCAGCACCTGTGGCCACCCACCTAGTGACTGATGGCACCTCCTTGTCACCCACCCGCTCCTCCACAAACCAAGGCCAAGGCTGGCCATGATTCTCCGAGGAGCACAGCAAACGGGTCTGAGCTGCTTGGAGGACACCGTGAAGGCTCCGTGCTGGGCCTCCGTGTTGGAAACTGGCATCTCTGCCTTCAGAGACAGTTAACAATACAGATATCAAGGTCAGGCAGGATGAAGAGACATGTTTAAGGTCATGTTCATCTTGGTACCTTAATTGAGCTCCTACTGTGAACCAGGGACTGCTAAGCATGTATATATTCTGTGTACATACAGCCCACCATGGGCCAAGCACTCTTTTAAACCCTTTCCTGATCAAACTAGTTTAAATCCTTCCAACAACTCTGTGAGGGGATTCCTGTTATAATGCCTGTGTTTGAATAAGGGGTGAGCTAGCTTCTCACGGTTGAAGAGTTCATAGCGATGAGGCTGGGATTCAAAGGCAGCGTGACTTCCTCCAGCACCTCATTAGGCTGTCTCAATTATTCCTCACAAGGGCAAGGCTGACATTCCCATTTCATAGACAAGGACAATGAGGGTGAGCTGGATACTCTTTCCCAAGGCTGGGGACACAAGTCCAGTCTCCAGCCCACGTCAAGTCCTCCCTTTTATAATGACGGAGGGTAGAACTCAGCATACAGTGAGTCACAGAGGTTAGAAGTACAGACTCGTACCTTCACTTAGTGTCACTTCCTTGGGGAAGTTCTCCTTGACTGAGCCTCCAGTCGGGGTTACAGATCCCGCTCTGGGCTCTGGCAGCTCCTAGCATGCTCCTACCACGGCCCTGCTTACTGTGTGTGACCATCGGCGTGTAGGTGGCATCGGCCCACTGACTATGAGCTTAACCTCTTCCCTGCAGCCTCTCCAGCACTGAGCCCAGGGACAGCCCCAGCAGGTGCCACACACGCATGTGGGGGATAAACAGGTGAACCGTGACAGCGAGGTCCAGGTAATAAGTGACAGAGGGACTCGAGGAGGGGAGAGCTCAGCTGTGCCTTAAGCCAGGTCCAGAGCAGTGGAGGGGTTGGGGGTGCCCACATGGGGACAGGGGCTTCCAGTGAAAAGGCTAGAGGGGTCCTCAGGGTCCTGAGGTCCCGCAGTCCAGAGAGGCCCGGAGGTGGGGGGAGTTCTGTAGTGGGGGACAGACAGGGCCAGGCCAGTAGGGACCAGGTTTCTGTGCAAATGAGAAGAAGGCGCCTTCCTCCCGCAGCGGTCCGGCCCTGCCCAGGGCCT